>BSBM01001058.1:725000-1212500 GCA_027924585.1 Larix kaempferi
AAAGATAAGTATTTTTTATCATTTCTTGCATATTTGTTTGTTTAAATAAAATTGTTCAATGATGTATATGCTCATGTTCCTAGACTTAGGATATGTATTGTGCATATTAGAATGATTGCATTAATGAACAGTATACTACTAATATGCATGTGATGGGTAAGTGGCCTATGGCACTGTACAACATTCCAGTGCTACTTATCTAGAATGAAACCTATTTGCGGACATGTTGGGAGTAGTGCAAACTCTTAACAATGTTCTGGTAGAGACTACAAGGCATCTAGAAAGTTGTGGAACATGGATAAATGTTGTATTCAATCATTGGCTAAGATAATTGCATGATTGTATGACATATTTCTTTATGTGTAAAAATTTGTTTGAAAATTCTGAGATGTTTCTAATCATGCAATTTAACTTGTTTTGTAGAAAAGACTATATACCTTCACCTACAAAAGAAGGACTACAACATTTGTTCAAGCAACAAAATTATCTATTGAAGATATTGAAGTTCCCAGGATACGAGAAGAATTCCATGATCTGTCGATCATGAAGAACGATGTTTGGGATGCGGTCCCAAGAGCTTAAGGGAAGTCTGTTGTGACTTTCAAATGGAACTATCAGATCAAGCATGCTGCAGATGGAAGCATAGAGAAATATAAAAGTGATGAAATAGAAGATACACCAGATGGATTTCAAGACAACCTTCTTGAATGGTGTAGTCATATATGTGTGCAGAACTTGGTAGGATAAACAGCTTTCTATCCAGTTTGGGCTTTACCAAGAGTAAAGCGGATTCCAACCTTTACTGCAAGGTTGAGGAAGGAAATCCAGTGATACTACTTTTGTATACAGATAACCTGTTTGTTACAGGTGATGATAGATTGATTGTAGATATTAAGAGGAATCTTGCTGCCGAGTTCGATATGAAAGATTTGGGAGTGATGCATTATTTCCTAGGTATGGAGGTGTGGCAGAGTGCAGGTGGGATCTTCCTTGGTAAAGGGAAGTACACAGTAGATATCCTTAAGAGATTCGGGATGATGGATTGCAAGGCCATGGTCACACCTATGGCATCGAACCTGAAGATTCTATATGATGCTTCATCTGAGCCAGTTGATATCTCTATGTATCGTCAGATGATTGGGTCCTTGATGTACCTGATGAACACGAGACCAGATATTTTCTTTGTTGTGAGCACATTGAGTCAGTTCCTGACAGATCCGAGGAGTGTTCATTTGATTGCTGTAAAGCATATTCTGAGGTACTTGAAGGGTACAGTTGATTATGGGATCAAGTATGATGCGAATCAAAAGTTTAACCTGCAGGGTTATGTTGATTCAGATTGGGCAAGAAGTGTTGCAGATAGGAAGAGCACTTCTGGGTGCTGCTTCAGTATGGGATTAGGTGTGATCTCTTGGTTTAGCAGGAAGCAATCATGCGTAGCACTGAGTACAGTTGAAGCAAAGCATGTTGCGACGGATGAGAAGGTTGCAGATGTATTGACCAAGCCATTGGCCAGAGTGGAGTTTGAGTACTTCTGAGAGAGGCTTGATGCACTTCAGATTGAGGTTCCTTCCAAAGGGAAGATGCAAATGCACATGAGCGTTTCTGACATGGTTGATGTGTTCTCCCTTGGTCATGATGTAATTGCTGAGCCATTTTTCACATGGTGGTAGATGTGTTCTCCCATGCTGAAAACGTAAGGGATGGAGCCTTCCCCGAATGGTGGTAGATGTGTTCTCCCATGTCGGTGGTGTAAGTGTTGGATGATGTGCATCTGGGCTGTGCTTCATGGATGATGAGATGATCTGAAGAGGACAATGCTACGATGATCAAGAGGATCATGGATGATGAGCATCAGGACGATGCTCCAGTTACTACTCTGTATATGCATCAGGATGATGTTGGATATGATCAGTTGGATCATTTATATGTATATGTATGTACGCATCATGTTGGATGCTGGATATGATTAGTTGGATCATTTGTATGTATTTTTTATATGCATCATGTTGGATGCTTGGACCATGTATCTGTATATGTATCAGGTGGATACATTGTATGATCAGGTAGATCATGTATGTTGATATGTATCAAATATGATCAGGTGGATCATGTATGATGATATGTATCAGGTAGATACTTGGTATGCATCAGGTGGATGCATTGTATGATCAGGATGATCATGATGATGAGCTTCATGATGTTGCTCTAGATGATATGTATCAGGATGGTATAGTGATGATGATCAGTGTGATCATGAGCATCAGGATGATGCTTTGTGCGATGATGATCCGTGGGATCATGAGTATCAGGTTGATACTTGGAGGTCAGAGATGATATGTGGCAGGTTGTGCAAATAGCATGTAATCAGTCCTGGGAGATATTGTCGGTCATGCTGCGGCACATAAATGTTCCTGGGATACTCTTTCCAGTATTTCTATGTAGTATGTAATCAGTCCTCAGATATCTGATAGGTTGAGCTGTGTGCTCGTAATTAGTCCTGGGATGAGGTATTACTATGGAGACATGTAATCAGTCCTGGAGATCCGAGAGGTTGAGATGTGTGCTCATAATTAGTCCTGGGATGCTCTTTAGAGATCTTGCTGGTCGTGCTGCACATATCTGTTCCTAGAATGCTCTTTAAAGGTTTTGTCTATCCACATGTAATCAGTCCTGGAGATCCGAGAGGTTGAGCTGTGTGCTCATAATAAGTCCTGGGATTCTCTTTAGAGATCTTTCCGGTCGTGTTGCGGCACATAATTATTCCTGGGATGCTCTTTAAAGGTATTGTGGAAGAGATGCATGTAATCAGTCCTTGGAGATCTTGTCGGTCGTGCCTAGGCACATAAATGTTCCTGGGATACTCTTTCCGGTATTGCATCCGCACATAAAATTAGTCCTGAGAGAACACCTCTATCAGACCGTTCGCACAGATGATGAAGACGTGCAGGTGGTGGGCCTACATCCAGTATGAAAAAAGACTGGCTCTGTAGAACTTCCTATGACGAGTAGATTCCGAGATTGATTGAGATAGCAGCAGCAGTGACGATGACGATGATTCGAGGATGATGATTCGCTGATGATGATCCAAAGAAGAAGACTTGTGCTAGTAGACCTGTGTCGAGAAATACCTTCCTAGTTAAGAGGGAGTGTTGATGTATATGTAACTTCGGAATGTATTTCACCCATGTATTTCATATATGTATTTTATATTCCTATAGAGATGTTATTATTCCTCTATACAGAAGTGTCATCATTTATATTGTAAGTGTCGTAACTTATACTTGATGGGTTATCAGACCACCTTCTTGGGGTTGGCCCTGTATAAGTCATGTGAGTCAAAGGGTTATTAGACCACCCTATTGGGGGTCGACCATGTGGGTCAAAGGGTTATTAGAACACCCTATCGAGGGTCGGCCATGTGGGTCAAAGGGTTATTAGACCACCCTAGTGGGGGTCGGACCAGTCAGCATTATGTTAAGTGTTTAAGTTGAGGCTGACCTAGTTGAGTAAAGGTCAAGTCAAGCTAGTGTATAAATAGAGAGTGTGTCTCTCTCATTTTACACATTCTATTCTCTCACTCACACTTTGGAGAGTGGCGCACTTGTGGAGGAGGAGGCTCTGCTGCTAAGAGAAGACTATCTCTTGTATTCTAGTTGTATCATTGCTCTATCTATCTCTGAGGAAGTTATTGGGGTTATTCACCTTTATGGTTTTCCCCAAGTAAACTCTATGTCTCTTGTGTGCTTGCATTATTGTGTCCATGATTGATATGATGTAGATTTGTTGTACATGTTGTTCTCTCAGTTAAGATCCTAGATCATATTGAAGTAAATTATGAAAATTTAACACTCCCTCCTCCTCATCAACATCTTCATCTTCATCATCATCTTCATCATCATCATCATCATCATCCTCTTCATCATTTTCATTATCGTCATCATCATCATCAACAACAACAACAACATCTTCGTCATGATCTTCTTCATTAGCAGCAGCAGCAGCATCAATAGCAGCATCATCATATTCATCATCATCATCATCATCGTCATCGTCATCATCGTCATCATAATCATCACCATATTCATGGTATTCATCATCATCATCTGCATATTCATCATCATCATCACCATATTCGTTGTCGTCATCATTATCATCATCATCATCATCGTCGTCGTCGTCATCACCATCTTCATCATCGTCGTCATCACCATCACCATCATCATCATCATCATCATCATCATCATAATCATCATCATCATCATCATCGTTGTCGTCATCACCATATTCATCATCATTGTTGTCATCGTCACCACCACCACCACCACCATCATCATCATCATCATCTTCATCAACATCTTCATCATCATCTTCTTCTTCATCATCATCATGATCATCATCATCAGCAGTAGCATCGTCGTCATCATCATCATCATCATCATCATCATCATCTTCATCATATTCTTCACCATCATCTTTATCTTCATCATCATCATCATCATCATCATCATCATGTTCATCTTCATCTTCATCATCATCATCATCATCATCATATTCATCATCATCATCATCATCATCATCATCATCATCGTCATCTACCTCTTCCTCATCAACATCTTCATCATCTTCATCATCATCATCATCATCATCATCATCATCATCATCATCTTCATCATTTTCATTATCATCATCATCATCATCATCATCATCATCATCAACAACATATTCATCATGATCGTCTTCATCATCATCATCATCATCAACATCATCATATTCATCATCATCATCATATTCATCATCATCATCATCATCAGCAACAACATCATCATATTCATCATCATCATCTTCATCATCATCGTCATCATCACCATCATCATCATCGTCGTCGTCGTCGACAGCATCACCATATTCATCATCATCATTGTCGTCTTCATCACCACCACCACCACCACCATCATCATTATCATCATCTTCATCATCATCATCTCCATCATCATCATCATCATCATCATCATCATCATCATCATCTTCGTCAACATCTTCATCATCATCATCTTCTTCATCACCATCATCATCATCATCATCATATGATGAATATGGTTGTCTATGGTTGTCATTGATGATAACATTAATGACAAAGTCTAATAATGATGACATGGCAAAGTGTAATTGGTACAAGACATGATGAACAAGCATGACAAAGTAAACTAGCAAGATGACATGGCAAGATGGAGATGGCAAGGGGATGTGGGAATTGGATCCATTGGAACACCTAATGAGCCAAATGACCCATTTTGTGGTCATGTGTGTCTTAATGGGGTCATGAAGCCTCTTTCTTAATGAAGAAGCCCTTGGACCCACACTTAGTGGCTAAATGGTTCTTGAAGGAATGGTGAAGACGATGTGTGTGTTGATGAGGTATTGAAACCCTTGGAGATGGTAAAATGCTTAAGTTGGTATGATGGCATTGTGCCTTGATGGCATAATTCTTGGAACCCATACTTACTGTGGCTTGATGACCTCTATGGTAACACAAACAACTTCAATCCATAAGGAATGTTGAAGAACGTTGAATTTGAAGAAGCCCTTGGACACCATTGAAATTCACGCTATGATGAAGTCCTAGAACTACTTTTGAAGCCCTCACACATAGTGCATGATGGTATGGGTATAAACCATTGTTAACCTTCCATTGGAACCTATGTATGATGTAACTTGAACCCTCGAATATGTGGCTTTTAAGCATGAAGAGAAGACATCATTAATGAACGTCAATGACACTTAAAGAAGCCTAACTCTATCCAAGAAGAAAGGTTGCTTGATGATCCTGACAAGGGATTTTAATGGAGATTTTAATCAATATTAAATTGACCAAAATGCAAAGTCGGCTCAGCTTTAGAAGACATTTTTTTTATTAAATAACAAATATAATATATATATATTTTTATATAGCAAGTCGGCTCAGTAAAAATCCAAGTTGAACCTGTATAAATACACTGTCAAACCTCATTTAAAGATATGATATTTAAGACTTAGAAAGTCTATAGTTGGTTTGGTGATAGTCGATTCATTCAATGACATGCGAACTAGGTTAATATTTCTAAGGTCAACGAACACTAAAATAAAAAAACAAGTCTAGTGAATGTTATAGTCAATAAAGCACTTTGACAAAACTGCACTTTAATTAATTTGTTTCATACGTCCATGCCGTACGACGCCTATCCATCAACGTATTAATATTTTAATGAGAGCCTAAAGTCTATTCGTCACTCATGGCTGTGGGTGATGATAAGAATGGCGGAGAGTGAGTGCAGCTGGTGAGTATTTCATATACCACATGTTCTTACAATAGTAAACATTGTATTTTTCTCTCATAATGGCCTACAAGTGAGTATTTCATGGCAACTCAATTTCTTTTAATGACAAAAATGTTAGAATTCTAATTGATTCCACATGTTATGTTTGTAGTAGTCGTTGGGACCTATTCCTCCCCTACATATACTACACTTTCTTATACCATTTGTTCTAACTTAACTACATTTATCATTTTCTCGGCATGCCCTACTCCATTATATTTTACAAATCAAATTCATACATTGGCATGTATGTTGTTCATAATATTTTTAAATTATGTTGATAATCGGTTTGACTATTGTTGATTGCAATTGTTTGTATAGGTTTTTCACATTCCATTAGTACCACATTTTTAGAGGCCCTAATTACTTTTCTCTTCTAGCAAACTAGTTGGCACCAGCCTTTCTTCCCTTTCATGTGCCTTTATACCCATGGTGATTTTTTGTGGTTTCAGGTTTTTACTCTCCCAAGGTTATTTGAAACATTCAAGAGGGAAAATAGGTGTCATTAGGTACTTTTGAGAACCACGTATATGGGTTTCGAGGACTTGGACACTGTTGGGGGAGGAAACTTTGACTATAGGCCCAAAATAGGCTTCTAGGATTCCAAGGGCAAGAAAAAGACCCCAAACCACCACATATGATCTCTTTAATGGATCATGGGCCCATGAGTGGAGATATGGGTGCCATTAGAATATTTCAAAGACTATGTAGGGTTTTGGAGCCCTAAACATGGTCATGATGTGAATCTTGGCCATCTTTAGGCCCTAAAGGTAGCTTCTTAAGGTCAAGGGTCAAGAACATTGTAAGCCACCACACAACCTGTCAAGGGTATCTTTATCCTCCAATTGGGGATTCGGGTGCCATTGAGAGTTTTTAAGTACTAGGTATGGGTCTTTGGTCCCTAGACATGGTTGGGGGTGGAAATATAGGCCTTACGTCTTAAATGAATCTTCTTGGCATCTCAGGTCAATATTAATGCCTCGAACCATGACATGCCACCTACTGAGAGTATCCAGTTGGGGATATGAATACTATTATGAGGTTTTAAGCATTCTTTATGGTTTTAAAGGCCCTAGAAATGGTCAAGAGAGGAAATATGGGCATTTAACCCTCAAGAAAGATTCTAGGTATCTAAGGCCAACAAAAATGCCTTAAGCCACCTCAAATTGGACTTGGAGTGGGGATATACATGCCTATAAAATTTGTTGAGTATTAAATATGGGTCTCAGGGCCCTAGACATGGTTAGGTGAGGAAAATTAGTCCTTAGGACCTAACAGTATATTTTAGGCATCTAGGGCCAAGAAAATTTTCTCAAACCACTACACATGGTCTCTTGAGGGTATCCTTTTCATATGAATAGGGAAATGGGAAATATTGGGAGGTTTCAGAGTAATAGTATTGATTTTGGGGCCTTGGATATATTGTCAAAGAAGGAAACATGGGCCTTATTCCCTAATGGAAGATTCTTGGAATCTAGGGCTAGTAATAACACCTCAATCCACCACATATAGCATCCTATGGCTATATTTGGCCTATAAGTGGAGATATCGATGTTATTATGAGTTTTTGAGCACTAGATATGTGTCTTAGGGTTGTGTACATGGTTGAGAGAGGAAACTATGAGGAAACTGCAACAATCAATTGATAAAATGCACAATATATGAGATCACAAAATATTTTTATTGATCGCAGGTCACTTCGAGGGGGCAATCTCCTTTGAGCAAGCTCAATACAAATAACATCAACCATCCTTCATTGGCCTCAACACACACTTATATACTAAGTATATGCCCAATACTATGGGTCAATACCATGGAACATATAATACTATGGCATGACTTACAAAGCATATGCATCCAATACTATGGGTCAATACCACGGGATAATACAAACTATGGATACAAAAATACTATGGGATGACTTACAAAGCATATGCGTCCAACAACAATATACTAACAAAGTAAAGAGAAGGGTTGAAACAGGTTCCTAACATCCCTTCTCCCTTAGAAAAAGCTTTGTCCTCAAAGCTTTAGATGTGGAAATTGATGCGGAATTTGAAGGAGTGGTTCCTCTGTAGCATCCTCGGGTTGCATTCCGTGCCACTAAATTAATACCTCTATGATAGATTGAGAGATAAGCTAACGCCTCTTGAGGGTCAGGGAAGATTGCTTGGAAGGCTGTTGACGAAGAAGAACCATATCACCTGCTTGAAAAGTGTGCTCAAAACGGTGCTAATTGGCTTGTTGTTTCATTCGAATTCTTGCCATGTGAAGATTTTCCTGCAAAATGAGAAGAATCTGATCGTGATTTCGAAGAAATGAGTCAATTTCCTGAACTGGGGAACTGTTGAGGGTGTATGGAAGAAGAACTGGTGGTGTCTGTCCATAGATTGCTTCATATGGTATCATTTTGGATGTGGTATTGTACCACCAGAGTGCTTCAAAGAAATCCATAGAAATAGTTTTCCAAATCTGTGTAGGGATGGGCAAGGGTTCGAGCAATCCCGAAAGTAGTGTCATTTCACCCTTGTTGACCTGGAAAGTATCAAAGTCAGCCACCATCTGCTGAATTGTCATTTTCAGTCCCTGCCAAAAGAAGTTGCATTGTTCTTGGTCATACGTTTTGAGGAACCTAGAGTTCCCTGCCGATGGAGAAGTAGGGAGTTCATAGAAGAAATATCCCTATTGAACAGATTGCAACCAATTTGGAACAAACATGGAAATAGCTGAAAGAGAAACTAGGTCATCAAATGTGCGAGAAGGAGCATCCGCCACCATATTTTCCTTACCCTTCTTGTAAGTGGGCGCATACGCATAACCCATGAGTTGGATAACCCATTTCTGGTGTGCTGGGGAGCAGACCCGTTGTTCCAGGAAATTTTTTAGACTCTGGTGACCAGTGTTGATGTAGAAATAATTCCCTAATAGGTATGGCTGCCACTTCTGTACTGCATGAAAAATAGCCATCATTTCCTTAGCAGATGTAGATGCGGCTAAATTCTTATGGGAAAGGTATCTTGAAGGAGGCAATCCCACTAGTTCAGCAAAGACACCTGCATATCTATCCAAGGAAGTAGCAGAGACCATTGATGGGTGCACTTGAATGGAATGGAGCTGAGCGATGACACCATGGGAATTCTTCTTAAGGATATTTTCCAGGCGATATGAACTGATGATGTAGAGAGACTCTGGTTGTAAGCCCATAAATGTGTGTTGTTTCCCATTGACTGAAAATTGCATCCAAAGTTCAGCAAAATTCCATAAGATGGGGCCAAGTGTGCGTAACCATTGAACGCCCAAAACCACATCACATCCGCCTAAGGACAAGGATAACATGTTAGAGCACAAGTTATAATATTCCATAGAGATATGCACATTGCGACACTTCCCCTTGCAAGGTAAGGTGCCCCCATTGGAAATCATGACTTCAAAGTTGGAGCAAGAATGGATAAAACAATCAGCATGTTTAGCGATCCAAGAGTCAATGAAGTTATGAGTGCTACCAGAATCAATGAGTATCGTAAGAGCGATATTATTGAAGTAACCCCTGACCCGCATTGTTTTTGGGTTGGTGACTCCGACTAAAGCATGGAGAGATATCTCTGGGTGCTCATCCAGATACGAAGGGTCAACCAGCGACTGTTGAATGCTGACCTGAGCATCTAGTGTATTGGGAGCTTCTACACCAATTTCAGAGGAAGACAGAGAATCCACATCTAAGAGATAGAGTTGTTGCTCAACAAATCTATGTCCCCAAGTGAATTTCTCATCACAATTATAACAAATCCCTTTTTCTCTACGTTCCTGCATCTCTACTTCAGACAATTGCTTGATAGGAGTTGTGTGAGGAGCTTGCGTGATGGGAGGTCGTTGGGAAACCATATTTCTGAATGGAACAAAAGTGGATTTGGAGCATTATTGGGTTGTGAGCTTGTCCTTCGCCAACTTAGCCAACCCTAGGACTTCAATCATTGTGTTGGGACATAACATTTTAACCTTTGAGCGTATTTCATCCTTAAGACCACTGATAAAACAACTATTGTAGAATTCATCACACAATCCTTCTGTGTGATTGGCTAGTTTCTCAAATTTTGTTTGATACTCTCTCACAGTGCCAGTTTGGCGAAGTTTAGTGAGTGCTCCTGTGAAGTCATCAAAAGCACTAGGACCAAATCGTTGCAAAAGGAGTTGGAAAAAATCTGTCCATTTTGGATCGTCATGAGCCTTGATGTACCAACGGTACCATTGAAGGGCTTCCTGATCCAAATGAAAGGATGCAAGTGGAAATTTTTGGACATCAAAAGTATTTTGTAGACTAAAATATTGTTCTTCCCGGTATATCCATCCAGTCGGATCATTACCACTGAAGCGAGGAAAATCAAGCTTCATCCCATGAAAATTGTTGGAAGAAGAGAACCTAGTGTTCATGGCTGAATGTTGAAGATGGAGGCTGATGATTTTTTCATCCAAATCTTGGAGTTTGGTTTTGAGGGCCGCAAGTTCGTCCTCCATGATTTGTGCTCCTGCGCGGGTGACAACCATAACCAAGAGTTTTTTTTGTGTGAATGGGTAGAAAACACAAACAAAAGCTTATTTAGTAAAGGGAAATTTGGATTTGGGAAAAACTCGGATGGGTAATTGGGGTTTGACTAGTTTTTGGACACTTTTGAATGGACAGGGAAGTAGAAAGTGAGTATTTCAGAAGTGGGGTGAAAGAATGGGAAAATTTTCCAGAGATGGACAAAGAAGAAGAAATAGGTAATGAACACGGTGGCAAAATTTGAAGGCGATTGGGTGAAAATCAAAGAAGTTATGGAAAACCCTAAAAATAAACAAATGTGGGATTTCTGGCTTTGAGATGTGGAATTTGGGATAAGGTCCTCAGGAATGAAATACAAAGGAGATATGGAAAAGGAGTGATTTTTTTTTTCCAAAATGCATCCGAAACGGCTTTCGGAATCGATCTAAAATAGTGGGATCTGAAATAGCTCGAAATGGATTGAAAACGGATAGATATGAAACAACTTTCAAAATGGATCTAAAACGACTCAGAATGGATTGAAAACAGCTAGATCGGAAACGGATTTCAGAATGGATCTGAAACGACTGGGTCTGCAACGACGCGGAAGTGATCGATAATAGATGGATCTGCAACGATGCGGAAGTGATCGGCAACAGTTTAGCTAAAAATAGATATGGACCCAAGGTATGCTTGGATTCCTAACGGTTCAGGGGTTTCACTCAACCACCAATGTTGTCTAATGACTGGTGTATTGGGGCACCATGGCTTAGTTAAAACTGATAACTTCTTTTCCACAAACGACAGCTCTTGGTTTACCTCATGGGTGGGAACTAGTCAATCAGGTAGGGTTCGTTTCCCTTTTTGCTGGCAAGTCTTCTCAATGGGCCAGCTACTTCGGGGTTCCTATGGTACTCCTCACAATGAGTTTTAGGGATTATTCCCATGTACTTCCCACAGTTAAGCGGATAGGGATTATTCCCAGATCTGAACCTGCAACAAATGCGAAATTTGTTTTTGGCAGAAATTCCACCCAAAGAGCCCAAGAAAGTGCTCTAATACCATATGTGAGGAAACTACAACAATTAATTGATAAAATGCACAATATATGAGATCACAAAATATTTTTATTGATCGCAGGCCACTTCGAGGGGACAACCTCCTTTGAGAAAGCTCAATACAAATAACTTCACCATCCTTCATTGGCCTCAACACACACTTATATACTAAATCTATGCCCAATACTATGGGTCAATACCATGGAACATATAATACTACGGGATGACTTACAAAGCATATGTGTCCAATACTATGGGTCAATACCATGGGATAATACAAACTATGGATCAACAAATACTATGGGACGACTTACAAAGCATATGCGTCCAACAACAATATACTAACAAAGTAAAGAGAAGGGTTGAAATGGGTTCCTAACAGAAACTTGGTGGTTAGGCCCTAAACACTACAAGAAAAAGGAACTGTAGCGGAGGTTATAGTGGATGTTCCTCTAAAAAAAGCCAAATATCCATTTATAGGGGAGGTCACTAATAGAGGCGAGCAAACGAAGGTTTTAGCTATTTTTTTCGGTGCTTTTATACATACCAAACTCACTTGTGTGTAACTGACATGAACGCACGAGTGCAAACATAAATCATGTGGCACCATGGTTGGAAAAACCATCAAGCGAAAAAAAAAAAAATTTCCAACTGATGCGTTTATATTACTCAAGTGCACCGATTTGCAATCGATTTGAAACCACTGAAGTAGGGTAAACGGATAGTGGAGGGCATCAGAATAGCTTAATTTCTTATTTTAAATTTTCATTTTCTATGCGGCAGTTCTAAATAACAACATCGGGTCATTCAAGGTTAGGGAGCATAGTATTAGGGTTAAAAAATACTGAATTAAAAAAACCACAAATTAGATTAATTTATTTTTATTTTTAATTTACATTTTCGGTACAACAGTTCTCACTAATTGTGCACTGGGGCGTTCAAGTTTTAGGCACATCATGAAAAGGTTAAAGAAAAAATTTACCGAATTAAAAAAGCAACCTATTAGATTAAATTTTTTATTTTTAATTTCCATTCTCAGTGCGGTTGTTCTCAAGAAACGCACCAGGGCGGTAGAGTTTCAGGCACATCATTCTAGGGTTAAATAAAAAAAATCTGAATTAAAAAAACCACGGATTATATTAATTTTTTTATTTTTAATTTATATTATCAGTGCAATAGTTCTCACTAATCACGTCGGGGCGTTTGGGTTCTGGGCGCACCGTAATAGGGTTAAATAACAAAATTACCGAATTGAAAAAACCATTTTTACCATCTATGCAGTGCTTTTTCCCCCTTGAGCACCGATGTCGTACCTTTCCTGCTCAAGTGCCCTATGATCAATGCTCCATGTGGTGGAATTACTTGCTTTCGTTACTTGCTGAGTGGATTTTGAATTTTTCTAAACGGTGGGAAAAAAATGAAATTTTGTGTACATCACAACCATGCCTCCTCGACGTGCAAGTGACCAGGTAAACTCTTTGTTACCTCCTAATTTGAATTTTAGCAGATTAAAAATTAAAAGTGAACTTTATTTTCGCTTATTTAAAAAACAAATAAAAGACTCGTGTGATGCATTCAGCTCGCACCACTACATGATGCACTCTATAAATTTACAGTGTGCACCATGACTAGTTCATTTGTTTGTGTAGCACATTGCAATCATGGTGCACTATAATGTTCATAATGCACCGCTAAACTAAATTATAAAAAAAATCACAACGTTAATTGGTGCGCATTATAAACAAGCACACATTGACATGAAGATGCACTGATGTTTAATAGGTACACGATGATCCCGATCAAAAAAGTTATAAAACTCACAAAGAGATCCTCCTACTATGATGTGATTTATAAATATTTGTGCATCGTTTATAGTGTGATGATATGTCCACAATGCAACGGTGCTTCCTATTGATGGATGCACTACGACACTAAATATATTTTAAAAAAACCATCACATTAACCGATGCGCTTTGTTAACATGCCCACCCCGAATATTCGGTGCGCTGACATGTGATAGGTGCATCGTTATGTCGATCAAAAATAATTATAAAAATAAAAAAGAGATGCCCCTATTACTATGTGCTTTAAAAAGTCTTGAGCATTGTTAATGGTGTATAGACGTGTCAACCTTGCACCGGTGCTTCCTATTTATGGAAGCACCATTTTTAATATTTACAAAATATTACCGGTGCATTTTAAAAGAATACACGCATCGGTGCACTATCGATAAAGTGCATCGTCAAACTAAATATATTTAAAAAATCACCATGTTAACCGATGCGTTTTGTTAACATGCAACAATAATTCTATGTGTTGATGTGTAAAGAGCACACCATTATGCCAATAAAAAATAATTCGAAAACTCATAAATGTTTCTATGATTGTGTTCCTTAAAAAGGTTTGAGCACTGTTGATGGTGCATAGACATGTCAGAACTGCACCAATGCATTTTATTGACGGAAGCACCATTTTTAAGATTTACAATATATTTTTGGTGCATCTTAAAATCACACACACACGCCAGTGCATTGAATGTAAAAGTGCATCATTTTTGTTTAAAAAACAAATAGGCACACGGTGCATTAGGATCCATGTAGTGCATCGTTCATGATGCTTCTATCATTGTAATGCATCGATTATCCATATGATTTAAATTTATTTTATTTTATTTACGTAACTAGTGTGTTTGTTTTATTGTAGCGCACCATTTGTAGTTCTCTTATGTTACAAGAGCACTGGTGATGATGCGTTACTGTAATTTAGGTGAACCGCTTTTTAAATTCATTTATTTTGAGAAAACAATTATTATTTGATGTTAATAAATAACATGCCCATTTAATGAAATATTTAATGTTTTTTCTATATATTTATGATATTGATTGTTGTTATATGTGAATCAGAGATATCAGTGGCAAGAGGTCGATAATCATAGCAGGCTCAAGTTGACCAACACAACTTTGTGCGCAAGTGGGTGGCTAGAGAGAGGGAGAAGGATTTGTACCCTTTCCCCATTACCGATCAGCCACGATACCTATTGATGGTTTTTGACATCCTGAAGTTCTATCATGAGGCTTCAACCATCAAGGGGAACTTAACTTTGTTGGCACAGTTGATCCGATGTTGGGATCACCGTAGACAAGCCTTTCGCATTGGTCCCGATCTGTGGTTCCAACCCACTGAGGAGGAAATTTACTTCATCGACATTGGGATATCCAAGAGAGGGGAGGATTTTCCCTAGTTCCTTGATGTGCCAACTAGTGTTAGAGTAGAGAGTTAGCTCACTTAATCCTAGATATATATCACTGGCCATGTCACTGATCTTGTTGATTTTCAGATGCACAATGGACAACTATGGATTTATGCTTTTTGTGTAGAGGAATTAAGGTGCCTCTCACTATTGGTGATGACCATCACACACCTCACCACTGATGGGTAGCACATTAGCTTCTCTCTTTTATTTTATATAGATTCTTTAGTGCAGAGACCTAGATGCATTAGGTTGTTTTCCATTTTTTTTGCAGCAGTTTTGTTTTGCTTTGGATCGATGCCATGCATAGATTGATGGGAGGGTCAACTTCCCTTTTGGTTCAAAGGTTTTTTGTTTATTTTTTGAGAGGATTATGGTCACAAGGCCTCCATTTGACTACATACCTCCTATGCCGATGAGCGAGGTGAGTAAGCACATGTGGGGACAGATGATTCCCAATACAGGGAAACCCGAGTTCCTAGGTAGGATCACATGAGAGGTGCTGGATTTGCTAGCCATCAAGGGGGACCATTCATTGGACCTTCTTCCATATCCATATGTGGGGTTGGAATAAAGAGCGTGTCCTAACAAAATTTTCACCCAGGTTGAGCCACCCGATGATATAGGTAATATTAGTGCTATGTTTAAATTAATCTAGTTGCATTTTATTGTCTAAATTAATGAAAATGAAATATATTATAATATTTTTTTTATTTTTTATTAAATTGTTTAATGAAATTGTCTAATTATTGTTGTGTACTATATATTTTTCTGACATTGGCACGTTTGATGGGGATGGGCCTCCACCCATTTAGGATGATGAAGATATGCAGGAGCCTAAGGTTCCTGTTTTGTCTAGACTCGGCCTACGATGTAGGCCATATGAAAGATTTCGACAGGATGTGGCGAACATGTTTTCCACATTGTTGGATTGACGTGGAGTCTGGATTGCACGGGAACATGATATCATGTGATTCCTTGAGCTTGTAGAGTTATGGAGGATGGTTCCTCATGATATGAGGTTTTTGATGCAGTATGTCATCAATGCATCCATCCTTCTAAATGCTTGGAGGACGATGGACGATCCTACATTTGATGAGGGTGACGATCCTCATCCTCCTCCTCCACCACCTCCTCCCAATTCTCACCGTGATGAGGGAGTGTTGAAATCTCATGATCCACCTCCTCCTCCTCCTCACTATGACCACCATCTAGTATCTACTCCTCCACACCCAGCCGACCCACCACCATCTTCGACCAAGGATCTACAAGTATCCAACCCGACCATCCACCATATACCACCCCACCCATCTCTTAGGCTCTAGATATGATGGCGACAACGTGTAAGACACATCATATGGGATATATAGGATATGATGCTCTCCTTCCTAACAAAGGTAATGATGCCTCTAGCTTTGTGGGTGGAGGTTTAGATGCCTTTGGCTCTGTTGGAAGAGGTAGTGATGCCTTTGGTTCCGAAGGTGGACCAAATATCTCGTAGCATTTATTGGATTGGACATGTATATTTGGCATGTATCATGAGTTTGATATTATTTTTCATATATATATATATGTATATATATATATATATTGAATTTTTCATGTTGATGTTGATGTTTATTTATATGTTGATGGTGATGTGTATGTTAGGTCATGTTAGACATTTTTTCTAGGTGCGCTTGATAGATGTGTATGTTACATGGTATTTGTTAGGTGTGTGCATGATGGATATATTAGATAATGCAACTTGTGTTTTATTATATGTTATTATTAGATTTGTGTGTTTAGTAGGTGGTCATGATGATAATGATGATGGTACGTTACATGATGTTAGGTGTTGGTGGTGGTGGCCTTTGATTTGATGATCACATTGTAATATTTTTTATTGTTATGTATATATGAACTTTTTTTTTATGAACTCAATGGGATGTCGAATTATTTTATGATATGTATCTTCATGCGTATGATGTATTTTGTTTATGTTGTTGAGTATGATCCATCTGTGTGATGTAATGTTATTTATTTATTTATGTATTTATGTCAACCTCTTTTATATTAGCTATTTTTATAATTTCAAATTATGCACAATCTCAGGTATAATTGCGAATTGCAATCTCATCTATAATTACAAATTACAATCATTATTACGAATTACAAATTGGACAATTACAACTATAAATTTCCAATCCCAAATTGCAATTATTGTTCCAATCAGAACTTGCAAATTACAACTACAAATTTGCAATTGCGTTTACAAATTACAAAATAATTTACAAATTAAAAAATTAAGAAATAATTTACGATAAAAGAGATAAAATTGGAAATGTCTTGAAGTTCCCGTGTCCTTAATATCCATTGATCCAATGATTCAACCTACAGTTTTGCAATCCCAACAACCTAATCCACAATATATTTAGATTCTCCCAACACCTGTATAGACCAGAAACCTCTATTTAGTGCAAAATAGAGAAGAGCCCATAGTGCCAGTAATTCTACTATGGTATTGGTTCTTGCTCCACATCCCATCCACAACAAGAATAAATGACTACTACTAAATTTTAAGAGAATCCTCCCACCACACTGAACCAACTATGAATATCCATCAAAATATACCACAAGAAGATAATAGGATCCAAGATAATCTTAGAATGGTATTGTTTCATTCCTTTATCGAGTTCTTTGAAAACCCCCATAATATTATAACTTACAGCTGTAATATTTAGCTTCATATTTTCAAAATTTGCAGTGTTTCTAGTCCGCCATGTTCCCCAATAGAAAAGGGTACGCTGTTCTTTGCAAAGAGGATCATTTTTAATCCATGATTCTAAACTTGTGATAAATCTAGTAGATTCCCACACCACAAAAATATGAAAACTTAACTTCACTTCCAATCAAGCTAGTTTAGAAAATTCACAGTGGACAGAAAGGTGAGATATTGACTCTGGATATTTAGAACACAAGCTACAGAAATTAGGACCTATTATTCCTCTTTTTATAATATTATCCTAGGTCAGTATTTAATCCTCTAAGCATAGCCAATAAAAGCATTTCAATTTCAGAGGCATGTTCCATTTCCAGATGGATTTATACCACCATTTTTCAACAATTTCTATAGAAGATAAATAATAGCATCATAAGCCATTTTTGCACTAACATGTCCATTCCGTCCATTCCATGCCCAAACAATTTCATCCTCATGCTCTTCCAACCCGATTCCACAATGATTCAACCATGTATTAAAAGATTTACATTCTACAACAAGATCACCAACAAATCCTAGATACTTGGCTTGTATCTAGTAGGAATGAAGATTTACCCCATTCACTATATTTTTCACATGAGCCAAAATCCTATAACCATGATTTGAAAGATAAGAAATAAGATCCTATGAAAAGGATCAATTCCTGGAAATATTTGTTTTCCATTACCAATTTTCCATGAAAACCAAGACCCCATCCAGGGGAAAGAATTTACAAGAGATATTAAAAAAATGGATACATTTAACTGACCTCCACGACACCTCCAGTTGCCACCAGGCCTCCTAAGGCCTACCTACAAAACCATAGCCCTCCACCAAATGTAAAAATATTCACACTTTGAATCGATTAGTGGGATATTAACATTAGAGTAAGTATTGGAAGTACTCTCTATTTAAAAGGAACAAGTTGATTGATTCTCAAAGAACTTTGTTTTAACTTTGGAATATTTATACATATTGCTATAAAAAGTACTGAAACAATAATAGATTTAATTATGATATGGGGCATTCACTATCTTAGTGTGATGTGCAATTATATATAGATAATATTAAGTTTTTTAAAGTGGCATTAGTATTAAGTAATAATACTTATTAACATGGTTTAAATATAGCCATCCTTCTTTGTTGATTAGTGTTTAAAAATTAGATCTTAGTAATAACAAATTGTTTAGTAAATTTTCTTCTTTCGAAAAGAGTGTTTTTGCAAATGTTGATGGGAATATGTATATATACAAAATCTATCTCTAACAACATATTGGATGGACTGCTTGGAAAATTGATGAGTCATCAACTTCATGAATTGTGAGTCTATAGTGCCTACAATAAAAAATTGTGTTAGGGTTAATGTGGGTGTTAAGGAAGATAAGAGTCAACAATCTTACTCAATGGGTGTTATTGTGAGTTCTATTATAGGTGGGTTTTTGGGGTTTTGGCTTGGGATTTTGTTTCTACAAGAAGGGATTGCGGATATTGAGTCGGGTGTAAAGCCCCAATACTATATATATTCAACCCCACCATTTTGCTTCATATTCTAAGTTTTCAAATATTATTTTAGGGGGGATATAATGTTGTGGTGATGACCAACTATACACAAAGTAGGTCAAGCAGTGGGTTTGGTGATGTACATGTGGTGTAGGCTAGTAACATGATCTTTTCAATCCAAGTTCATTACAGTGTTATCAATGATTTCAATGAGGTTAATGTTCTAGGGTGTGGGAAATTTGGTGTGGTCTATAAAGGAAACTTACATAATTCCAATAAGATTGTTTTGAAAGAAAATTTTAGGGACATGAGTACTAAGGTATTGAATGAATTCCAAGAAAATATTATTTGTATACAAAGGTTTGTCACATATAACATATTGGATTTATTTTCTACTACATTAAATTAATTGAAAGGATTTCGGTTTATAGACACATCATGTTATAGCATATTTTGTCACATCACTGCAAAATGCTTATTTTGGATGATATTTCATCTTTACAAAATTCCTTGTCCCTTTATGATTCAATTCCCTAGCCCTTCTCAGTTAAAACCTTCAAAAATCCTAATTTTCCACCCATACGTTCTCTATCCATCTCTATCCATCGTATATGCACCCTTATAGTGTGTTTCCTGCGTATGACCTATTTTGAAGGTAAAAAATAAATAAATTCTCAAGAAACATGAAAACAATTTAATGATTTTCAACCATATCTTTCCCATAGATAACTAATTGAACTTCCCTAATTGCCTCCCCAAAAGTATAAAAGAGGCAAATGAAATCATGGGAAGGAGGATATATAAATATAACATCCTTATGTTGATCTTATTCATATTGAATCCACAAGACCTATTCCTGGGTTTGTAATAATCCACCATACCTGGAAATATGGAAGTAGACATTAGGCTAAAAAGCACAAGCAGGAAATGTGTGAATGCATTTACAACTTAAACACAAAAATGGGATCCTTATAGGGAATGGACATAAATATATGAGAAAGAGAGGCATGTGGCTTCTTCTCAAATTCATGGTAAAACTATAAAGGATCTCGAGACTATGAGAAAAACTTAGTATGGGCACCAAAATGGAAAAAGGTTGCTGACTACAGTGTTCCATGTTAGGTAGGCTCTTATGTTGGACTAGTACAAATGTAGACAGATATGGTTGGTGCACCAATGTCCAATAGGTTAGACCCTATGGAAAATTAGAATAACAAAAGGTTCAAATGCATCATAACAATGGGGAGGCCTAAACCTATATGCAAGTTTCCGAAAATACTTGACCAGATCGAGTAACATGCAAAAAATTATCCCTAAGAAACCATGAATCCAGCTAAAATTATTATCTCAAAGAAACAACAATACCATGATCATATCTAA
The DNA here is from genome assembly GCA_027924585.1 of Larix kaempferi. Taxonomy (NCBI): domain Eukaryota; kingdom Viridiplantae; phylum Streptophyta; class Pinopsida; order Pinales; family Pinaceae; genus Larix; species Larix kaempferi. The sequence goes on from BSBM01001058.1 coordinate 745,804, forward strand.
AAAGTCTAAAAAGAAAGATTTGATACATGTAAATTTGGTAGAAATACTCCCAACTTCAATATATTCAATAATATTTATTACAAAGGTAGATTTTACCAATGAAGACTCAATATCGCTAAGGATTGAGTACCTACAGTTAATAAGATTAAACTCATGAGGAAGATCAAATTTAAAAGAAATAATGGGGTCCAAAGGAACAGACTCATCATCACAGGAGTTGAAAAATCGGTTAGCAGAATCAAACTCATCAGGAACACTGACATGCAACTCAATGTTAGAGTCAAAAGATTTTAAAATGCCAATGTTTGAGGATCTATAAACAGTGATATCATAATCAAAAGGAAAATCAAGGATGGATTAGATTTCAACTAGGTCCAGTCCAAAGAGATTATCTTTGGAAAGGACATCAAAATCCAAAGGAATGTTAGAATTGAACATAGCCTCTAGGAAAGCTTCATCTAAAGGAAGTATATCATCCCAGAGAGAACATGTGTCAAAACATTCAATTGGACCAATAGAGTGGAGAGAAAGCTCCAATTCCCCCATTAGAATGTGAAAATTCTCACAGCAGATCTAAGAGATTATGTATATCTCACAAGAGTAATTATGATTAACCAGGAAAATAGAAGAAGAGTGATCAATGCAGTATAATGAGCAACGGAATAATAATACAGTAGAACTCAGATAGAAGCAAAAATACTTCACACACACTAACTAATATATCACAATATGGAAAAATAAGTAGTACAAGCATGAGGATTCGAATTATCCTTCATGGAGTGATCAAAGGATCACTGGAGTGTCATCGGATCACAACTAGGTGTCCTCATGATCATTAGTGGAGTCATCAATGCACAAGTAACTGTCAATTGTCATTCAAACTGAGTCTAACTGAGTGTAGTAGGTGTAACTAAATGTAACTAGCACATGGAGACATTAACTGGATGAAGGAGGCTCAGTGGAGGATGCAGTAGGAGCTTACTAGAGTCAGAATAGGCAGTTTAGTCTCACTGGAGGTCCATCGGAGTGATAAGGTTAGTAAAGAGTCAGTTAATCCTCAAATCAAGGAAGTAACTGAAGATAACTAAATATAACTGGACCGGTGGGTGAAGAAGGTGCCTTTGTCATGCAGTGGAGCAAAGGAGGGTGCATTAGTCACTGGGAGGGCTGAAACTGCAAGGAAAGAAGCTCTCGGGGCTAGCTCACTGAGGGCTAGGTGCTGGTGCTGATGACTAGAATGCATGCAAACCCTAATATTTGCATGCATGACTGAAAATGCAAACAATGGAAATGTTGTTAGGACTAGGATGGAGTATAGGAATATCCTAACATAGATGGCTCACCTAGTTAACTGTTAGGATTAAGCCCCAAGAAGGTAAGCATGAATATAGAAACTTCTTCTTAGTAGCAATTGGACATGAGGGATATAAGGACACATAATTCACCCATGGCGGGGTAGTGTCTACCGAAACACTAGGAACAAACAAAGGGTATACTTGGTCTAAAGTTGGGTAATAAGAAGGATCAACAAATGCAACCTAATCAATAGTGACAATGCTTCTGTTTTGAGGAAAATGCATCACTTGAAATAGCATAGACACCAAAACATTCATAACATATACACAATCACTCCCAATGATCATATTGAATTCCAAGGGGTCTTTCATAACCATAAAATCAACTAAGACAGTATTCCCACCCAAAGTAATAGTAAATTGAGGAAGAAATCCCAAATTTTTACTAGGTCTTCTATAAAATCCAACGGTTGATAAACAATTGGCACAAGGTTCAGATATCCCATACCTCTTCAAGCATATGCAGATAAAATACTAATAGAGGCTCCTTCATCTACAATACAATGAGCAACTATATAGTGTTTAACCTGAACCTTTATTTGAAAAGGTGTAGTAGAAGGAAGGTGAGGATCAGCTAGAATATTTCAACCAAAGGAAGCAATCCTAGATCTTGGTCGGGATTCGAAGTGAAACAAGCACCCCCTTATCCAGAAAGTTATAAAATGGAAGTGAAGAAAACTTGAGTGGTAGACAAATCACTCTCCAAAGGAAGAGTGGGATCGACCAAATATTGCATTGATTCAACCACTTGATTCTTGTCACTCTCCAAAGGAAGAGTGGGATCGACCAAAGATTACATTGGTTCAACCACTTGAACATCAACACTCTCCAAGGGAGGAGTGGAATCGGTCAAATATTGTATTGACTCTATCACTTCATCAACTAAAGGTTGAATAGGATGTTGGAAAATTACAGGTTGTTTAGGAGCAGAAGATCCATGAGACACAGAACAAACTTTTTGTACCTCTAGTATAATAGGGAACAATTGAGTAAGGTGATCTCCCTTACAAATATTACAAGAGAAATTAGGATTATGTCCTATACAATTAGGTTTCTAAGCACTGTCAACATGTCCAACATGACTCACATTGTTTGATAGTTTACCCCCAGCATGACTTGTAGTGGATGATTAATTCCCCCCAACATGACTTGCAGTGGTTGGTAGCTTGTCTCCAGTATGAGTCATAGTGACTAGTGACTTGTCTCGAGTATGAATTGCAATTATTGGTGACTTGTCATTAATATGACTTGAAATGATTAATGACATGTCCTCAAAATGACTAGAAGAGATTGATGATGTATTTTCAATATGACTTGCAGTGACTAGATGAGTTCCACCAACAAGTGTATAAACTGGTTGGGAGCTTTTAGTATGACTTGCACTGATTGGATAAGTGCTCCAAACATGACTTGTATAGGTTGGTTGTGTGTTTCCCCCAACATGACTTGCAGAGGATGGGAAATCGCCCCCTTCTCTTCGCATCTTATTTATATTCTTCCTCCTTCTATTCCTTTTAGACTATTGGTTACTAGCATAAAAAATTTCACCACATGAGGTAGAAGTAGGAGGAGAAGATATTACTAGTGAAGAAGGAACATGTTTTTGATGTCCTTGATATAAAGTTCTTGCTTGAGAAGCATCAAGATAATTTAGGGCATTCATAGTGGAAAAAAACCAAACTGATATCCCTAGGGTGAATCCAAGAAGATTCAAAGTATCCATCAAGGGAGCACCAATGTTCCCAACAAATGGAAAAGCATAAGGATCCCCTTGCATATGGGTCTCTTTGATGGTTTCCATAGGAAATTTAGCCATAAGTTCTAACTCAACAAGTAAGAAACCTCTAAGGCCAACTAAGCACAAACAACGCACTACTAGAAAAATTCCTAGAGATATCAACCAAGCAAACCAAGGGCCTTTCGAAGTTCATTATGGGTCGATTAAGTCCCATAACCAAACAACAAAAAGAATTGACCAAGGCCTCCGCTAATAGACCTTATTGGTGCAAGTCTTCCCACAAGGCAAGGGACACCCTCCAAGGGTACTATTATTTTGGCTCAAAGGATTCTCAAGGTACGCAGGAAGCCCCTTGCAGACACCTAGGAGGTACCTAAGACAAGATACTAAGTCTAACAACTCATAGTCTATGTCCGAGGGAACAATAGATGGTAGGAATGGTATGGATGGGAAGGGTAGATAAGCCTGAAATATCAACAACACCGACACCACGGGGGGTCCAAGGTGGTACTGATGAAATACCCATACACGCAAAATCCCACAAATGCTTGGTTAAGAATTGGAAGGGTTTTATCCTCAACTTAAACTCACACGACCTTGTGCTTGACTCCGGTGTTAGTGGAACTTCTCGACCACACCCTTACAATATTGGGATTTCATATCATTATGAAAAACACCTAAGTTTCACAGTTTAATAGCCTAGAGTGTTTGCTTCCACCCTATTATGAAGCTCTATCTCTATACTAGTTGGTGAACCCTATAAACAAAAAGGTCTAGTAAGTTTTAGATTAAGTATTCATTTTAGTGGTTGTTATTACTCATAAGTATGTAGAAGTGTAAAATTATGGCATTCTCAACTGAAAATAAATAAAAATGAAATTACTTGCAAATGCAAAATAACACATAAGCTTTTAAAATATTTATTTGACTGTAAACAACTTTCAAAAAGATAGAAAAACAAGCATATACTTTCAAAATTTTAAGCAAGATGCAAATTTTTAAGGAAATTCCTATAACTAAAGAAAGCTATTTTTTATGATTTTCATGACACAATGCTAATGAAATCAATATAATATTTTATTGTATGAAAACACTCCCCAAAACATCAAAATGCCCAAAAGAATCCTAAATGAACCATAAACAAACTATGATTTTTGTTCAATTTCCCATTTTATTTTAAGGACTAATAAAAAAACACACAAAATGGTGATTTTGAAGGCTTAAAATCAAAATTTGTAAAATCTAAGAAAGACCCCAATAGACTTGATAAACCTTAAAAACTAATAAACTTGTTTTTGATTTTTTGAAAAACTTTACCCTATTTTTGGGCCCACTAGGACATAAATGCACCTTACCTTAAGGTAGCTACCTTAAGGAATCCCACATATGAGCTCATGTTCATACACACCCTATAGTGGGGTAGTCCGCGTATGTACGCTCCCAACAGTTACGCAGATTGCGTACACTAGTACAAAATGAGAGATAATTGACTATGCGACTAAAAAAGTTAGTCACCATAGCTTTTTCAAGGGATAAACAACTAAAATTGAGCAATTTTAAGTGATCCAACTAAAAATGACTAATTTAGTCACAAGATAAAATATACGACTATATAACAAGTGACAAATAAAAATGACTAACGTAAATGACTAATTAGTCACAGGAATACAAATATGACTATATAACAACGACTAGAATATGAATTAGTCATTTATGTTAGTCATTTTTAGTTGTGTCACCCTAGCAATGTAAAATTACAATTTTGAAAATGAATTTGTACAATTTACTAAATTTTAACACCACATGTGTTAATGGGGTCTTTGAATCCATCTATCGTGTTAAAATTTACTAAATTGTAACTTTTTATATGGATTTAGAGACCTGAGTGATGTTAATGGTGTCACTCAGCAATCGAAAATCCAAGTTTTGACAATGAATTGTTATGATTTACTAAATTTTAACAATGAAGATGGATTCAATATTGGTCTCTAGATCTGCTTGAACCATGCTAGTGTTAATTCTCAACATCGATGATTTTGAAGTGTCAAAAAATAGTGACTCCAACACACCTATCAAATTTTGTCATCCAGCCATTATGATCTCACCATCATGTCTATTTTGAAGAAATTTCATGTGCATATCTCATTTCATCATTTTCACAGGTTCCATTGGACCCCTTCGATAGACTTACAACCAGTTTTCATCTCATGTACTGTGGTCGTGTTGTGGTTAGGTCAAGTTTGGCTTTTGGAATTTTCTTGTCAATCATTATATTGTCATTCCGCGAAGTCATGAGTGTCTACATAATTGTATTCATCTAGTCACGCTGGTCATGTTCATTTTTCGTTTGACAAAAAATCACCATTGTTTGATCCTCTCGACACTAGGTTGAAATTTCGGCATTTCGTGTCATGACAATTAAATTTTGTCAATTTCGCATCCTTCATTAATTCATAGGATGCGTCCATGTGTTAGTGTTCTCTTATGTCTATGCTTGGAAAGTTAAAAAATATTCCACCCCTAAGTCTTACATAAAAAAAGCCAATATCCCATATTTTATAATAAAAATATTAGTGCTTCCCCCTTTTAATTATTTCCTCTATCCTAGCTTTTAAACCCTTTTGTCTCTAAAATTCTCACCCCTTCCCATTTTCATTTACATAAAAAAATAATAAAGCACCCTTAAATCCCTAACCCTTCATCTTATGTCCCAACTTCCAAAAGTATCCTCCCTCGAGCTCCTTTTGTGTTATCCTAATTAGTTTCCTAATATTCCCGGCCATTTTAAATGAAAAAAGTGGCATTTCTCTAATCCCTAATCCCTTTTACAATGTACATAATGTTTTTAATCTCCTTTATAATATATATATTAAAAACATATAATATACCATTCCGGCCCTTTATAATATAGTTTGAAGCACTTTTCATGTGCATATCTCATTTCATCATTTTCACAGCTTCCATTGGACCCCTTCGATAGACTTACAGCCAGTTTGCATCTCATGTACTGTGGTCGTGTTGTGGTTAGGTCAAGTTTGGATTTTGGTAGTTTCTTGTCAATCATTATGTTTCCATGCCGCAAAGTCATGAGTGTCTACATAATTGTATTCAACTAGTCACACCGGTCATGTCCATTTTTCGTTTGACGAAAATCGTCATCGTTTGATCCTCTTGGCACTCAGTTGAAATTTCAGCATTTCGTGTCATGAAATTAAATTTTGTCATTTTTGCATCCTTCATTAATTCATAGGATGCGTCTATGTGTCAATGTTCTCTTATGTCTATGCTTGGAAAGTTAAATTTGGAGGTCATTATTGGTCATGGTTTATGATTAACATGGTTGGAGCCTGGAGGTCATGGTTTAATTATGGGCTTAAAATTTTAATTATTAATATTTTTAATCTCACTTTAGTGTTTTAATTTTCTAAATTTGTAATATTTTAATTTCTTATCTTTTAAAATTATATTTTGGCTTATTATATCTTTTAATTTCTAATTTTTAAATTATTAACCTTTTTAATGTTATTTTAATGTTCTAAACTCTTAATTTTTTAATTTCTAATCTTGTTAATAATATTATATAATAACTTATTAAATTGGTATTTTTTATTTTTTAATATTTAAGATAATATTTAATAGTATTAGTCTTTTAGATAATGTGATAAGAGTGGGAAAGCTTGTTGAAAGGAGGGAAAATGAATTTCCACAAAATCCCTGGCTCATCCAAAGCTAAGAGGAAAGGGGAAAAAATGCACGACTCGACTAACTGGGAGCAGCTCCAATCATGATCATGAATGTTCAACCCTGCAGGCCAACGATGACCACCCTGCTCATGATTTATCCAATGTCTAGCGGCTTGTTAAAGAGATCTATGAGATTCTAAGAGCGAGTCCTCACGATACATTTCTGATAGTTACTTATGATGAACATGGAGGGTTTTATGATCATGTTCCTATGCCTGTGAGAAATGTACCCAACCCAGATCGGAGTTTTAGTCCCCATCCTTATTTTTTCAAGTTTGATAGATTGGGTGTGAGGGTTCCCACGATCATGGATTCTCCATGGATTAAGAAAGGTACAGGTATGATTACGATAGATGCCATTGAAATTATTTGAAAAGCTTGTATTCATTCATATTGATCATTGCTTGTAGATTGGAATGTTTGATTGTTGCAGTGATGCACCGTCCGAGTGGGTCGATCCCTACTTCAGAATTTGAGCATTCATCCATCCCAGCTACTGTTAAGAAGATATTTATTCTCACCTCTAATTTCCTAACATACAAAGATGGATGGGCTGGAACTTTTGAAAGTGTGTTGAATGTGAAAGAAGGCCCTCAGACTCACTTCCCAGGTTTACCCTAAGCCCTTCTTCTCGGTTGGATAAGTTATTGGTAGTCATGTTAATGCCTTGAGTATTCCGAGGGTCAATCCTTGTAAATATGCTAAGTCATCGAAGGACAAACCATGTTCGTAACTGCGGTATGCTTTCGTTTTCCTTTTGGCCGAAGTATTCTTTTCACAATAGCTTATTTTAATAATAATAATAATTCAATTTGAGGTCACATTCTAGCTAGGCACGTATGATATTTTTTTGCTTATGGGACAAGGGAGCTCTTCCATGTAGTGGTTTGATTATTTAGTCTATAAAGATCTACCTTCAACTATTTCACATTATTTAATAATATTCTTATAATCAAAGTGAAGAATAAAAAAACACTCGTACAGTACTTTTTCAAAAAATACCGCAAAAAATATTTTAAAATTGCAAGTGATCATCTGACAGAGTACTTTTTCAGTTGGTGGTCACTTTCCTCAATATTGATTTCCCACCATTGGACACAAAATAAGGCCAACAGAGCATAGCGCGTCAGGATATTCATTTCCAGGGAGAATTCTCAGGTGTGTCGAAGGAGATTGATGGATTTGATCAATTGATCGCTTCTATTGATCCATAATTTGTTTTGGATTTGTCGTTTCGAGAGGCGGGTAAAATTAGTGAAGTATTTGAAGGATACGAGCGGCAATATTGCGAGCTCTCTGGAAATATTTCAAGCACCTCTGTGGCTCTTCTCAATGGAGGTAAGAGGATCAATCATATGGTCCTTGCATCCTATTATACAAATTATTAAATTTTGCTTTCAATTGATACAAACCCACATGGAAGAAAGATTGAACCTTGCACCTCTCCCCATCATTTGATTTTTTTTATCAATGCACCGTAGGATAATTCCCATATTGTCCTTGCCCTTGCCCTTTTACTTCCATGTTTCTCTCTTTGTTTTGGTATATTGGAAAAATAAAATTGATACTCTCGATGCAATATCCATGTATATGAAGATACCCTAAATCTCTGGGACTGAGACCTAGGGTTTGATAGCATTCAAATCTACCTTTTGTTTTGTTGTGATTGGTAAATTTGTTGGGTAATCAAAACCATGAACACTCGGTTTGCAAATAACCAGCTCATGGTTTGATGGATTTGGATCGTGAAAAGTTTCTCTGGCACAATGGATGTGAATTCAAAGGATGTTTGGATCAATTTCCTTTAGATTGTGTAAATCATGTTTTATGGGAATTTAGAAATCAAAGAACATACAATTATATGTTTGTATGTATAGGAGCCTTCGCGTGGTCTGATTTATGTGCACAACTTGCTTGGTAAATCCACTCGTAATAGTTTATTGTATCGATGCCACATCACCGGAACTACCCTTCTCCTCTGTTACAATGCACGATCTTATCAAAAGTGTTATTATAGAAATTATTGGATATATATATATATATATATATATATATTCTCTTTTTTTCTTTTTAGGGTATTACTCATCTCATTGGAACTTTTATGCAATTTGACAATTTCCTTTCAATCATTTCAGATATTTCTTATAGTTATGGTAACTAGAGTTGAGCTAGTCAATATGAATCATGGGTTCACATCCATCTCTAGCATGAAATGCAACATAAGCTCCTCAATGGCGTTGTAGGAAACTTTTTATTTTATTTTAAGGTCCTTGGCCAAGTTACTATAAAACCTTCATCAACATATATGCCTTACACATATGGGTGTAGCTCCACATAATCATTTATAAGCCTTCTGATGTGCCCTCCTTTCTCAGCAAGCCACTCTTCCACCTAATATTGATCTTGATCATCATTCATACCACTTCCCTTTATTATTACATTGATAGCCTACAATTCATATGCCCTCTACTCCCTCCTCTTGTTACTTATTTTCTACTGGAGCCATCAGGATTTAGGAGAGCGGTCAGGATTTTTGATCACTAGCAAAGTTGTAGACAAGAAAGGATTTGGGAAGAATTTGTCAAAGATGGTATTGACTCTTTAGACTCAAACATTACCGATTTATTTAATCATGTCACTTGTTCTGGTTTGTCTTCTTCATGGTCCCATCATATCATACACACATAAGATAATATAGGGTCCTCTCGGCATTGGATTGAATAAGATAGTACCAGACGAGCTAAGATGAGATAGTACTCAGCAGTGCATAGGTCCCATCACATCACTGTGGTATACCTGAAATATGGAATTTCCTCCTCTACTATGGTGGCATCTTCACCCTTTGAGGGTCTTGAGGCTGCTTCTTCTTCTTTCTCTTCTACCTTTATTTATACTTCGTTTGAGATATTGGATTATGCCACTCTGACATTGTATTAATGGATATAGTCACTCACTTTTTATTTTACTGTTGCTATAATGTTTCTTTTTCCTTCTTCATTTTTATATTTTAGCTTCTAGCTGGAGGAGTTGCATTTGATCTCCTATTGCTTATCATTACTAATGTAATTTTTGAGTCCCACTAACCTTCCTTTTTGGTCACTTGTGGACATCAATAATATTATCTTATCTGTGTTGTATGAGGAAGGTGGACTATAATTCATTACAGCCACCCCCAAAAAAGGAGGTCTGTCTTCAGTATGATCACAACACATGAACATAAATGGGTATTTTTTTTTTGCATTTATCTTCCATCTCCTATGTCGTCTCTTTAGTGCTTGTGTTCTGTTTAACCCTTATTTCCATTTTCATTTGTTTCACAATATAATAATTCACCACTACAATGCCCAGTGCCACTAACACTAATATATCTTGCATTTAGATCGCACCTTCCACGATTAGCAGTGATCAACATAGTTTTATTATCCTAAATAGTTACTATGATATGCTCCCTTGTAGTGTATTGTTTTTTAAATGACTCACGCATGTGGTCAATGGAGCTATTGTTAGTATGTTATGGTGTATTTTAGTATTTTATGAGTGGTTCTGAGTTATGTCTCACGTTCTTTATAAAGGCGCCATTATTGAGTGAGCCATTTTCTTCCTCAACTGTTGAGACATCATCATGAGTGGAGGAAACATCATTGTATACTTTGTGTCATACCTCCATCTCTTTTGAATCTGTGTGTGTATATATATATATATATATATATATATATATATATATATATATATATATATATATATATATATGTAAATGAGAATGGAAGTTGGCATAAGAGCTTCAATGGAAATTCTTATGTTCTTCTAATGTTGTGATTGTTCTTTCCTTCTTTTATATATTGATTCATATGCTTAGCTATTGTTTAATTAAGCATGGCCTCCGGGTGGATTCACTCTTAATATTTAGTGTCATTGGTTAAAAGGACTATATTAAAGTATGTTGCAACGAAGTTGAACAGTGCTTTAATACAGAGTGCTCAGGCAGTTTTGCTCAAAATTTGCAGCATAGGGAGGCCAATAGTCTGTGCCTCTTGTTCTTACATATATTGTTCTAATACATCTAGTTGTAAATAATCTACAAAAAATGTTGAGCAGCAAAACAAACTTACAAAACATGATTATAAATTTGTAACTGAATTAAAAGAGTACTTTCTCATGGCATCATATTGACCATGATTTGATGGCAGTGAGTCTTACTTGTTGATCTCCATTCTCCCTTGAAGCTGATGAATAATTTCTTCTTTCTTGTCCTCTATGGGGAATGAGACAACTGAGGTACTCATGTTAGCCACTGAAGAAGCGATGTCCTTTCTGAGTGAGATAAACATGGCCTTGTGTTTGGCACACTCTTCCTCAAGATCCTGCATTTGTATTTTATTTTTTTAACCAGGATATCTGTTATGATAACATGTTGAGATGCTTGCTGATGTTTTAGCTCATAGTATTTGTAGTAACAAAAACTGTTGAGGTTCTATTTCCATTGATTAGATCCTCCTGTCTCCTTAAAAATCTTATAATATCCTGGATATCCCTCTGCCAATTATGAGCATGATTGTCCATTTTTTTCTCTGACAAACTAGACTCCTTTTTGTGTGGTCTTATCCCCAAGCACAGATTCCAAATGGACACGGGATATGGTTTCAGGGGTTCCTAAGTGAATAGGAGAATCAATACACGAATGTGCACCTCTCATAGAATACATAGCACAAATGCCCTGATAGGAGTCTCCAACAAATACCCAGGATTTCAAATTAAAACAGCAGTGTGGGCAACTGTAACCCATAACAACCTCTGTGTAAATTCCTTCTAGATTCTAGTTAACCAACTCAAACCAATAATTCTGGAGACCATAGTACTTCTCTCTTTCTTTCCCACTTCACAATGTAGTATTTCAAGCAACCACAACACTATATAATTGGAAGGCCCGATTATCTAATTTGCACCAATAAATTAACATAATAGAACACAGAACATCATCCAGCAACCCGATTCGATTATCAATTGGCCTGAAAGGAATGCTTACCTTTTTCTAGAATTGGCCTGGGATTTCTTCTCAAATATTTTCAGAGTTGAGGCTAGTGTGTGTGAGGAGCCAAACCACGTCCTGGGAACTGTCCTTGGGCTTGATTCCTCACACTGATTATGCAACAAATCAAGAGTAGAATGAACCAGTATCTGGTTTCTATATACCTCCAATATCGAGTTTTAAATCTAAAAATCCCAAATTCTCTCCACCTTTGCATCCTCGTGGCTTCAAAATATTGAAGCTACAGGGATGATATTAAACTAGAAATAGTATCTGGCTGCAAATGATCAGACTACAGGTTTCAAATTCCTAGAATGTTATTCGAGTTCAATCAAGAAGTCAGTCTTTCCTCAATCTTAAAAGTTGTAGCCATGGATGTTAAGTTACATTGTTCTGAGGCCCTGTTTACACCAGCACTGTAAAATGAAACACACAATTCCAAGTTTTCCTTCTTGGTAATAAGAAAAATAATGCAATCATTTCAATTGGCATAGGTTGTTCAAAACACTAAAGGATGTATTTTTTCTTCGATCAAACCAACTATTCAAGATTAGTTGCCTCATTTAGAATTTTTTCTTTATCTTAAATACACTTCCAAGCTTATACCATCAAATAAATGCAAAGTCAACTTCCAATGTCCCGGAAAAATGCAGTATAGAGAGACTTGAGTTCCTTTATCAAAAGTGCAAAATAGAGACCACTACTTCTTGAAATACTGATAGAATCTGAAATAATAGCAGAAATATGTCCAAAATAAGAGAATTGAAAGAGAGTTTCATGAAATGCACGTAAATCAAAAGAGGGTTGGGGGCCCATGGACGCCCAAAAGTATGGAGGAAAACTTCTCATAGTAATTTTGATCGAGAGAGTAAAGTAATTCCTGCTTGGATGAGAGAGATGGTGTATACTGTCCATTGACGTTCCTCTATGACCTGGTGCTTGATATCCTGTATTGATTCCCATAACTGATCACTGTTATCAATTATTGAAGTAGCTTGACTAACGAATACCATATTTCTATCTCTCAGGGCATCCACGAGTTGAATGGGCATTATGTAATTTGAGTTTTGTCTTCCCTATGTTTTATGCCTGTCTTCATAGAACACATTTCTTCCATACAAATATTCTGGTTGTGTTCTTCCATAATTGAATTTGTTTTTTACTTGCTTACTTGGAAACTCCTACAACAACATGAATTTCTTCTCAAACGAAGGAAAATTCCCCCAATATTCCATCCTCTTTAGAGAACATGTGCATGGAGCTTCATTTCCCTCTACAATAACCAATAGTCTTCCAAAACGACTCCCAGATATCACAGCTCGAGAAAGGACTTCCCTGCTAAGTGTATGTACATAATCTTTATGAGTGCTGCACATGGTCTTTGTGAGTACTACAAACATAACCATGAGCCTTTAGCCTCTTAATAAACCTAGTTGAAACAACTTCTCGCCCATTGTAGAGTTGCACAAACCCAAACATTCCCTTCTATAATACATCTAGGCACAGGTCTTCGAATGATCTCCCCAACACCATATCTTCATATAACACCAATCCTTCCTCTTGTGTGTCAAGATGGAGTCAATCACAGAATCAAAATCTCAAGAATGTGTCATTTTTCATCGCATTTTTGGATGAATTTTCTATTTTCCCTGCAACAAATGATCAATTTGGATATGGTTTGGATGTCTAAGCTTGTTTATGGCTAAATCTAAGTTAACTAGGGAAGGAAAAACAACATGATTTAAATTTCAAAAAACATTTGAGGGACTTTTAGTTAGGTGATGCTTTCCCGGTCTGATTTTGTATCTAGATGAATTATTGTCCCAATCCAGAACAATTTGGTGGGAAACATAACATGCTCCAAATGAAGGCGGCACCCAAGACAACATGGTATCCTTGGTATACTCCATTATTTATTTAAATTTATGGTTTTATAATGGTATTTTTCTTCTGTTGGAAGGTTGTTTATGATGTTACTGATCAGGAGAGTTTCAATAATGTGAAACAATGGTTGAATGAGATTGATCGCTATGCGAGTGAGAATGTCAACAAGTTGCTTGTTGGAAACAAATGTGATTTGACTACTAATAAAGCTGTTGATTATGATACAACCAAGGTAATGTTAAATGTTGAGTAGATTTGGCATCATGTGCACTGCTATGTGTTTCAATGTATGCATCATCGTCATTGACTTGATGAGGATTTAAATATGAGTGTGCCTCAAAGTTTTTGGTGCTCTGTTTTTTGTTAATTGCAACACTATGGCAGTTTGCGGTCTTAAGTTTGTTGACTTGGCTTGTAGAATTTTTTTTTTATTAATCTCAAGGGTTAGTTTTTTTTGTCACTTTTCAATCTACATTTTTCTTGACATGCTTTGTGTATTTTTTTCTTCAAGGCATTTGCTGATGAGATTGGCATTCCATTTTTGGAGACAAGTGCAAAGAATGCAACAAAATGTGGAGCAGGCTTTCATGACCATGGCTGCTGAGATAAAGAACAAGTGCACTTTTTTGTTATGATTTTTTCCAACCTTTAACAAGCGCCTATATTATACAATTGTGATGTTAGATGTTTGTTTGACTCCCTAATTTTAATTGTGTGTAATGGTGTAAACCTGTGCCGACAAATCCTAATGAATCTGATTGAGATTCTCCTTTTTCTATGATACTATTGTTTTATGATAAAGTTAAGTGGTGATACATAATTCAAATTACATGTCGCGACTATTAGTAATCTTTTTAGTTTGAGACACGTTCCTATTGTCTATTTTATTGGGCATAGCTGATATAACATTGGGAAAATACTGGTTTTTTCAGGTCGTGATAGAGTGTTCTAACTATATACCTTGTCCATTCATTGCTTTGAAATCAACACTGTAGATGAACTCGCAAATTTTTATGGCCAAGTGAATTGTATATAGAAGTTTGTATTTTGAAAGCATATAAATACTCATGCCTATCATGTATTTATTTGAAAATTTTGTTGCATATGTATCGAACGTTCATCTATATTCTATTATTGTTTGCTTGTTTACTTGTGTGGGCATTAACATATGACTTGTCTCTGTTCTAGTGACTTAGATATTTTAACATCAAATTTGATAAAACTCATTGATTGCATTTAAAAGGGGCATTAAAGAACTACATCCCACACTCTACTTGTTATTCCTAAACAATTTCGTGTATGTCTTGTCTCCATAGAGCAACAATGCCAATGATTATGTCATTTTCAGTTCCTAAACCTAGACATTTTAATTTCTGGGTTGCATGCATTCGCATCACTAACCCTTCTTCATAACAATTTTGGTCAGGCTCCAGGCTTCTAGGCTATAAAATCTTGCAAGCATCTTGAGCATATCTATCAATATGCTCAAGATATTCATGCCTAAGTGAATTGTATCCAGAAGTTTGCATGTTGCAAGCATATAAAATTATAAATACTCATGCCCATCATTTATTTATTTGAAATTTTTGTTGCATATGGATTGAACCTTCAACCATATTCTATTATTGTTTTCCTATTTACTTGTGGCAGCATTACCATATTACTTGTCCCTATTCGAGTGACTCAGATATTTTAACATCAAAAATTTAAACATCAAATTTGATTAACCTCTCATTGATTGCATTTGATCCACGACATCAAAGAACTATATCCCACATTTTATTTGTTGTTTCTAAGCAATTTTTTAGAGTCAACAGTGCCAATGATAATTCCATTTTCAGTTAAGCTTTTGCCCGGGCATGGACATTTGTAATTTTTGGGTTGCATGCATTTGCATCACTAACCCATCTTCGTAACAATTTTGTTGAGGCCCCAGGCTTTAAAATCTTGCCAGCATCTTAAGCATATTTATCGAGCAAAGCCTTGTTTTCACGAAATTGTTGAACCACAGAGAGACTGATATGTTTCTCTTTTTACATGGAATTCTTTCCTCAGATGCAGCGTAGACTTGAAAGAGGGTTTTCGACAAAACGACTTCCCCTATACTCCAGAATAGAGTGTCCTAGATAGAGTCCTCATTGTGACATCTTGCTTTTAAGGAGATTATATTTTCTATTTTCTATGAAATACTATTGACTTAACTCCAATTATTTTGTATTGCAGGATGGCAAGTCAGCCTGCCATGAATAGCAATAGACCTGCTACTATACAAATGAAAGGGCATCCTGTTGTTCAAAAAAGTGGTTGTTGCTCATAAGACAATTCCTAGAATAATTTTTACTGCAACTGGTTTTGAAGAACCGAAGTTGAAGATAAGTGTATGTATTTTGGATCTCATACAGGCAAATGTCTCTAGTTGTCAAGAGATCAACAATTGATAGACAATTAAAACAAATTTATTGCAAGTTGGATCTTGTATTCTTTTCTGTCTGTGAAGGGCACCAACTTACTTTTGTTCCTGATAATTTGTACATCCATGGATTATTGTACTCATGCGTAGTTAGTAAGATCGTTCTTCTTTGAATTTTCATCATTGTCACAGTTGAACTGCTATATATTAGAATTCTTTTAGTACTTGAAGCATTATTCTTGAATATGTTTGACATTCATTTTGTTCCCATGCAAAATCTATTTGAATATCATCATTGTCAAGCAATAACAACTTCTTAAAGGGTTCTAGCTCAATGGTAGAGCACCTGCCTAATTATAGGCAGGAGATTGGTGGTTCGATCCCTTTGTACCCTATCATAAATTAGTGACTAAGAAAATGACTAAATTCGCATATATACAACTATTAGTAGCTAATTTCCAGTATCTTATAGCGCGACTAACGTTTAGTCGTATTTATCTTAGTCATTAATATGTTATCATCTAGTAGTTTATTTAGTTGTATATTTGGTCATTAATCGTGACAATCAATGACTAAATCAGTGAGTATGAATGACTATATCAGTGACTAAATCAGTGAATATCAATGACTATATCAGTGACTAAATCAGTGAGTATCAATGACTAAATAAATGACATAATCAGTGACTATCAATGACTAAATCAATGACTAATAAGTCAACCAATTAATGACTAGTGAAATACGACTAGAGATAAGATAGTGGAAATCGGATAATGTTAGTCACCGACTCAAAAATAATAGTTTATAGTTGAATTTTAGTCATTTTTTTAGTCATTAATTTCTCATTTTGTACTAGTGGTATATACACGCTTTGAGACACTATAGCTCATGTGTGAGATTGAAAAACACTAAAAATGTAAAGAAAATGGTTCCCTACAGGAACATACATTCCTTTTTGCACAATAGGGTGCATATATACACGCCTGTACACACTATAACATGTTTATGTATGTAAAAAAAGCAAAAAAGACACTTTGAGGTTTCAAAACAAAGCATATAAAAATTTCCCTAGGGGTTTCAAGAAGGAAAATTAAACTACTCCAAAATCTACAACAGGAGAAGAACCACCCAAACAGGAAAGAAATCAACAAAAAACCCTAAACTACACAAAAAATGGAAAACCTCCCCAATAGAGTCACCATTTTTGTTTTGAGAATATCTACAACCCTAGTGATCTTTGGGTAGGAGAGCGATTCCCATAAAAAATTCAAACAACCCTTTCTGAATATGCAATTCAAACAAATTTACAGTTTTTAAACGACTGAGTCCAATGGTTGATGTAGATACTTGCTTTCAATCTTCAATCTACAAATGTTCTTGATAACCTATAATCACAAAGAATGAACAAGAACATGGACAACAAACTCCAAATATAATTGTTAAACAACAAATTGAATTCTTAAAACCATCAAGATTAGTTTTTATATATTACAATATAGGAAAATATTCTTTATATAAAATAACAGGAAGATACAAGATAGTTTTCACCTGTTCTCATTGTAACATTGTTCTGAAACTGGATGTTGAGTTCTTGCGCTTGGGCCACACACATGCACACCTCCTCTATGCTCCAAAGCATGTCCAAAGAAAACAATATGATAATTTCTTGGCAAGAAAAGGATGGAGACTGTTGGAATGTAGATTTATAGATATGGGGGATTTAATGCATACTTAGGAATAGGACTTATGGATTCAATATGGATAATATCAACATAAAGATATTATATTGCTCTATCCTCCTTCTCATCCTTTCCTTTGCCTCTTTTATACTTTTGGGGAGGCAGTTATAGAAGTTCAATTAGTTTTCTATAGGAAAGAGATGGTTGAAGAATCATGAAATTGTTTTCGTGTTTCGCAAGAATTTATTTCTTTTTTTACCTTCAAAACAGGTCATACGCAGGAAATACACTAGCAGGGTGTGTATACATGGGATAGCAATGCATAGAGTGCGCATGAGTGGGAAAATAATATTTATGAAAGATTTAACTGAGAAGGGATAAGGGAATTGAACCATAGAGGGAGAAAGAAGTTTGCAAAGATGAAATATTAGCCAAAATAAGAATTTTGCAGTGATGTGAAAAAATATGCTATTTGTTGACACAACTCTGTCAATAGGGGTTCACTTCGCACAATTGTCAACAAAACTCAGCGCAATCTCCCATAGACATCGATGCGGAAATGGTTTAGCCTTTCCAGCAACACCCGTAGAGAGAGTGAAGTCTCACCCGAGATATCTAAGGGGGGCTACAGGAACCACATTTCCGCAGATACAAGAGAACATGCATCATTTGCACTCAATCACAATGTAACCCGGAGGTCGACTTAAACATCATTCGCATCAGAACATGTTAATCAGATCTATGCAATAATAGATTATAGATACACATCTAATTGATCTGATATACATAACACAACTGTGACATTACAGATTCATTCATCCGCCACATTCAACCATGTTGTGACATACATTCAATTATACTATGATAACACATATTCAATGACACTGCAACAGATTAAAGGAGACAAAGACATAGTCAAAAATATCCTTCTCATTACACATCGCAGAACCAGGGATACACATCCACAGAACCAATACAAATTCAGATGATCCAATATAAGATGTCACGGAGATTGGATCCAAAAAGATGTTATCAGATACAATCATCTGTCAAAAGATAGATTAGGATCCGATAAAAAAGATGCCCTTAGGCTTACAATTCTTCCCCTATTTATAGTCTTACTTGGTCGTTACACTTAGTCCACTTTGTAGAGTGACTCATTAACTAATTAACTAATTAACCAATTACTCCACACTATCCGCTTAACTTCCACTTTATCCGCTCCACGACTGGTCCTTTTCCCTTGTCATTGTCCCTTTTGTCGCTAAATGTACCAAAACTTGTGAGCCTCAACCCCATGCCAACAGGCCCTCAACACAAACTTGTGGGTCACCCTCGAGCCACCTCAGGCGGATGTTTTTGGTGCATTCACCTACATTTTGAACTTGTCATAAGCTGCCCTGATCTGGTTGACAGCTTCCTTGGCTATGGATTTGAGCGTCGCGCAGTCTTCAACTTCCTGCTCTGTTGGGTGCTCGCCGCCTGTATACTGCACTTTCTCCATATTTTCCTTTAGTTGTGTCATTACTTACATCACCTCGACCGCCAGTTTCTCTGCTTTTGTCCGTAGCTCCTCCAACTGCGCTATTCTTATTTTCTTCCTCGTTCGTGCCTTGTTGACGCGATGCTATAACTTTTTTAATTTGGTATCCTTCCTCATATGCGCCAGTAGGGGCATAGCCTTAAGCAATCCCTCAATGCGTCTAACTATGCCTTTGCTTCGCCAAGTTTCACATTTAGCTGGTGCAACTGCTCGTCTTGCATGAGACTTCCGCAAAACTGTGACACTTCTTCCATTATTCTCTACACTGCTTTCTCCAATTCCTCCATTTTTGTCGCGACCTCCTCAATGGCGCTCTTCCTTCCTTAAAATTTCTCTGGTGGTGTGCTTGGCACTGGCCTTGTCTACAATTCTTCATTCTCTTTCCGAAGATCTGTGATGATTACGCCAAATCTTAGTGCCTTAGCTTCCGCAAACATTTCTTTGCCTATTTCTGGAGCGTCTTCACATGCCATGGAGATGGCGTGTTCCAATCTCCTTCTATCCTCCACCGCCTTTTCCCTTTCATTCATGACCACCTCTTTTTCTTCACATATGCGTTCAACCTCCTCTTCAATGCTTCGCACTTGCCGCTTATAAGTGACCATTTGATCATGCGTTGATGATTCACAGTCATTGATCTCTTCGTTCACCCCATTGTGAGTGCGCTGCAGCATAAACATGGGAATCATGTTTAAGTCGATGTTGATGATGTCTAGTCCTCGCAACACGGAATCCAAGTCTTCATTTCCTGTCCCGACACACTTGGATCTACTTGTCCCGACTGCAGCCTTGTTTCCATGATTGCAATTCTCAGCGCCTGCAATAACTGTGACACTTGGTGAAAGTATCCCATCAAGTGTTGCGTGACTTTTGCACGATTTTCCTCTACCACAATCATTATTTTCTAGAGCAGCTGATTCATTTGTTCGTCTGGGAGGCCGACAGTAGTACTCCCCTCACCGTTCTCCATCATATGTTTTGTTCTGGATTCCTGTCGTTGGGCCTCTAGCTCTGAATCCATCTGGGTATCCATTGATTCCCCATCATGGCTTGCAGTGTGCGAATGGCCATCCGCACCTTCACCCTCCTCGTCTGATTCCTTTGTTTTAGGTTGTGTCTTCGACACATCTGTCGGTTTCCCATCCTCTAGATCCGGTAGTTGCTCGTCGCCCACTGGAACCTTCCCTTCCTCCTGCCATTCTTGGACTATGGCATCCAGTTCTTCTTCACTCAGCTTATATTGTGTCGTGAGACATTGGTGTTCAGGATCTGTGCGTGCTTGGATGAATATCGCTTGTGTCCCCACAATGAGCTTCACGATCCTTTGATACTTCTTTGCTAAAGCCTCTGTCAGTCGTGGAACCTTCACTGCTTCTGTGTGCAGTTATTCTAAATAAATGAAGAAATGAATTTTGTTACCTTTTTGTCTTTCCTTGTCATTCAATGCCCATAAATGTTTGTATCATGCCCCTCGGCACACTTTCTCTATCTCTATTTCCATGCCCTGATATTGTGGTGACTCCATCCATGCAACCAACACAATCAACAGTAAGAGCCATGAGTATGTGAAGGGATTACCCTTCTCTTATGTCACCACCACATCCTCCATCAGCGCAATAAGTAGGAACATCGACCAGTTCATTTGAACTCCATCCACGCACTGCTCCACCGATGCGATCACCCCTGATGTGCAATGATTGGGGCGATTCTTCCTTACAATATTTATTGCCATTAATTTCACCAAAATCCTTACAACTCTATCATTGATTGTGTTGATCAAATATCCTCGGGTGTTTTTCTTCACCCCATAATTCACCTTCATCTTCGCAGCTATCTTCTTGTCATTATCCCTCCCCTAGAACTACTGTGATCGATCTACCCCTGACTTGGGTAACCTAGTGATCTGCACGATCAAATCCACTATGATCAGGATATTTATATCAAGCCATAGGTATCCACCGTGAAATCATACCAGCAGTTGCTTTATGCATGCGTTGACTTCTTCCGATCGCCCAAAATGCGGGATGTGGATAATGGACAACAGTCTCGAGCACTGCAATCCCAATGCCCATTTCACTGGCCCCCTAGTGATTGATCCTCCATCATCATGTGCTTTGTCAACAAATGTATTTTGGGTGCACTCTGGATATGCCAGGATATCATGATCACTGTATTGCAGTTTTTGCAGTCACTACAATACATCCCCCATGGTGTGAACATCCTTCGATGTCGTTGGCTCATATATAGTGTACTTGTTATTCTTTCCAAGTCTTATCACTGGAGCCCCTTCCTTTCACGACGGCACATACCTCGGTATGTCTGCTACCATAGGTTCTTGTTGCTCTCCTCTTTGTGTCGTTCTTTCTTCTTCTACGGTGCCTGATGTGCCCGCTTCTCCTTCTACAGCGGCAGCCCATACCGAGCTGCGAATATGATTCGTTCTTCGGTTGGTATCCGCCGGTCGGGTAGTGCTTCTCTTCTTTCTGAATGTTCACGATGATTCAATTTTCGGTTTCTCGTGGACAATTTTCATTGTCCTAGGTAGTTCCTGTGTGCTAGTGCTAGAGATTACTTGCGCCATCTTAATTCTCTGAACTCACTCTTCACTTGGCTTTGTTCTTCAATTTCTTCACCAAATATCACAATGCACAATGAGTCAAACTGTCCATCTATGCATGCATTTATAGCTTTGGTTTCTTGCTTCCCATCCATTGAGTTGATCTTGGACAATGATTTCCAAATCCTCTGTTGATTTACTAAATCATGCGCACTCATTGGCCATTAAATGCGCCTTCATCCACTTGCGTCGTCTACTGTCGCGTCTTAACTGCTGCATCTATTACCTGATTTGATTTGCTCGCACTTCATCGGGTGTCAATAGGCCCCAAACCACATCATCGTTTCACACTTTGTCGTTATTCCATCGACGGATATATGAATTTGATCCTTGTAGTAGTGTTGTCGACGGACTCCTGAACTTAAGTTCTTTTTTTTCATCTCGACTTGCTCACTTTCTCAATCGATAGGGCTTTAGTCGGATCCCATTCACTAAATTTGTCAACACTCTTCCATCTAACTTTTGTAATTGAACTGCACCTCCATCAGTAATGAAATTGATTAGCGTCGGGATACCCGATAGGGCTTTAGTCGGATCCCATTCACTAAATTTGTCAACACTCTTCCATCTAACTTTTGTAATTGAACTGCACCTCCATCAGTAATGAAATTGATTATGTATGGACCAAGACAATGCATCTGGAGCTTACCTGGGTGCTTCGCGAACTTACTGTCATATAGGAGAACCATGTCTCCGCGCTAAAAGTGCTTTGCTTTTACGTGGCAATCATTCCATGCCTTCTGTCGATATTTTTCGACATGCTGATGAAATATTGCGATGAAGCGATCTTCTTCAAGTTGTAGAAGCTATGCCAATCTTTCTTCATTGGCTCCATCATCGCTCATTCTTGTCACTGCTACAATGCGCATACTAGGGACAATGTACTCCATCGTCATCACCGCTTCTTGTCCATATAATAACTTTAAAGGGGTCTGGCTTGTCGATATTTTGCATGTTGTTCTGTAGGCCCATAGTACTATTGAAATATTCAAGTCCCAGTCATCACAGTTTGTATTACACACCTTAGTGAGCGCATGCTCCAATATCTTGTTTAGCACTTCGACTGCGCCATTCTCCTGTGGGTAATATGGAGTAATCCTTCGATGCTAAATTTGAAATTCCTCATTCATGGCTCTAATGGTTTGATTGATGAAATGTGTGCCTTGATCGCTCATCAATATCTTTGGATTCCCAAATCTAGTGACCACATTGTCGAAGAGAAACCTTGCTGCTGTCGCAACTGTGCAATCCTTCGCCAGTGTTGTTTCATCCCATCTTGTCAAGTAATCGGTCATAGTAATGATGTACCTCATGCCTATTCTTTTTTCTAGTGGGTTGATGGGTCCCATGAAGTTGAATTCCCATTTTTCGAAGTTTTATAATGTCAACTGAGGCACTAGTGGCATCTCATCCCTTCGCGACGGTTTCCCCGTCCTTTGACATACGTCGCATCTCTTGGCATAATTTGTTGCATCACCATGCAATGTGGGCCACCATATGCTATCTCTAAGTATATTCCTGGTGGTTGCGCACCCTCCATAATGTCCTCCTTTGACCCCATCATGAGCTTCTGCCAACACTCTTTCTCGTTTATGCAGAAGGACACATCGACAAAGAACTTCATCTTGCCCCATATTGTATAGTTTCCCTGAGATTAGTTGGAAATCAACAGCCCTGATGACTAACTGTTTCTTCTGACTAGTAGTGAACTCCTCAGGTGCTCTTCCCGTAGCCAAGAACTAAATAATCTGTTCATATCGGTCATCGACCATTTCAATACTAAATAGTTGCGCATCGTGCAAGCCTTCATCGATGCTCCTTGGTTCTTCGCCTGATTCAATTCTCGACAGATGATTAGGTCCTACATTTAGTCGTCCAAGCTTCACAATTATTTCAAAATCAAATTCCTGGAATTGCAGTAACCATCGACAAATCTTCCCCCCCAACACAGGCTTGTTGGCTAAGTACTTTAATGTTGAGTGGTCAACAAACTTTGGATTTTCCACTGACCCAATATTGACCTTTTTAATTTTCAATGGCTGTTGGAATTTTTCAAATTGCATATCTGGTGCTTTGATATCACGGCTTCCTTCTGACTCTGGGACATAGACGACTCTAGGATCTTCTTTTTCATCAGGTCCTCCAGACACATTATACCATTTCATCATCATTTCCAGTGTCGTAGTCCACTTTGGTCCCATTGGTCTTTCAGTCAGATCTATCTCAAGTTCCTTTTCACGGATATCCTGTAGTGCACTGTGGATGAAAGGTTTCTCATCAACGAAGCTAAATGTGTGACTGAAACTAATGGTCAACTCTTCCCACGTAGTTGTTCCTTGTTGCATTTCTGTTACGATGTACCAGCTCCGCGGTACCTCCTCTAGCGTATGTATGAATGCATGAACCCACTCCTGCTTTGGCCTCATTCCCCATGCGA
The DNA here is from genome assembly GCA_027924585.1 of Larix kaempferi. Taxonomy (NCBI): domain Eukaryota; kingdom Viridiplantae; phylum Streptophyta; class Pinopsida; order Pinales; family Pinaceae; genus Larix; species Larix kaempferi. Next base: position 770,236 of record BSBM01001058.1, read on the forward strand.
TTTGACACTCTCCCATATGGTCCCTTGGATCACCCCTTCCATTATATTTCTTCCCTTTGTAGCATTCATTCTCCCCAAATCTGACTTCCAACAATTTTCGACATAGTTTCCAACTCATTATAGATTACTTGTGCGCATCTCACCATCTTGTTGGAGTAGCCTTCAATGCTTCTTCTAGCGCCGACAGTTGCTGTGGTTTTGATACCTTGTCTCTGAACTCGTGGATGAATATTTCCAGATTACGTAATCCTTTGTATGTCGGTAGATCACATACCTATCTTGCTACCCATCTCAATGATTGAGTGATTCGTGCACACTTTCTAAATGATACCTCATGCAACCGATTCTGCCAATTTTCTAGTGCCTCATCGGAGTCTGATGACGTTGAACTGATACTTCGCCACCCCAATTCTACATCGGTGGTGGGATTGATGTAATATTCGGAAACATTGTAGATGTTGTCCCATCCTTTTGTGAACTCATCCCTCATTGGTTCGACACATCTTTTCCCTTCAAGTGGATCAAGCGGGGCGATGATCCTCATGTCGTGGTTCTCAAAAGACATCGTCCTTTTCTTAAAATTGATGACGACTTGAATTTCCATTGCCCGATCTATTCCCAACAACACATGATATGGTCCTGTTTTTTTTACTATCTCTATGACGTCAAAATATGCATATGTCTTCAGTCCTTCTACTTCGACAGTTAGATGAGGAAATCGACCGATTGGTGTAACCTTGCTTTGATTTTCAATCGAAGTTGTACAACGGACCACACCAATTGCGGATTCCCCATCATTTCCCATGTTTTCTTAGTTAGGATGGTTACATCTGATCCAAGATCCAAGATGATAGAATCTACATCATATGCGCCAATTTGGGCATTCATCCTCATTTCTCTTCCTGTTTTATTTATGTGTAATCGATTTATTGTTTGATCCTGTCGCCCTTCCTCCTGTCGATACAAGAATGTATCTATCTCTTCCAATGCATCTTGATCCTTGGCTAATGTCATATAAATTTCTAGAAAATTTCTCAGAGTACTGACCTTCCCTGGTGACCTCTGTGAATTTCTCGTATAACAAATCAGCAGCATCTCATAGATAGGTTCTTTCTAGACCACATGTGGAAACTTAGTATTATTCTTTCTCAGCACATACCGTGCTTCCAAAAAGGTTTCTTTTTCTGCTTCAACATCAAATCGAACTTGCTTTTGGGTTGTAGGCCGAACATTTGGTAATGGCCTATCTTCTCCTATCAGAGCTCCTCCTCTGGTTACCACTGCGACATTTACTGGTCGACTTCTGATCTCAGTTGAGATATTCTGCACATTTGGATTAGGATTCTGGCTCTAGCTTAAGTTCGGATTTGGTTTCGGTTGAGTTGCATTCTTAGTCTACCACTTTGCGATTAAATGAGGACAATCTTCTACATTGTGATCGGCTGCACTGCAATAGGTACAATGCAGTGTTGGATTCGGGAAATCTCTCTGATAATGTACGATATGGCCACAATTATACCATGTGACCGGTCCTCGACCTCGACCAAAGGTTCCTCTGTGACCAAAACCTCCACCATGACCTCCGCGAAATCCTCCTCTAAATTCGCCTCGCTGTTGATTATATTGCGGTTTATTATACTATGGCTGTGGTTGATTGAACTGCGGCTCTAGTTGATTGAACTGTGGCTAATTATACTGTGGTCGATTATACTGCGGCCGTAGTGGATTATACTACGACTACATTTGTGCAAGAGGTTGCTCATCTCCCTTCATGAAATAAGTATCTGCAGTTCTCTCTTGGAGAAAATCATATGCTCTGTAGTATTTCTCCTCATGACCGACAGATCGACATAAGTTACAGAACAGATTATCCGGCTTCGACAAAACCTTCTTTAAGTACACACATTCCTCTAAGCGATGTCCCCTTGTTTGACAAATTTGACACAAGGGCATTCCTCGTTGACTGAGCAGATTTGGTGTACCAGACTAAATATTTGCAGAATTCAGGACACTAATCTTTGTGATGTCCTTCAGAATTGCATCGACTGCACCATACCTCTTCGTGAGCTTCCTTTCCTTTCTTAATATCTTGTAGCTAGATAGTCAAATTTGCTAGCTGCAATTAGATCTAGCTCATACCAACCCCCATTTCTCCGACCGCCGAAGCTTCAAGCTTCATTGCGATTTACAATGCCTCCGCCTGTGATAGGATCTTTTGCTACATCAGCGGCATCCGAATGTGCGGTATCAATCCTGCAATAAACCATTCTTTATGTTGTATGTCACTCATTCCAAATCTAACTTTAGCCATCAGAGTTTTGAACGTATGATCAAACTCCCACACTGACTCATTAGGGAATTGTTTTATTTCCTTCAACTCTATGATATACTGCGATTCTGATTAGGGTTTCTTAAATTCGTCGATCAATCCAGGTCTGATTTCTGCCAGGGTTTTCTGTGGATTCCCTGTAGGTACTTGCATAAACTTCATATACCAATCCAGCGCATGACCTCTAAAGGTCGTCACCAATTGTCCTTTCTTAATATCGTCATCCTACACTTGTTTCACTGTCCACACCACTCCGCATAAGAACCAATATTGTTCGGGATCCTTGGTCCCATTACCCTGAAAGAGAGGCTTATTTACGTCGTCGCCCACCATCCTCGATTTTTATAATGGTTCTTGTAGATCCACTACTCTTACTATTGTTCTGACACGCAGGAAAACCCTACGAAGAGCTTGTGTTTCTTCCTCCAAATTTTGGCGTAGTGCACGGGATTGTGGGTACATTGTAGCTTTGGGTCTATCCTTCCTTAGGTTCAGGGGTATCCTGGTTTTCATTTTCTTTGTCGTAGGGTCACTTAGTCCCTTGTGGCCCCATTTCACAATTCTTTGTTTTGGTCACACTAGGACTCTCTCTCTATATCTCAGTCCTCCTCTTCTTCTCTGGCCGGAACCTCACCCCACTTATTAGGAGACCACAATCTTCCACAACTTCCCTCACAATTTCATCATAGCTCATATCCATCTACCCCACATCATTATATCAGATCCTCATATGTGCAGTACCCATGGCCTCTGCACACCTGCGCTTTACTCGTCGGAGTTCATATTCAATATTCCCTTCTCACAAATGAACCTTTTGATCCACAATTGTAGCGATAATAGATACATGCCTATGGGTCCCTTAAAGAAATTTGTTTCTGCGTCGTTGTATGATTTAATTGTGTCGACAACAAACTCAGTAATGTATCCTTCCAAGATGCTATCTACCCAAACCTCAACAACCCTTGAATCTTTGTTGTTTACCCTACTCAATTGCGGGATCAGTTTTTGAGTCCAATGTTCAGGCTCACCTCCTTGGAATTTATTCTTCTGAAAAGTTAGTTGCGCTAACCATTCATATAGTAGTATAGGAAACTCATAGAAAAATACCTCGTGGATATCAAAGTAGATGTACTTCTGCAACCACTCGGTTATCAACCATCTAGGGTTCCAATTTTCTTCCTCAGCAAATTCTCGCATCTTCTCATGGAACCATTCTGTGATATCCGGCTTTGTCGGATGCCACAGCATGTCCTCTCTCTTTCACACTAGGGTCCCGACAATAGAACCATTTGTTGACACAATTCTGTCGACAGGGGTTCACTTTGCACAATTGTCAACAAAAATCAGTGCAATTTCCCATAGACATCAGCCCGGAAAGGCTTTATCCTTTCCAGCAACACCCGCAGAGTGAGTGAAGTCTCACTAGAGATATATAAGGGGGGCTGCAGGGACCACGTTTCCACAGATACAAGAGAACATGCATCATTCGCACTTAATCACAATGTAACCAGGAGGTCGAATTAAACATCATTCGCATCAGAACATCTTAATCATATCTACGCAATAACATATTATAGATACACATCTAGTCGATCTGAGATACATAACACAATTGAGACATTACAGATTCATTTGTCCACCACATTCAACCATGCTGCGACATACATTCAATTATACTATGATACCACATATTCAATGACACTGTGACAGATTAAAAGAGACAAAGACATGGTAAAAATATCCTTCTCATTACACATTGAAGAACCAGGGATACACATCCGCAGAACCAATACAAAGTCAGATCATCCAATATAAGATGTCACAAAGATGCGATCCGAAAAGATGTTATCAGATACAATCAACTGTCAAAAGATAGATTAGGATCCAATAAAAAAGATGCCCTTAGGATTACAATTCTACCCTTATTTACACTTGGCCGTTACACTTGGTCCACTTCGCAGAGTGACTCATTAACTAATTAACTAATTAACCAATTACTCTGCACTATCGGCTTAACTTCTGCTTTACCCACTCCGCGATTGGTCCTTTTCCCTTGTTGTTGTCCCTTTCATCGCTAAATGTACAAAAAATTGTGCACCTCAACCCCGTGCCAACACTATAACACATCCCTCAAGGTATCATCAATCAACATTTAATTGAATGGTAAAATAACAATCTGAAGCCATTAGATTGGACATAGAGACTCACTATTGCATTCAATGTTGCTAGAGGAATTGAGTATCTATACAATTTGGCTCACTAGAGTTTTATTCATAGAGATGTCAATCCCCATAAATATATTTCTTAGGATGATATGAGAGTTAAAGTATTAGACTATGAGCTTGTAAAGCTCGTGCATGAAGGGAAATTCTCTATAGAAACTAGTCTAGTAAGAACTTTTGGTTACCTTGCACTTGAATATTTAAGAAAGCATTCAATCATGAATTCATTCTCCCATAATAGATGTTTTTTTATGCTTCTGTTTTTTTTCAAGGTTTTTTATATTTCAAATAATTTCTTAAGTACTATTTCCTTAAGGAGAAATCCTCGAGGTTATGTGATTAGCATAAGTATCTTTGAGGTTCCTATTCATATTCTAACGTTTTTTTTGTTTCATAATTACATACAAAGAACGTTGATGTTTCTGGTTATGGAGAGATACTTATGGAAATCGTAATGTGTAGAATATATTTGGATTAAACACAACTCGAGGAGAATATGCATCCAATAACATGGTTTATATGGATGCATATCAATAAAGAAACATTTATAAATGAAATAAGCAAGTCCTTGAAAGTTACAAATGAGACATTTAATAACATTTGCATACAGTCGCAGAATTAGCACGTCATTGCACTACTTGGGAGCTATTCTAGTGACCTAATAGCACATCAAGGCAATGAGAAATGCATTTTAGTTAAGAAAGTGCAACACATGAGCATCAATGCATTTTTTTCCTAAATAAACCTCAAACTATCTAAGTGAGTAAATGTAGCAGTTTGTTATTGAAACCAGAGATGTGTTTTTCCTTGATAACTGATTTGTTGGAACCTCCATATGCTATAATGGTCTATACAGTAAAAACTCACAAGGTAGTGGTATGCAGTAGGGATGCAAGCATTGCATATTACTCTTGGGGCTACATGCACAATGTTTTTCTCCCAAGTAGGATCGTTTACCCTTACACTTGCCATGTTTCATTTGACCACTATGGAAAGGCACCCAAAGATCTAAAAATATTGTGGAAGCATTAAAAGGTGATCTAGAATTATATCACACTCTCCACACTCAATTTTTTTTAAGCAATTATTTCATCCCAATGATTAAAGTGTAATTTCCGATGTGCTTTGGTATTTCAACTCAAACATAGGTTTACAATGACTATATTATCGCCATATCAAATCCGTAGACTCAAGTCATTAAAACAACAACATACCTCACTATCTTAACATGTTTCCAAGAAATAGTAAAATATATAAACTATATATTGAAGATGATAATTAAATGATGAAAGCATAGGACAATAAGCACAAGCACCATCCTAGGAACAAATCCAAAGTCACCACTAAATAATCAAATGAATAGAGTTTGTGCAAAATGATACTTGTGTATGTACTCTACAAACGAAATCAGTGCATGAGCAATGTTAGAACCATTTACAAGATCAATTGGAACCACAAATTTTAGCTATAAAATGAAAGTTTGCAATTTCATTCACATCAGAATTAATATAATGTATCTTGTCACTATATTAACTATGTTTTATAATTATATAACAATTATGCATATCATGAATAGAAAAACATATAGTTTATACTTTAAATTTTAAATGAATTTCAATCTCAAGAATTATTCCTAGATTTTGTCAATATGCTAAGAGCCATTTTGAATCAAATACAACAACTTTATTGAGAAGTCGATGTCTTCACATCAATATCAAAATGAAATTGAGATTTAACCAAACCGTCATACCCTTTCCAACACCACAAAGATTGCAAAAAGAAAAATTCATCTCATGTTTTCTCAAACACTATTTTTTTTAACTTGAAAATAAAGTAGGTAGTGAGACCCAAGTTAACCAAAAAGAAATGAAAACTCATCACAATAAAGGGTTGAATGAATAATATCAATATCAATACGAATTAACAATATTGAGTTGGAATCTTCCCCACCAAAAAAAATCATAAGAGATTTGCGATTGGATTTAAAAACAAATTGTGATACTTTATGAGATAAAAAAACATTCATTATTTCCATGTTCATGTTTAAAAGGCCAAGTGTGAAATCATAGTTCATTTTTCCAATCAAGGCCACTATGTTTGCAAACAACAACCAAGGCCACTATGTTTGCATCCACTATGATTGTTATAGGATTTCTTTTTTATAGATTTACACTCTCTTGTAAGTGAGATAAGCAAAATTCTAATTTTGCTAATCATATAAGCACTTATTATTACAATTGCTATAAAATTGTTTTTTTTTTAATTTTAAAATTATATTTAAATTTTTATCTCTAAAAATAAAATTTCAAAATTTCAAAAATGTTTAAATTTTTAACTATTAAAATAAAATCTATAAACATAGTTTTTTTTAGGAAATGTTTTTTCCCATATAGATTTCCAAAAACAATATTTAATTTTTTGTTTATAAAATTAAAATCTATAAATGTAGTGTGTTTTTGGGAGGAAATGTTTTTTCGTAGTGTAGACATGATACTTGAGTACGAAGAAGCTTGCAATATTATAAAGATCAAAACATCAAAATTAACATAGAATATTTTTGAACATTTTATCATCTTATCAAAGAACAACCAAACCCAAGATTGCATCCACTATTTTTCAAGGCGTTGAACGGGCATAGGTTAGATAGTAACAACACCGCCCTTATCATCTTATCAAAGAACAACCAAACCCAAGATTGCATCCACTATTTTTCAAGGCGTTGAACGGGCGTAGGTTATAGAGTAACAACACCGCCCCCCCCCCCCTGCCCGAAATTAACTAAATAAAATGAAAAGCATTCCAAAATATTTCAAGTTTAACTTTTATTAGTCACCATGCCACATTGTTTTATGCTAAACTTTGGTTACTTAGCATTTTGGTGTGTAAGCTTCACTGATCACTAAGCCTTGAATCGTCTTTGGAATAGTTTAAGTTGCATAAAGAAACAATAGGTGGGCTAAAAGAGATGGCCTAAATAAACAAACAAACATTACATGACATGAAAATTAATAATAATTTACAATAAGATATGATATTTAAGACTTAGAAAATCTATAGTTGGTTTGGCCATAGTCGATTTCATGACATGCTAACTAACTAAGTTACGATTTCTAACAAGTCAATGTACACTAAAATCACACCATAATTCTGATCAATAAAGCACTTTGACAAAACTTCGCTTTAACTAATGATGTGTGATAACTGGCACTCAAATCGCCCCTTGCCGGTGACGGAAAATTTTCCGACGAGGCACAGTTCCACTCCTACTCATTATTTTTTTGGAATTTCGATGATCTGGGTCGTCTTAAAATGGACCAAAACCCCTAAGGACACAGTTCCATGGAATAGTTCTACAGTAAATGGAGTGGAACTAAGATTCCGCCAATTTTTATAACTAGATCTAGGAAACAAATCATTGAAAAGGAGGAGCTATTTGAGTGCCAATTATCCCATGCCTTAACTAATTTGTTTCTTACGTCCATGCCATATGGCTCCAATCCCTCAACGTATGAATATTTTAATGAGAGTAGTCTTGTCGTGGGTGATGATAAGAATGGCGGAGAGTGAGTGCGGTTGGTGACTTGGGGGGACGCAATCAACTTGAATCATAAGTTGTTGGGACAAATAGCATTTTTTATCCTTTTGATATGGTAAAAAGTCTATTATGTTTTTTTTAATTGCTAAATTTTGAAAGAAATTATATACAAATTCTAGAAATTTAATTTGTTTTATAAATTTTATGTTAAATATTTTGTAATTGGAATTTAAAAAATTGAGTAAGAGTTGAATTAAAAAGGTTTTTGCATTTTAAAAGAAGTATGGATCTTTAAAATGTTTCCTGGTTATGTTTATAGTTAATATTTTGATCGGTTTTTGACCTTTTAACTACTTAAGAACATGTTGTTCGCAACATATTGACAAATATTGACGAGTGTTGTTCAATGGCATCTTGCATCACCTATTCATATACCACATGTTTGTATAACTATCAACTTTGTATTTTTCTCCCATCGTGGCCTACACTAATTTATTTCATGAAAAATCATTTTATTTTAATGATAAAATGCTAGAATACTAATTGATTCCACATGTTATGTTTGTTGTAGTCATTGGGACTTTTTCCTCCCCCACATCTAGTAGAATTTCTTACACCATTTGTTCTTACTTCATCTATGACTACAGTTGTTGTTGTGGAAAATATTGCACAAGTGCACTCTTCCACTTGGTAAGGGGCTAAGCCTTATAGGTTGCAACAAAACCTCAATCCTTGAAGCCCTTGTGTGTGTTGGTTGGTATTCCTCCAAGTGATCTTGCAATATATTGTTAGTGTAATTCACATGCAAACAAAGAAATATTGATAAAAAAAAGAGATGGGGGGAGAAGGAAAACTCCAATAACAATCCAATATATTCTAAACCACTTTTGTATTTCCCAATGGTATAGTTGTACAACACCTAGGAGGTGTGGGCTTCAAGGGAAGCCAATAATCTCCCTTAGGGAGGCCCTTCTTGTCCAAACTAAATGCTAAGTAGATGGTAGAACAATGGAGAGAAAATCTTTCCCTTGAAGGAAGATGACAAGGGAGCTTGTGAATGCTCACAATGATAGGAAGTGGTGGGCTATGAGTAAGCTCCAACTCAAATCCAGCAGCATAACCTTGCTCTTGATTTCTCTCTACCAAATGCATGCCAATGGATTCCTTTTACAGGCCAAGAGGTGGCCAACAAACAACTAGATCCAAATGTGAACTCATCTTCTCCATGAACTAGTTTCAAGGTACACAAGGGGGGCTAATTAATGCCACCAAGTGTGTGAAGAGTCGAATTCGGATCCTTGGAGAGGATTGAGCCTTCAATGCGCCGCTGGGAGTTAGTGGTCCCGTCGTTTTGACAGTAGTGCAACTATCGAAGGAAAATTCGAGTGGGTGTAACGTGGGCATTGTTTAGGTAACCTGCGCTATAACGCGGGTTAACATTGTATTACCTGCGCTACCCTTTCTTTTGACTGCTTTTTGGCACTTGTGGACTCATGTTGTATTTTGGATCTATTGAGGATGCCTATGGTGAGACACATTCTCTATGTTGATGATGCCTTACTAGAAGAATCGTCGAAATGTCGCATGTGTGTGACTTTTAGGCGTTAACAGATGCCCCCGGATGTATGAGGTTCAGAGGGTACCATAGAGCTGATAATGCATCGTGTTTTCTATTGTTTCTCTCTTGTTCTATAGGATGAATCATATGTGGACAAATAGGGTTCACCCATGGGGGAAGATTGTTGGTGATGACTGTTGGAGAACTGTAGTAAAGAATAGTTTTTATACAAATGAGGTCGGCATATGCATGCTTGTGAAATGTTTTCAAAGTGATTACAATGAGATAGGACCAAGGGGTCAACTCTACTATATTGCTAGGACATGGATGAAGATGGCTTCAATCCATGTTTGAGTAAATGACCTAGGAACTATTGTGAAGTGATGAAGAAGAGGAATTGCTATTGACCATGATATAAGGCCACAGGGGGGGGGGGACCAAACTGGTATGTGAATCTTCCTGAGAGCCTCACTATACCATATAGATTTCTACCATGATTTCCAAATGTGAACAATGTTACCTTCAAAAGTACGTTTCCCCTTGATGTGATGATGTGTTGACGTCGAACATAGGGGAAACCACTTAGTTAGGAAGCAGTAATGACTATCCCTACTAACTTTGAGGTAATCCCTTATAGTGATTGAAAGGGACCTGTTGCTTGGGTTTTCACCCAAGCATGTGCTGATGATCACCTACTAACTTGTAGTAGCAGTTTAGAGTAAACAGTAAAAATAACTATATGTAAACAGTAAATCTTGATCTAACATATGCAAATAAATAATTCTAGATTAAAAACATTAAACAAAATAGATCTATGAAAGACAGAAATAAAAAAATTGAATATTTTTCTATTACCTCAAAGGGTGAGGATGGTTGAGCTTGAGCAGCTACAATGGTGAGGTGCTCCAAAGCTCCACTGATCTCTTCTTCTCCAAGGTGCTAATGGGGATCTTCAAACTCAAAAGGGAGGCAAGGGCTCTCAAAGAGAATTTGGAAGCATAAGTATAGGATGATCCAGGAGGATATTGGTGGTGACCCGCCTGTTCCACTTGGACCCCCACCATTGTTTCTTCAATTTTTCAGTTTCCTTAATTGTAGCACAATTTACTATTTTTGGCAGTTTTTGGGTCCTAAACTTTTGGAGCCGTTTTGAGGCCCTAAACAACGTTTTTTCAGTATCTGATGGTCAGGCAAATATGAGTTCGTTCCGGAATCAATAATGGTTATAAATGCATGTAGTCCTTGAATAGATCTTTCTAATGGTGTATCATGTGTGTCAAACGGAGGTGGTATGCCAAAGTTACGACCCCAGGAAATTGATGTACCAAGTTACCCAACAGGGCCCATATTCTGGTGTTTCACCTCCTAGGGTTAGTTTTTTGGATGTGCAGGGTTTCCCTTGTTTCTCAATAATATATAGGCCTTCAAGCCTCATTGTAACACAAATTTCAGAGGTATGTAGCCGCCACATCTCTTCTCATAGATAAGCTACCGGCACTAGCTAGTTTATTTCCATCCTATATGTAAACAAGTTTCAGTTCTTTGAGTAATGAAATGAAGTGTTATTTCGGATGCATCTTTGTTTTTATGGGTATTTGTGTATTCTGTTGAATTCCTGCATAAATCCAAATCATAGGATGAATGTGGATGATTAGTGAGGAGCCCCTATCACCTTTTTATAGTTTTTTGGTGATGGGGAATACCATTGTGGTTTAAGGAAACCAATGGTATTGATAAAAATGGTTTAGGTTTCTTTTTCCTCTTTTTCCCTCTTTCTCCTTTTCTGAATATATTTTATATTTGTATTTCCTTTTAATTGATTTTTGGGAATTTTGGACCCTTTTTTAGGGTTTTTTGTATTTTTTGAGGAAAATTACATATTTTGAGGGGAAAAAGATGGATTTTGGTCTTTTTGGTGACCTTTTGAAGGTTTTAGAGGCTCAACTGGTGGGAAAAGTGGACAAATGGGTCATGGGAATAGGGAAATCAGCTAGTGAGCACTTTTTGGGTGTTAACAGATTGCCCCCTAATGTGTGAGGGAGGAGCTCATCGTATGGCCAATAGACATCTTAGTTTCTTTGTCTTTTTTCGTGGGTTTGGAGGAGAGAAGAGATCGATTGGAGAATGGAACACCGGGCCCATGCAAACTGCACAAACTAAAAATACATGTCCTCAAAATGAATGAGGAATAATATCTGATAATGGACGAGGTGGGCATACCCATGCTCGTATCAAGACATATAAATAACAATGAGGCCCAAAAGGGGGACCTAAACAATACATATAAACCTGTTGTGTACATCATAATGGTCCAGAGGGGACACAATATTGGGACATACACATGGTCATACCATGACTAATTTGAAGGACTGATACAATGGACAAGAGCAACAATCAATCTGAATAAGGTGTCAGAAGGGTTGATGAACTGTTGAATCTGAAGGTGTCCAACAACTATAGGGACTCAATAACTGCGAATCAACTTCTTAAGAGTATATGGAACTGTATACTTGAGGGAGTATAAAATTGGGGTACTTCTAAATACTGTCACCAAGCGCAACCCAGATATCCATAGGAACATGTAGCTGGTTGTTTCCTCCAGTAGACTCACAAATGTGCTAGAGTCAGGTGACATCCAGGGTCTTCAACATAATAACTGAAAGGACCGATGCCCTGTACGAGTCTCAATGATGCGATCAAGTTGTTGACTTCGAGCATTTGAGAATTAATCATTTGGAGAGGCACCAAGGACTCCTTTCAAAATGATTTGTAGGCACTCAACACTAATGGTGATGAGTCTAAGGCACAGGGACCTCTGGTTCTATCCTCTGGAATAGATTTGGTTGGTGTCAACAGAGGGAGACCAGCAACTACCAAGGAAATGATGTTTCTTTGATAGGAGCGTGACGTGTACAACCGAAGTGTGATAGTACTGATGGTAGGACTAACATACTGTGGGGATGGGGAATAAATGGGGTCATAAAGTGGGTGGACTCAAACTTCCTTTGTTCAGAGCATGATTACATGGTTGACCTGGCAGCATATGAAACTGAGTTTGGGTATGGGGATCATAGATTAAGGGATCAGGGGTATGTACTGCAATAAGAGAAACTCAGGAGGACAAACTGATGTATGGTTTCGGGAGACTCTCAGGGTGGAATATTGCAGAATACTTTGAACAAAGGCGACCAAATTGGGGAAGCTGCCATAATAGTGTGATTATATATGCTTTGTTGTGGTGCCGAAAGGCACCGTTGGGGCCTTCTTCATGGTTAAAGGAGCTCAAAGAAGGGATAGAAGTGTGCTCAATATGGTACTATCGTGTGGATTTGTACGAGCCCAGGACAGCTCATACTAGTGGTTGCTTTCAGTTTTAGAGAGTCTGAAAGCAGTAAGTAGACTCCAAGGGTGTTCATTTTCGTGTGTTAGTCTTCAAGGCCCGAAAAAGCATAAAAGGATGCAGTGAAGAACTCTTCTAGCTGATGTGACTAGCGTATTCCTTTTTTGTAATTAATCTACATGGTCCGGAAAAGGGTTAAACTTATACCAGGTAGACGCCCTTTCAGATACATTTAACGAGCATGAAAGGAAGCAAGATTGCTCGACGATCTTTTCGTTGTTTTAGGAGTCAGAAAAGAGCCTAACAGAAACTCCCTAAGTGCCTTTTTTGTAAAGGAATTGATCGACCCGAAAAAGGGATAAAATTATACCGAACAAAAGTAATGGTGAGGCAAGGAGTAAGTGTTCAATCAAGGGATGAGTATGGGGATTAAGCATAGTGGTGGGGGCGGAACACTGATGGGGCCTCCTTGCGGGTTGATAAATAATATCAAAACAACACCATAACTGCAAAATGGATGTAGCGAAGGGCTCATGTATAAGTTGTGATGCATAAATGTTGTAAAATCCGACAGCTGCCGATGTGGCACGCAAATTGAGGCAGCATGTTGTGAGGACACAATGTCATAAAAGGTTTCTGGTGAGAGCGAGAAATAATCTCAAGCGTCATCATGAGCATGGAAAACTAAATCCGGTGATATAAAATTTGTCAAACACGGACAACAATCGATGTGGCACGCAAAACGAGGTGACGACGGGCATGTGAAAAGATGCACGAAAAATATGGTGGTGAGAGCAAGAAATGGTATTAAGAATCATCACGAGCATGAAAAAATTAATCCAGGGATATAAAATTCATCAAAAATAGACAACGGCCGATGTGGCACGCAAATCGAGGCGACGAGGCTGTGTGAAAAAATGCCCAAAAATGGGACTAGTGGAATTGGGAAATTGACCAAACCACCATGAATTTCTCACCGCGCTGAATCCAATGGTATCAACGATTTATAAAATGAACATCGTATGGCTCCGGAATTCATTTGCTGGAGAATCGACTGTCAAATTTTTATTCCGTGAGTTCTAGGTAAGCCTATTAGCCCTAAGTTTTAACATTTTTTGCTTTCGGCGGGGGAGCTGGGTCTCAAGGGTGGCGTATAGTTCATGTTGGGTGACCAACGTGGAATATCGCGGCTCTTGAGCCTTTTTATGAGATCTGCGTCATCGTTGTGGGCTTCCATAGCCACAATGCACATTGCAGCTGTGGGCTCCCACAAGCACAATGTGGATTGTGGATGTGGGTCTCCATAGGCACGATGTGGATCGCGGCTGTAGGCCTCCACATCCGCGATGTGGATCGCAGCTGTGGGCTCCCACAGGCGCGATTTGCATCGCGGTTGTGGGCCCCTATAGCCACAATCTGGATTGGTAACTGGGGCGAATTTTTATGGCATTTTATTGATTTTTAATATTTTCTTGTTTGACTTGGCAGGATGCTTAGGCGACCGAGGGCATCATGGCGGGAGAGAGAGATTCCAGAGGCTCAGATGGAGATCATCCAGGATAACCATCACGCATAGGCAGCTTTGGCTTTGGGAAGACTACTGAAGTTCACTCAGATTCCTCTTATGCGTTCAACAAAATTTTTGCTGAACAAGTTGGTTGATTTATGGGATCCAGGTATGCAAGCATTTATGGTTCAAGGTGAGAGATTGGATCTCACCTTAACTGATGTTTATTTTATGACTGGGCTGCCACGTTTGGGTGATATGGGGGATACACAGCCCAAGATATTGAGTGATGTTGATATAGAGGATCTCCTTGAGAGATTTTTCCATCGGGGGTTTGAGGTGCATGCCAGTGCTTTGCTTGTTCAAGATTTGTAGGATCCGGTGATGCAGGCAGTTGCGGTTGCCGTACTATGGGTACTTGGGGCACAGGCGCCCCACCGATTTTCATGTGGGAAGGTGTTGATGGTTCATCGGGTGATGACTGGTACTTACTATGGCTGGGGGAAGATGTTCCTTGCTTGTGTTCGGTGTGAGCTGAACAAGGTGAGGCTACATGGGGGGGAGTCCAGCTATGCTTCATTTCTGTGTTGCTTCTTTTTTGAGCAGGTACCTACATTGTGGTCTCGTGTGCCAGTTCGGAATGGTTTGAGTGAGCCGCAGATGGTGCGGTGGGAGAGAGATGATGCCCTGGAGTGGTGATGGTGCACCTGGACATTTTTTTACTATTGAGATGTACGAGCAGTGGGAGCAGATGCCAGTTCTATTTGATGACTACCCGTACAAAGATATGGATTTCCAAGGTGATATAGAGATGCCCCATGCTCTGGGTCAGGATTGGGGGCCAGATGGTACGTATTTTTTTTTGTTTTTCTATCATATCTGTTAGGTGAGTTATATGTCGTAATAATTACGTTGCAGTAAATTGCCCAACTATTTACTTGTCAATCCGGGGTACGTAAACTAACGAAGCACGTGCACTGTTTGTGCAGGACTGAAGTAGATCTAATCTAATTTAATCTAATTTGCTGAAATCAAATTAATCTAGGAAAGCATGGAAACACTAACTAAGAAAGCATTTAAATTGCGTAAGAGAAATACAACATGTGAAGAGTTAACAACAATGACATGAGTGAGCTCACATCCACAAATCAATAATCAAATGACAAGCATGAAGCATAACAATGGAAACTTAATTCACATTAAGAATCTCAATTCAAAGACTAATCTAACAAGTACAAAATCCAATCCAATCCAACTTCATTACATCCCTTCTTACAAGCTTAATCTAACCTAATTCCAACCTAATGGAATGGAGAAGGAGCACTCTCCTTTATACATGAGAGTCCTTAAGAAAAAGATAAGAATGCATTAATTACAGATCCATTATTCTCTCAACTACTCTCAACCACTTTCCTATTATTACAAGATATGGTGCCTTCAAATCCTCCACATATCTCTCATGAATCCTAGATAAGATATGCCAACCAAATCTTCCATGATCTTCTCCTTAAGAATAGGCTTGAATAATTATCTCCTTTGGAATGGTGTAAGAGATATTTGAGAAGTCTCTTTGATTTAATCATTCACATATTCCTACACATTACAAAGCTCACACATAATTGAGATATATATATGAAAATATGTATATTTTCTAATATTTAATCATAAATTCACTCTTAATACTAAAATGAATAAAGTGGAAACTAATAATGTGAAACCCAAATGTATTTATGCAAATGAAATGATGAAGGTTTAATAGGGCGATGAAATGTAAGGAATAGTGAAGGGAAAGGTGGATGAAAATATGACATTTCTGAGTCCTAACATCCTCCCCAACTGAAGGTGTTGCATGTCCTCATGCAACCATGCATGGATCTTCTGAAGAACCTTTGGCATTTAAACTTTGGCTTTGATTGATGGTGTCTTTTTAATGATGAATGCTTCCAAGATATGTGGGAGACATGAGTAACAGCTCATGAGTAACAGCTGGCGTTTTCCTATGGTTGGTTCTTGTGTAACAACCATGAATATAAGAATGTTGGTTCTTGTGTTAACAACATTCATTTTTTTTTTTTATATTATACATTTTTTTTTTCGCTTGCTGTTATGATAATAATTGTAACCACACACTTCACTGGAAATCATAAGCTATCGATGTGCATAAGAGAGCATCATTGAGTATAAGAAAGCCATTTTTTCAATTTGGTATGAATCATGCGAATGTATATTAATGCATGAAGTAAAGTGCATCAGGGGATTGTTGGAAAAGAAATTTTTGGGAATGGTAAATGGGATGAAAATGGAATGATGATAAAGGAAAAAAATGTGGTGATTATGACAATAGTTCCCCCTCCCCAACTGAATCGGTTGCATGCCCTCATGCAACATAGTGTAGGTCATGGAAGGGAAAACGAAATGAAGTGTGGTGAGGGAATTTTCCAAAATATTCAAGTCAGGATAGAAGGAATTTCATGATCAAAGCTTAGAAAACAACATACCTCCACTCACCCAAAATGTAGATGAACTATGCAATAGAAATGTAGTTGTTGCAGCCGCTGGAGCAGAAAATCGTGACTAGTACTGTAGCTGCAACTACTGTAACGGCTGGCAGAAAGAATATGGGACTGCGACGGCTGGAAGATGGAAGGTGTCACTGCTGTAGGATCATGTGAAAGGAGACTGCTACTGTAGCAGTACTACTGTAACAACAAGTGCTGGAATGGCTAAAACAACAGCTGCCGGAACTGATGTAACTACTGGAACAACAACTGCTGTAACGATGACTGCTGTAACAGCAACGGCTGGAACTGCAGCGATGGTCACTACTGAATCAGAGCATGTGAAGTGGAGAGATCTGAACTGGTGCTGATGAATCATGAAAATGTGGAACTGTCAAACTCTCATAGATGGATTCAAGCTGCTGGAACTGCTGAGGGAATCAGGAAAGAGTGTATAGTCTTCACCCGCTACAAACCCAATGGTACAATTCTAAGCATGCGAATGGATGTGTCGATGTCGAGCATGAAGAGAAATAACTGGATTACTGACCATTGATGAATGCCGTTAACCAGTGCGAGGCAACTCACCATTGATGTCAATGAGTGCCAAGGTAGCCGAGTACATCTTGCGAAGTGCGAATGGATGTGCTGAGGTCGAGCCACTTGCAAGATCTGATGATCAAGGGACATTGATGTATTCCCATGATTGTCAGCGAGAGAACTTGCCATTAAGGCATGCAAGCCTCTAGGTACTCAAAATGGACTCTAGTCTATATCCCAGATAAGGTGCTGAAGTCGATGGGGCAAGACTGTTGAAAGGTGGGCCTTAAGGAATCCCACATCAGTCAACGCGAGTTTTTACAAAAATATTGGTAGGACTATAGAAAATATCTCAGTAGCAATAATGCTTATGGCAAGGGAATGTAATTATGGAGAGGGAGCGGAATGGTTTTATTGGCGAGGAAAAAGATGAACTGAAAAATGGGGTAAACTGTATGCAATTCAGAAAAATAGGCATGTGTGAAGTCATGACAGATAAGGTAATGGAATATTGGACTCCAACAGGGATGACTAATGTGCTTTTAAGGAGAAATGTGGGTAAACAAATCATGACGCAATTGGTTTCTGTGTGACTGCAAATCTCATGAGATGTGCGATGAGAAGAAGCTCCTTCAGGCTATCAACAATCATGTTTTCTCTGATTTTTTTTTTTTTTTTTAATCATTGCAGCATTAAAATTGATCGTCTGTGAATCTGAAAAGAAACTTAGTACTAATCTTGCATGAAAACTGTCAGAGTTTCGAAAATATAACATGCAGAAATAAGTATTAATGCGGCAAATTAAAAATAAAAGACATTGTTACCTGTTGCCGTTGCGCTTGCGCAGCTGTTCAACGTGCAGCTACACTCAAATGGACGTTTAACGCGCATCTGTTCAATGCACAGCTGTTCAATACGCAGCTGTTCAATGCGCAGCTATACAATGCACAGCTTTTCAATGCGTAGCTATTCAACACGTAGTTGTTCAATATGCAGCTGTTTAATACGTAGTTGTTCAATACGCAGCCGTTCAATACACAGCCGTTCAATGCGCAGCTATACAATGCGCAGCTGTTCAATACGCAGTTGTTCAATGCGCAGCTGTTCAATGCATAGTTGTTCAATGCGCAGCTGTTCAATGCGCAGCTGTTCAATACGCAGTCGTTCAATGTGCAGCTGTCTTTGAAAATTTATGTGATTCTTGAAAATCATTTTGGCATGAAATGTGATTGTCTCCAAAACCTGAATAATGTGAGTACTAATCCTGCTGGCGGTCCTGGCGAATCTAGTTTCTTCATCAATTCCTGTTTGAAGTGACTTGAGAAAAACAAATTAGCGTGAAGCGTAAATAACCATGCATTTGTATTGTTTTCAGGAATGATAGAAATTTTTAACATTTTTGACAGAAAAAGATAGGCCATTATTGTCTAATTGCACCATGCAAAGTGAAGCAGTAAAAATAACTATCGAAATCATGAAAATCATAGCAAACCGTGCATTTCTTCTTCTTTTTTTTCTCTTTGATAGTTTTATGATTTTTATTGTTTTTGTTCTTCACACAAAAAGAAATTTAAAAATGATGCAATATGTCAAAAATACTCAAAATCAAAGAACTGATCTGCAGATCTGCATGCCCTCATATCCTTAAAGATTCCAACAACACTGCTTGTCTCAGCTTCATCAAATCTTCCCATGGGCATAAGTAACAGTTTGTTGATTCTCCTAGAAGTTGTCTCATCCTTAAGCCTATCAGTTTTGTGCATGTGAGTAATCGCCAAGATCGTGGGAGATTGGATCAGTCAACAAATATTTTGAGATCCTTCTTTCAACCTGCGGCCACATAGCATTGTAAGAACAACACAAACGAAATACTGTTTCCGATCATAAAAAAAAACACACAAAACCAAAATGCAGAATGATAAAAATGGTTCATTAATACTCGTCTCCTTCATTCAATGGGTGTTTTGTGTTGCTGCAGACTTGGAAGAGTACACCTCTTAGCCCCCAATGGATTCATATATCATCGTGACGTTGCTTTGGCTGTTGAGTATTCGGAGCTCTTTCCTTGAAAATTTCATCGTGTGATTGTATCGTCGCGAAAAAAAACATTGTGTAATTCTCCATGTATATCAGTCGACGTGTATCAGCATGTATTATCCCCCTGAGTAACTAAGTAGAAGGCACTTGAGAGACAAAAATTTCTATGAATATAATCAATGACCAATGCTAGATTGAGATATATTTATTCATAGTTATATTAACTTAGTCAACACTGCGTGTTCCGTGCATTCCATTTAAAAAAACGATTATAACTCAAGGAGGATTTTTATCTTGCTCTACAACAGGTTCATAGTGTACATCGTCAAGCTTCAGTGTGTAAACATGACACTTTATAAAGAAAACAGTCATATAATATTCAAGAAGGCACTTTGCATGTTCAGTATTAAAAGATAGCCTGAAAGGCGTACTGTCAGAAGCTCCAGGCACATCGTTTCAAGGAGAAGATACTTTGCATTCTTTGTATTAAAAAGATAGGCTGAAAGGCTTACCGTCAGGAGCTCCAGGAGCAGCTGGGCTACCGTCTGATTTGGAAGAGCCCATTATATTTCTGTATATGTGAAGCCAAATGTCCTTGGGGAAATCACACAGAAATAAACCGTATCTTGACACTAACACTTCGACCTTGCCAACACTGAAAAAAAGTTCCTTCGATACTATGTATCATTAGCAAAAGATTACGCTCCTCGATCTGCTCATGGAAAAGGTAATGTAAAAGCATGATTCTTCCATGGTATCGGCTATCTACAGGTTAGCTTATTAGCTCATAAACCTATCACCAGGTTATTTCCACAGATTACGTTGATTGGCTGGATCATCGGAAGTGAAGGAATATGAAGAGGTCGTGCTCAGATTCCTGTGAAGCATTTATTGAGGCCTGGTACTTTGAGTGCGATGAAATGGTGCATCATCAAAATCCTTTGCATCAGGAGACACCGACGGCCATGGTGCATCATCAAAATTAGGATCAGCTCTTAAAACTGCGCGGAAAATTCCTGATTCGGTCCTTGCCCAGAAAGGTCGACTTCCACATAATAAAATGTATGTTATGACACCAACACTCCATACATCAGCTTCCATACTATATGATCGGTGAAGAACTTCTGGTGCAACATAATATGTGCTTCCTACTATATCATTTAGTCTCTCATCTGGTCTGATGAAATCAGAGAGTCCAAAATCAATAGCCGTCATAGGTGCATGTTCATCCTTAGTGGTGAAAATTCTCTGGCTTCAAATCACGGTGCACAATACCTTGAATGTGACAAAAGGCCACTATGCTCAAGATTTGTCTCACAATAACTTTTGCATCTTCTTCTGAATACTTGCCACCACTGACAGAAGTGCCTTCAACACTACGTATCACCAGCAGAAGATTATGCTCCTCGATCCTTTGAGAAAATTTATGAATGCTGCCACGGTTTCGTTTGCATCCTTCTCTAATGGTCTCGATTGTTCCAAAGTTGGATGCATATAACCCAGCCATATTTACTCATTAATATCCAATCCCTTTCTCTTTGTGTGGATATGTCATATGAGCATACAGGTTTTCAAAATGCCTTCAATATTTCGTAGGCCAAGGGCGGCCTCACAGGATTTTTGCAGATCAAAATAACAAAGTAATTGCATTGGACAATACGATTAATCGAGTTGGAGTACTCATACGTGTTCACGTCTCGATTTGATTTTTCCCATCGTCAAATCTAGATTTTTTTTTAGAACTGGGCTTGGGATGAGATGGAATGTACGCGCCAGTGTTTAGTTAGGGATCATTGCATAGAGCAGGGAGACATGCGCCAAGATAATTTCATTAAGAGGATGATGTGGTTATTACGTAAAATGTGTTGGGCCATCTTATAAAGGTTCTCGCAACACACTATTGGTATGGTTCAAACTTTAAACTTCATGCATTCCTCAAAGATAAATTTTCAAACTCAAGCAGTCAGGCGAAACAGGGAAATCAATGATTCACTATCTTTGCAATCATGCCTACAACTATCATCCCTTCCTATATGATCTATGGCTTCCACATCAATGTAAGTGAGTGAATCGCATCCTTATGATCTACGACGAGGTCGAAGCAGTGAGGGACAGCGATCAATGGTGATGGAAAACTCATGTCAACCATATATGTAATATCGACCCTAGACCGAGACCGAAAAGACTCAGCTTTTGTAACCGAGGTTGTTTACATCGTTTGCTTAATGGACAGAACTACAGACTTTTGCATAAAACCCTTTCTAGTTTCGTTATCCCTCCAGCCAAAACCTTTATTGCAAATGTACTATGCAGGGACGATGGAGGGCACACATTCGAATGGATAACTAAACCTGAGATGGGTTCAAACAATTTCCTTTTAATATATAACTCACCTAACCTGAGATAGGTTCAACCAATTTCCATTTCAACTCATTTCGTTTTCCCTTCCATGACCTACACTATGTTGCATGAGGGAATGCAACCGATTCAGTTGGGGAGGGGGAACTATTGTCATAATCACCACATTTTTCCTTTATCATCATTCCATTTTCATCCCATTTACCATTCCCAAAAATTTCTTTTCCAACAATCCCCTAATGCACTTTACTTCATGCATTGATATACATTGGCATGATTCATACCAAATTGAGAAATGGCTTTCTTATACTCAGTGATGCTCTCTTATGCACATTGATAGCTTATGATTTCCAGTGAAGTGTGTGGTTACAATTATTATCATAACAGCAAGCGAAAAAAATAAAAAATAAATGTTGTTAACACAAGAACCAACATTCTTATATTCATGGTTGTTACACAAGAACCAACCATAGGAAAATGCCAGCTGTTACTCATGAGCTGTTACTCATGTCTCCCACATATCTTGGAAACATTCATCATTAAAAAGACATCATCAATCAAATCCAAAGTTTAAATGCCAAAGGTTCTTCAGAAGATCCATGCATGGTTGCATGAGGACATGCAACACCTTCAGTTGGGGAGGATCTTAGGACGCAGAAATGTTGTATTTTCATCCACCTTTCCTTTCACTATTCCTTACATTTCATCGCCCTATTAAACCTTCATCATATCATTTGCATAAATACATTTGGGTTTCACATTATTATTTTCCACTTTATTCATTTTAGTATTAAGAGTGAATTTATGATTAAATATTAGAAAATATACATGTTTTCATATATATATATCTCAATTATGTGTGAGCTTTGTAATGTGTAGGAATATGTGAATGATTAAATCAAAGAGACTTCTCAAATATCTCTTACACCATTCCAAAGGCGATAATTATTCAAGCCTATTCTTAAGGAGAATATCATGGAAGATTTGGTTGGCATATCTTATCTAGGATTCATGAGAGATATGTGGAGGATTTGAAGGCACCATATCTTGTAATAATAGGAAAGTGGTTGAGAGTAGTTGAGAGAATAATGGATCTGTAATTAATGCATTCTTATCTTTTTCTTAAGGACTCTCATGTATAAAGGAGAGTGCTCCTTCTCCATTCGATTAGGTTGGAATTAGGTTAGATTAAGCTTGTAAGAAGGGATGTAATGAAGTTGGATTGGATTGGATTTTGTACTTGTTAGATTAGTCTTTGAATTGAGATTCTTAATGTGAATTAAGTTTCCATTGTTATGCTTCATGCTTGTCATTTGATTATTGATTTGTGGATGTGAGCTCACTTATGTCATTGTTGTTAACTCTTCACATGTTGTATTTCTCTTACGCAATTTCAATGCTTTCCTAGTTAGTGTTTCCATGCTTTCCTAGATTAATTTGAATTCAGCAAATTAGATTAAGTTATATTAGATCTACTTCAGTCCTACACAAACAGTGCACGTGCTTCGTCAGTTTACGTACCCCGGATTGACAAGTAAATAGTTGGGAAACTTACTGCAACGTAATTATTAGGACATATAACTCACCAATTTCCCCGGCAACGGTGCCAAAATGTTAGGTGATTTATATGCCGTAATAATTACGTTGCAGTAAATTGCCCAACTATTTACTTGTCAATCCGGGGTACATAAACTGACGAAGCACGTGCACTGTTTGTGCAGGACTGAAGTAGATCTAATCTAATTTAATCTAATTTGTTGAAATCAAATTAATCTAGGAAAGCATGGAAACACTAACTAAGAAAGCATTGAAATTGCGTAAGAGAAATACAACATGTGAAGAGTTAACAACAATGACATGAGTGAGCTCACATCCACAAATCAATAATCAAATGACAAGCATGAAGCATAACAATGGAAACTTAATTCACATTAAGAATCTCAATTCAAAGACTAATCTAACAAGTACAAAATCCAATCCAATCCAACTTCATTACATCCCTTCTTACAAGCTTAATCTAACCTAATTCCAACCTAATGGAATGGAGAAGGAGCACTCTCCTTTATACATGAGAGTCCTTAAGAAAAAGATAAGAATGCATTAATTACAGATCCATTATTCTCTCAACTACTCTCAACCACTTTCCTATTATTACAAGATATGGTGCCTTCAAATCCTCCACATATCTCTCATGAATCCTAGATAAGATATGCCAACCAAATCTTCCATGATCTTCTCCTTAAGAATAGGCTTGAATAATTATCTCCTTTGGAATGGTGTAAGAGATATTTGAGAAGTCTCTTTGATTTAATCATTCACATATTCCTACACATTACAAAGCTCACACATAATTGAGATATATATATGAAAATATGTATATTTTCTAATATTTAATCATAAATTCACTCTTAATACTAAAATGAATAAAGTGGAAAATAATAATGTGAAACCCAAATGTATTTATGCAAATGATATGATGAAGGTTTAATAGGGCGATGAAATGTAAGGAATAGTGAAGAGAAAGGTGGATGAAAATATGACATTTCTGAGTCCTAACAATATCATGTTTATATGTTTTGTTATGATGATAGCTAGAGGTGTTTTCATGATTCTGATGTCGCCTATTGTTGGTTTTTTTGCAGATATGGGTCCACAGCCTCCACTGGATCATCAGTGTGGTGGTGGTGGTACCTCCACCAGCAGTGGCATCCCCACCTCGTGCGCAAGGAGTTGTGCATCGCCGAGACGATGGTGCAGAGGGTATATGTGAGACCATCGATGAGCTGTTGGATCATGTTCCTGATGAGGGTTGGAGAGATTTGGACCGAAATTTGTTAGACTGGTGTTTCGATGCTCCGCGTGAGTGGAGGTCAATTTGGCGATGGATAGTTGTGCTGGCCGCTGAGAGGAGGGCCAGGGACCAGTATGATCCGGAGGAGGAGCGAGAGGAGGTGGCAGGTTATGACAACGAGGATTAGGTTGTCTTTTCCTTGCCCCCAAATACTGATGAGCATATCGGGTGTGATGAACCTGCAATAATTAATTAATGCAAATACATGAGATATCATAAATAATAGAACTCAGAAACACTTTGATATTGATCACGTGCCACTTCGAGGGGGAAACCTCCTTTGAGAAACCTCAATACAATTAACTTCATGGTGCCTTCAATGACCTCAACACACACTTATATACTAAGTCTATGCCCAATACTATGAGTCAAAACGATGGGACATATAATACTACGGGACGAATTACAAAGCATATGCATCCAATACTATGGGCTAATATAAACTATAGATCAACAAATACTACGGGACGACTTACAAACCATATGCGTCCAACAACAATATACTAACATAGTAAAAAGAAGGGTTGACACGGGTTCCTAACATCCCCTCTCCCTTAGAAAAATCTTTGTCCTCAAAGCTTTGGTTGGAGAAATTGCTGCAGAATCGGAAGGAGTGGTTCCCCGGTAGCATCCTCGGTTTGCATTTCGGGCCAGTGACGCCTTTGGAGTGTCAAGGAGGATTGCTTGGAAGGCTGTAGACGAAGAAGAACCCTATCACCTGCGTGGAAAATGCGCTCAAAACGGTGCTGATCGACTTGTTGTTTCAAGCGAATTCTAGCCATGTGAAGATTGTCCTGCAGAATGAGAAGAATCTGATCGCGGTTTCGAAGAACCGAGTCAATTTCCTGAATTGGGGAGCTGCTAAGGGTGTATGGAAGAAGCACTGGCGGTGTCTGTCCATAGACTGCTTCATATGGTGTCCTTTGAGATGTGGTATTGTACCACCAGAGCACTGCTAGGAAATCCATAGAAATAGTTGGCCAAAGCTATGTAGGGATGGGCAAGGGTTTGAGCAATCCCGAAAGGAGTGTCGTTGCACCCTTGTTGACCTGGAAAGTATCACATTCAGCCACCATCTATTGAATTGTCATTGTCAGTCCCTGCCAAAAGAAGTTACATTGTTACCGGTCATACATTTTGAAGAACCCAGAGTACCCTGTTGATGAAGAAGCATCAAGTTCATAGAAGAGATAGCCCTATTGAACATATTGCAACCAATTTGGAACAAGCAAAGAAAGAGCTGTAAGAGAAACTGGGTCATCAATTGTGTGAGAAAGAGCATCTGCCACCATATTGTCCTTACCCTTCTTGTAAGTGATCGCATAGGGATAACCCATGAGTTGGATAACCCATTTCAAGTGTGTTGGGTAGGAGACCCATTGTTCCAGAAAATTTTCCAGACTCTGGAGATCAGCCTTGATGCATAAATAATTCCCTAATAGGTATGGCTGCCACTTCTGTATTGCATGCAAAATAGTCATCAGTTCTTGCTGAGAGGTAGATGCGACTAAATTCTTACCGGAAAGGTCTCTTGAAGGCGTCAAGCTCATTGGTTCAGCAAGGACACCTGCATATCTATCCAAGGAAGTAGTGGAGACCGTTGATGGGTGCATCTGAATGGAATGGAGTTGAGCGATGACACAATGTGAATTCTTCTTAAGGATTTTTTACAGGTGATGTGAACTGATGATGCGGAGAGACCCTGGTTGTAAGCCCATTAATTTGTGTTGTGCTCCATTGACTGAAAACTACATCCAAAGTTCCACAAAATCCCATAAGATGGGGCCAAGTGTGCATAACCATTGAATGCCCAAAACCACATCACATCCTCCCAAGGACAAGGCAAACATTTTAGAGCGCAGGTTATAATATTCCATATAGATACGCACATTGTGACACTTCCCCTTGCAAAGTAAGGTGCCCCCATTGGCAACCATGACTTCAAAGTTGGAGCAAGGATGGACAAAAAAATCAGCCTGTTTGGCAATCCGAGGGTCAATGAAGTTATGAGTGCTACCATAATCAATGAGTATGGTAAGAGGGAGCTTCTTGAAGTATCCCCTGAATCGCATTGTTTGTGGGGTGGTGACGTCGGTTACAGCATGGAGAGAGATCTCGGGTGGGTCGTCCTGAGATGGGGTGTCAACAGGCGGGTGTTGAATGTTGACCTAATCCTCTATTGTATCTGGAGCTTCTTCATCAAGTTCTGAGGCAGGCAGAGAATCCACATTGAAGAGATAGAGCTTTTGTTGAACACATCTATGTCCCTGAGTGAATTTCTCATCACAATTATAACAAAGTCCTTTCTCTCCGCGTGCATGCATCTCTGTTTCAGACAAATGCTTGATAGGAGTTGGTTGAGGAGCAGGCATGATGGGAGGTTGTTGGGAACCCATATTTCTGAAGGGAACAAAGGTGGGTTTGGAGCATTGTTGAGCTGCGATCTTGTCCTCTTCCAACTTAGCCAACCCTAGGACTTCCATCATTTGTGTTGGGACATAACATTTTGACCTCTGAGCAGATTTCATCCTTGAGACCACTGATAAAACAACTCTTGTAGAATTCATCAGACAATCCTTCTGTGTGATTGGCCAGTTTCTCAAATTCTGTCTGATACTCTCTCACTGTGCCAATTTGGTGAAGTTTAGTGAGTGCTCCTGTGAAGTCATCAAAGGCACTAGGACCAAATCGTGGCAAAAGGAGTTGGCAAAAATCTGTCCAGTTTGGTTCGGGATGAGCTTTGATGTACCAATGGTACCATTGAAGGGCTTCTTGTTCCAAATGAAAGGATGCAAGTGGAACTTTCTAGACATCAAAAGTATTATGCAGAATGAAATATTGTTCTGCTCGGTATATCCATCCAGTCGGATCAGTACCATTGAAGCGAGGAAAAGCAAGCTTCGGCCCATGAAAATTGCTGGAAGAAGAGAACCCAGTGGCTGCAAAAGATTATGGCTATTGGTTATTGTTCATGGCTGAATGCTGAAAATGGAGGCTGAGAAATTTTTCATCCTGATCTTGGAGTTTGGTTTGGATGGCTGCAAGTGCTTCCTCCATGGTTTTTGCTCCTGCACGGGTGACAACCACAACCAAGAGTTTTTTTTTTTTTTTTTTAAGGAAATGGATAGAAAAACACAAACAAAAACATATTTAGTAAAAGAAGATTTGGATTTGGGAAAAACTCGGATGGGTAATTGGGGTTTGACTAGGTTTTGGACACTTTTTGATGGACAGGGAAGCTAAAATGGGGATTTCAAAAGCGGGGTGAAAGAATGAGAAAATTTGCTAGAGAGGGACAAAGAAGCAGAATTAGGAAAGGAACACGGTGGCAAAAGTTGAAGGCGTTTGGGTGAAAATTGAAGGAGTTATGGCAAACCCTAAAAATAGACAAATGTGGGATTTCTGGTTTTGAGAAGTGGAATTTGGGATAGGGTCTTCAGGAATGAAATATGTAGAATGGAATTGCAGGGATGTCTTTTTTTTTTCATTCAGAATTGGATCGGCAACAATGGCGTGGAATGGATCTGCAACGGCGTTGAAGAGATTGAAAACGGCTGGATCTGAAACGACAACTGGATTTGAAACGACGACTGGATCTGGAATGACTTTCAGAATAGATTTGAAATGGCTGGATCTGGAATGGAAGTGATCGACAACAATTCAGCTGAAAATAAATATGGACCCCAGGTATGTGCGGCTTCCTATCGATTCAAGGGATTCACTCGGCCACCAATGCTGTCTGACGAATTGCGTATTGGGGCAGTACCCCTCACTCCACGGCTCAGGTAAAACTGATAACCTCTTTGACACAAACGACAGCTCTTGGTTTACCTAACGGGTGGGAACTAGTCAATCAGGTAGGGGTCGTTGCCCTTTTCGCTGGCAGGTCCTCTCAATGGGCCAGCTACTTTGGGGTTCCTGTGGTACTCCTCACAATGAGTTTTAGGACTTATGCCCAAGTACTTCCCACAGTTAAGCGGATAGGGGTTATCCCCAGATCTAAACTTGCAACAGCGCGAAAAAAATTTGGCAGAAATTCCACCCAACGAGCCCAAGAAAGTGCTCTGATACCAGATGTGATGAACCTACAATAATTAATTAATACAAATACACGAGATATCAGAAATAATAGAACTCAGAATCACTTTTGTATTGATCACGGGCCACTTCGAGGGAGCAACCTCCTTTGAGCAAGCTCAATACAATTAACTTCATGATGCCTTCAATGACCTCAACACACACTTATATACTAAGTCTATGCCCAATACTATGAGTCAAAACCATGGGTCATATAATACTACGGGATGACTTACAAAGCATATGCGTCCAATACTATGGGTTAATATAAACTATAGATCAACAAATACTATGGGATGACTTACAAAGCATATGTGTCCAAAAACAATATACTAACATAGTAAAAAGAAGGGTTGACACGGGTTCCTAACATGGGGACGTTTTTTTATATGTATTATGTATGGCTGGTGTACTTTTTGTATATTCAGGTGTTGAGTGCACTCTTGACTTTATGACTATATGATGATATATATATATTTATGCACATGGATGCGTTTTTTGATTATATAGTCGTGTATGCACGTGGATGCACATATGTCATTGCTTTTATATGTTGTTGCACGTGGATGCAATGGTTTATGTTTTGTATGCCCGTGGAGGCACATTCTATGCACGTGGATGCAATTACTATGATGGTTTATTTTGTTGTTTTTATTTGGTTTTTTGATGCCTATGTCATGCATGTTTTTGATGTCCTACATGGTATGGTTGACGTGCCAATCTAGAATGTTGTTGGCCATTTGGTCTGCCACACTGTTGATTTTTCTTGGGACATGAGTGAATGAAATGGATTCAAAGTGTTTAATCATTTGTTTAGTGCGCAGGTATTTTCTAAAGAGACAGGGATCACGTACCTGGTAACAATTGTTGAGTTGGGAAACAAGAAGCTGTGAGTCGAGAAAAATGTCAAGGTGACTTATGCCTATCTAGAGGGCAGCGGTTAGGAGACCGGTCACAGTGTCGTACTCAGCCTGGTTATTGGTAGCAGCACCTATGAACACTTTGTCGAGGTGGATCAACTTGTGTGAAGGGTAATAGAGTACCCAAGCTGCAGAAGCGAGATTTGGAGACCAACGACTTGCACTGTCAGTGAAGCCAACATAGTAAACTGGATCAGGATCCATCTTTGGTCATGTAGAAAAAAATGAAAATGTAAGGTGTTGAAAGTTTACGAAAAGAATGAATTAATACTGTACAATATGGACGGTGGTGTCCAAAAAGATTTTATGGATAAAATCGTTTGAGGTACAACCCGTTATGAGGGTTGCGCATGGGGTTATCTTCTGAGTCGGTCAGAATGTATGCCCCATGTCCAAGGCAAGTGTGTATAATGTATGGGCCTTGCCACATAGATTCAAATTTTCCTTTTCCCTTTTTGTCAGGGGCTTGATCGTAAAGGAGGACAAGGTCCCCTTCAATGAATGCTCATGGGTGAACATGTTCATCATAATTGACTTTGGATCGGTTCTTTGCAGCTTCAATTGTTTGGAGGGCTGCGCGACGATCTTTGTCAGTTTGTTCCAAAAGAAGTAGGCGTTGTTCAATTGGTGAAGTATCTGGGAGGAGTTCGATAACGATATGCAATGTCAGGATCTGACACTCAATGGGGAGGACATATTCCACGCCGTGAACTAAATGGAAAGGGGTGAACCGGTGGCGGTTTTAGTGGATGTGCGGTAATCCTACAGTGTGGGAAAAATCACGTGATGCCAATTGGACTTGTGTCGGTTGACAGTGCGCTGGAGGATGGTCTTCAATATTTTGTTAATAGCTTCAACTTGGCCGTTCCCTTGGGGGTAGTAGGCGGAAGAGAAATGGTGTTCAAAGTTATGGAGGGTTGACAATTCTTGCCAAACAGAGTCCTCAAAGTGAGAACTGTGGTCCAAGATGAGTTTCTTTGGTACTCCAAAATGAGTGATAACATGATTGAGGAAGAAGCGGGCTGTAGTGTCGACTTTGCAATTGAATGTAGGCATGGATTCTTCCCATTTGGTAAAGTAATCGATGGCCACAATGATGTATTTATGGCTTCCAGCTGATGTAGGATTACACTCCATGAATTCGATGGCCCATTTGCAAAATGGTCCAACGGTGACAACTGGATGAAGGGGTCGGTGGGGGTTCTTGCCTTGGGGGAAAAAAACTAGCAATTTTGGCAATGTTTGACTGTTGTGATGCAATCAGTAAATAGTGAGGGCCAAAAATAACCTGTGTGGATCACCTTTTGGGCAGTGGTCATTCCAGATAAATTGCCACTGCAAGCGCCACTATGACAGTCATTAAGGACTTGTTTCGCTTCTTATCGAGAGAGGCAACGTTGTAGGATTGTGTCGACACTGCGTCGATAGAGGACATCACCTAAGAGGAGATAACGAGAAGCATGGTGGAGGATGTGTCAGCGTCCGTCACGGTCGAAACTTCTGTATATGGAGGTAAACCAAAATGTCGCCGTACCAAGGGTCGTCTGATGAGATGATGAATAAATGGTCGTTAGTTAGATCAGTATTGACAGTTGGTGATGACGATGAAGATGGTAGATCCGTAATAAGTTGAGCAAGTGATAAGGCTTTGGTGCTCTTCAAGGTTTTAAAAGTCAAGTCATATTCTTGTAGGATAATCACCCATTTGGCAACACAGCCTTGTAGAAGGCGACGATTCAAGAGATAGACCATTGGGTTGGAATTTGCGACAACCGTAGTATGGCTGAGAAGGATGTTGTGTCGCAATTTATGTACTGAAACGATGAGGGCGAGGGCTAGTTTCTCTTCATGTGGGTACCCTAGCGGTGGGCCAGATAAGGTTTGGCTCACATAATATATGACGTCCTCTTGATGAGCAGTGTCTTCTTGAATGAGGACTCCTAAAACGGCATAGTTGGATGCCGAAATGTAAAGAATGAAATCTTTAGAGAAATCTGGAGGGGAGATCAAGGGGGAATTGGTGAGAGCTTTCTTCAAGTCATCAAAGGCTCCTTAAGCTTGATCGTACCACATGAAAGGGATGTGGGTACGAAGCAAACGAAGGAAACCATGGACCATTGTGGTGTAATCAGGTCCAAAACGATGAAGGAAATTTGATTTGCCCTGAAGGATATGTAATTGTCAAAGCGTACGAGGTGATGGGAGGTCTAAGATGGCTTGGACTTTTAATGGATCAACTGCGATACCTTTCTATGAAATAATGAAACCTAACAACCGGCCTGCTGGAACGCAAAATACAAACTTGAGGGGGTTCAAGTGGATTTGGTATTTGTGACAACGTATGAAGACTTGTCGGAGGTCATTAAGATGATCGAGTCGTTTTTTCGATCGAGCCGTGAGGTCATCGAGGTAGATAAGGATAATGTGAACCAAGTCATGGAAGCAATACGTCATGGCTCACTGAAAAGTGGCTCCAATGTTTTTAAGACCAAAGGGCATAACTCAGTAAGCAAAAGTGCCCCATGGGGAGGTGAAGGAAGTTTTGTACTGGTCCTCCTTGCGGATTTGGATTTCGTTATACCCGGAGAAACTGTCCCTGAAAGATAGTACCTCATTCCCCACACATGCATCGATTAGTTGGTCAATAAATGGTGCTAGGAAGTTGTCTTTGGGACAAGCTAGATTGAGGTCGTGGAAATCAGTACAGACACAAATGGTGCCCACTTTCTTATTGACTGGAACTGGGTTGGAAACCCACATGGTATAAGCAATAGGATATATCAACACTGCTGCTCAAAGCCTCTCAATTTTGGCCTTAACGACTGGAAGCTTAGATGGGTGAATGGGGTGTTGTTTCTGGCAGACAAGAGGTATGTTAGGCCAAGTGTCTATGTGATGTTTTACAATGGTAGGATCGAGACCAGGAATCTCGGTGTAAGACTAGGAAAAGACATCGTGAAACTCTTGGAAGAGTTTCTTATAGGCTTGGACTCCCTCTTCAGTGGATGATGTGCCTAAGGAGCTGGGATTGGATCTTTGAACCAATCGACCTTGCTTGGTAAAAATCTTTAGATTCGACGGACAGTTGGTTTGCCTTGGTGGAGGTAGATACCTCAGGGATGAAGTATGATTGATGATGCATATCATCCCAGGGGTAGTCAGGTGCAGTAAGTGTTTCTAGGATTTCCTCATCGCTACGAAAGTAGTGTGTCATCAAATCAATTGGTTGAGGCATGTAAGTGGATGAAATCATATAAATGGTATTGATTTCTTCCGAAGAGGAAGACTTTGGGGGGCATATTTTCTCAATAAGAGGGGGGGATATCTCTAGGTTGACATTATTCAATTCGTATAGAGCTGTTCTATAATCTGGGAGATTGTGGCAGTGATGTGAATAATGGCGATAGATGCCACATATCACACAAGGGTGGTTGGTACGCAGGGATTTATCGTGAGGCTGAGGGGGCAGTTCTAGTTTGGCAACTGGAATGTTAGTGTCATCATCCAACATTTGCATGTGTTCTTGAAGTGTCGGTAATTGTGAACATTGATGGGTAGCATGGCCTATATCGTCGCACAAAGAGCACTTGGGGGGAGCACGAGTTGTTGGGGGATTCTTTGCAAACTTGGGAGTTGGTGGGGCGGTGTTGGTTGTGGGTCCAGTGGTGTAGATTTGTGGGCCTCTGCCCCCATTGTAGCGGATTTGAGGGGGAGCATTACTAGATGTTGATGCAGTGGTCCCAGTTGGAGGTGTTCGATTTTGGATGTTCGCTACACCAAGTGGTGGACGGTTTGAAGTATTAATGGGTTGCACCGGTTGTAAAATGACATTCAGTGTTGGGAGAGGGGTTGGGATAGGTAGGTAGCACACAAGTAGTCCTAATGTTAACCCTGGAATATTTAGCGTAGCCATTACTAGCGTGATGATGACTCCTGAAGGAGGAAATAAGAAAGGGATAGTGTGAATCGGTGTTGCTCCAATATGACTAGGCACTGCGGGTGGTTGTGGCAGTAATGGGGGTTGTTGAGTAGGTGGCTATGTGTTGTGCGAAAGGGTGCACAAATCAGATATTTCAATTATCCGCAAAGGGGGTGGGAGAGATTCAAAAGTGGAAATCATGGGAGTATCTAAATATATCCCTGGTCCGACTGAGGAGACGAACGATGTAGGCGTGCTTTAAACGGGTTGTTCAATCATGGGTAGAACATTTTCAGGTGCAGCAGGGGCATTAGGATCGTAGTATGTTATTTGATCGATTTTGACTATACGTCCTTCATGGGGAAAAATCATGAGGCGAAAGACGGATGAAGCGACAACCTTCATGGCATACATGTAACTTCATCCTAATAGGAGGTTGTAATCAAGTTGGTCGTTGATGACCTCTATGTCTATGAGAACCATTTTTTCACCTAATTGCATGGGTACATTAGCTAAAAGGCCCTGCAGTTGAGCTGAATGACCATCATAAGCTCGTAATGCGGTAGTTGATGGCTGCAGTGTGGGGGATCCAAGTTTCTGCCAAACAAATGTTGACATTACGCAAGTGGAGCCACCTTCATCGATGCTGCATCGATGAACGACAAGGTTTCGAATGGATACCGAAACCTGAAAAGCTAATGTCGAAGGCAAACATGGTTCGGCTTGGTCTAGGTCGAATGCCATCATACGTGAGTTGTTGGGGTCTATGGCACCAATGGGAGATAACAATAATTTCCTCTGTGTAGGATAATTTTTTAGGACTTCTAGGGCGGACATAGCAGCTGGGGACTAGGCTAAGTCTTCCACAATGTTATAATTTGATGTTGCATGAGCATTAGGATTGTTGTTGATTCGTGTAAGGGGGGAGCGAGGGGCTTTAGGACCCCCGTCCATTGGCATATTGGGTATGTGTAATGGCTGATCAGTTGGGAGGGTGTTTGTGGCTGGATCAACAGACGTTGTTTCAAGAGCTGAGTTGTATTGGTTTCGGTGAGTTTGGAAGTTGATATCATTTGATTACATCATTAGCAAATGGTGAGTGCCTAAATCTGTATGTTGGTAGTCAGTTGCAGCATAGGTGATTTGTTGTTGTGGTGCAGCGAATCCTTGTGGGGGATCCATTGGACGGGTATTTACTAGTCCTTGGTTGGGTAAGGGATTTTGCAATATCATGGGTAGTGGCTGAGGAGGTGGCGTTGGTTGTGCAACGTGTCCTTAGCGTTGGGCATCATTGACACAAAATTGCATGCTTTCTCCAAATAGGGACAATTATGTGTGTGGTGGTCGTATACCGAACAAAAGAAACATGGGTGGTTTGTTCTTAAGTTTGGGTTTTTGCCCTGTTTCGATGGATGATCTGGGTTTTGATTGGTAGGAGCAGCGTTATTGTTATTGGGAGGATTAGGTGGCTGCCTGCCTTGGTTTTGTTGTTGGTTGTTTCTGTGGTTGCATCCTCTTTTGCGATTCTGTTGACCTCCTTGATTACGCTAGTTGTTTTGGTTTTGGGGTTGGTTTTGTTGCGCATATAATTTCCCTTGGGCAGTAGGAGGATTTTGGGGTCGCACAGGTGCTTGAGCAGGCTATGGTGGGTAGTAAGTGAGGAGGTTCGGGGGTGGACCTGGTGCTTGTTGCGGTTGTTGGTAACCTTGAGCTATCCGAAGTACTGGGGCAGACAGTGCTTCATGTTGAGGGTAATAAGCCGATTGGGCTTGTGGGTGAACCGGGGTATGATTGGCCTGTTAGTTATAGTATGTAGGTGGTGAATAAGTTAAGGGTGCTTTCCCATAACACTATAGTGGACATGAGGTTCCATGAGTGTGGTGGGTGTGCATCATTGGAGCATACGAATTTGTAGCTCCAGAATGAGATGTAGCCCTAGAAAGTTATGGGGCGTTGTTGGTGGTAATCATGGTGAAGGGTTTGTTTTGTGCCATAACCTAGCAAATGATACCATCAGCGGCATGGGATTCCCCCAGCGAGTCACTCTGGGATGGATCGTTGCACGAGGCGTCTGGTAAGATTGTGTATAAATAGCTAGATTGGGCGTAGATCAAGTCGAACTGTTGGGCTTTTAAAATGGCTTCTTCTTCCGATTGGGGTTGTTCAAAAGCTACATCCTTGGCTATGAGTGGAAGGAGGGATTTCAGGAACCAATCCAAGAATATAGGGTCGTCTAGATTTATTTTGCATAGACTACGGCGCTTACGCCACTCATGGATATGATCTGTGATATGGGTGGCTGCATTTTGTCTACAAGACAGTAGGATTTCTACTCCTGCATCATAGCGGGCGGGTAGTTGAAAGAACTGTGGGAGAGTTGAGGCGAGGGATGTAAATGTAGTCTATGTCCCATGGGGATACTTAATATACCATTTGGCTGCCGAGCCAGTGAAAGTTCTTTGTAAAAGTCAGAGTCGAATAGAATTATCAACTATGGAGTTTGAGGAACACCATAGGTGAAAAGGCATAATATGATTTTGTGGGTCTTCTCCATCCTTCCCTTCAAACTTTGGGATGTATTACAGGAGTTTTTTGGGCATGGGGGGCCAAGTAGGGTCATGTATGATGGGGTTATTTGTTAACATTGCCAGGTCTGGTAGGTTAAGACTAGCCATAAATGGCAGACTGGCAGAGGGGTGTGACATGGTTGCTGGGGCATAAGTGTTGGTGGTAGCATTATGGATCGGGCCATTGCCCACAAAGGGAATATTAGCTGTAAAAGGGATGTTCCCTCCTGTAATGTTCCTTTTTAGGAATTTTATTAAAATTGCAATTTTCCACTTTTTTCCTTGGTTCGACCTTTGACTAGTTTCGATCTCTAGGTCCCAAATTTGCCCTAAATGATCCCAAATCTTCTGAGAAGGTATATGAATGATATTAGAACATAAATATGTGTTTCAGGGATGCCTTTGTACCTTTAAAACACTTCTGCAAATACTCTTTCAATTCTGGTCCATGTAGGTAACTTTACTAGTGATTTCCCTTTGACTAATATTGGTCTCTAGGTCTCAAATTGACTCCAAATGCCTTCAAATATTCAAGGAAGGTTTATGAATGATATTAGGAATTGAATATGATGTTCAGGGATAACATATGGCCACCAAAATACCTCTACAAACTCTCTTAAGATTCTGTACCAAGTATGCAATTTTACTAGTAATTTGGGGTTCAAATCCCCCTAAGGTAAGTACTGAAAATGGCTTCCCAAATGCCTCCAAACCCACTCAAATTTATGAAACGAGGTATGTAATGTGTTAAGTATGTTATTAAGGTATCATATTCACCATTAATGGTTTATTACAACTGTTCTCACCCTCTCCCATTCAACTGCAAAAATCCCCAATTCGACCCTTGGGGAAATGGCACTATTTCTTCTCCCAATGCAATTAAACTGAGTAAAAATGCTTCAAATGCTCAAGTACAGTACATGAAACTTGTATAAGACATCCATGGCAGTATTTTTATCACAAATATATCATAGAATCATCCATTCATTCGAAATCATCATCAATACATTGGCTCACAACAAGGTAGTGGGGAAATGGCATTGTTCTTCCATTAAAAATGAGATTTATACACTTCTACTTGAAATTTCGACCTGAAAATTTTTGGAGATGAACAGAGTGTTTAATTCATATTAGAAAATAAATGGGGCATTATAATCTCCCCCAAAGAGTACAATAGCTCACCAAAAACGCCCTCCCTCAAGGATCAAGAATATGCCATCAAAACTGGAAATGGTTGAAGGAGCGAGCTGCAATAGAAGAAACCATGAGCTGCCTTGTAGCTTACACCTGCAAATAAAGACTCCATTAAAACTCCAAATGAAATGTCTAAATGGCCTTTCCAATTGCCAACTTGGATGGGAATCTTTCACCCTCGAAATTGGCTAAGGCAAGAAACTAGTCATCCACTAGCTCTCCCTCTTCACAAATGGAATTGCAAATTCTACAAATGATCAAAATCCATTCTCATACTTCATTTATACATTTTATAACCAACATTAGCCTTCTAAGGGTCGAAATCCTTTCAATAGATTCAATAGATTTCCATTTAGGAAATATTCCACATTTGCCACTTGTCTCCTAGTTCCAACCTTCCATCTTCTCCCAAATTCGATTTTGAGTCTCTTTGGCTTCTCCAACTCCCAAATTCGCCTTCCTTGAGCCTATTTTTGGGGCTGACATGTCATAGTGGTCATATGTTAGAGGTCAGGTCTGCAATTTGTCATAGTTGTCATAGATGCTCCATCATTGGTGTCATAGGGGCTAGGGAATCTAGCCCAAGTGTCCACAAACTTCCACTTTGACTCTTTATCTTCCATGGAGGTTACCAATCCTTCCCAATTCGACCTAATATGCTCAATGACATGTGTTATGACTTACCAACTCACCCAAGAGTGTTCACATTCCCATATATTCGAATTTGGAAAAGAGAGATACCATGTATTATGAAAAATCAAGCTAGTGTGGGTCCCACATCCTCCATATGTCTCCAAAACCATTTGTCACCTAGGATTTCTCTTGAATTTCTTTATTAACTCTATTTATTAAATAATTGAACCCTTCTAATGTCTAAACATCATTTATTATCCCCCTTATTCCAAATCCCGAAGCTTCCACCCCAAACCTAGGAAACTAGTAATTTTCCTCCTTGGCAATTATTTGACCCTTAACATCAATTTTACAAAATCTAATGAATATGGCTAATGTGATTAGGCCATTGTCACCCAATTCCAAATTTGGGACATGACAAATCCTCCCTTCCCAATATTGCTTGTCCTCAAGCAATTTCAAACATGGGTGTTGAAGAACCTGCTTTCTGTATAATTCTTTGAAGTTGCCATTGAATTGCCAAACCTTGAGTCTTTGAGTTTCCATGAATATTTTAGAGAGGAACCGCCATGCTTGCTGCTGCACTACTATGATCAAAATCACTTTATTAAGTGGGGAATCCATCTCCCATACTGCTTGCTTCCCCCAAAAAAATGAAACCAATGAGACAAAAATTATTCCAGGGTCCCATTGCTTGTATTGCACCCCAACAATTAAGAGTGCTCTCCAACCTACACCATTAGATAAGAGGATTCCTGGATCCCATTTTCTTGTATGCATTCTTCCAAACATCAGGAGTACCAAATGTATATCATCAAAGTACATAACAACATAATGAAAATGTACATCAAGGATATGCTTCATCAAAGAGTCATGAAAGTGCTTATACCTCCAAGCAAGTAGACCACCATTTTTCAAGTGCATACAAGCTTCAAGTGACCAATCAAATCTGCTCCAATGACATAGGTGAGGATCCCATGTCCTATAATGCTGCTCCAAAAGGATGTGATATGCATCAAAATATCCAACCATGTATTCTTTCATCCAAGGAAGAATCTCCACTAAAATCTGAACCAAATAATGAGCAGAAAAAACAATGAGACTTCAAATGACTCAAAGAAGTCTCACCCATACATCCATGAATGTGAGAATCAAAAAAATATAACAAAGTATGTGGCTTCCAAAAGAAATGTTCTCCAATCATAAATCTATTCTCCCAAGTGTTGGATGAAGTTCCTCCAACATCAAATGAATCAAATGTTGAGCAAGAAAAACCATGAGTCTTCAAGTGACTCAAATGCATATCATAGGTGCATCCATGTAGATTTGCATCATCATAAAGTGACAAATAATGTTGCTGCAAATGTGAATAAGAATGTGCTCCAACCATATCATCATAAAAAGTGAATCTAGGAGTTCCATACTCCTCATGTGGCACCATCAAAAAGAACCCTTTCACCCATACTTCACTGAGACTAATGTTGCAAAACATGGAATTGTAGGATGTAGGAGAATGAACCAAATCACCCAAATGATCAAAAAGTACAGAAGTTTCATCATGGGAAGGATCCATATGGGTAGTATCATGCAGCTCCTTCAAAAGTGTGAACTCTTTGTCATAGTTTGGTTCCAATGTAGAGGAATCATGCTCTTCTTTAAAAATTGCATAACCTTCATCAAGAGGCAATTCAAATTCCTCTTCCACCAAATCAAGTGTTTGGATCTGTTCAAGTTCATCTTCAAACACATCAAGAACATTCAAATTTTCATATTTCTCATGATCCACCATGTCATGAGAATCCTCCAAACAATCTACCATTTGACAATCTGAAACATAGGAGGAAAAACAAGTATCTTGCAACTTTTCAAGAAGTTGCTCATTTTGAATTGTGAGCTTATGAATATCCTCATTATTCTTCAAGTATGCATCATGTAACAATTCATTAAGCTCAAACAAATGGTTTCTATCAAAAATCAAAGACATGAAATTACCTTTGATGTGGCACATTGCTCTTTGAATCTTCTCCATGTCTTCAAGGAAGGATGTTTCCTCCAATGAAGTAGCTCTCCAACAAGAATTTGACACCAATGCTTGAGTGTCATGGAGAATGTTGAGGGACTCTTGGATCTTATTTTCATTCATCTTTAAGGACCCTTCAAGAAAATGAGGCTCTTGCAAATGAACCTCCTCATCTTCTTCAATTTTGCTTGGACCAACTTCATGAAGCTCAAGTGGTGATGGGGAAGTTGATCTTGGTTCTTATTCAACTGCTACAAGGTCTTCATTATCATGCTTAATGAAACTTGTACTTGTAGAAACACTTTCAAAAGTGATCTCTATGTCACCAACATAGAGGTGTGAGCACCCATCAGTAGGTACTCCTTCATAGTTTAAGCATCCATCAGTAGATGCTCTTTGGTCCATGTCTAAGCTAGAAGGTGTCTCGAAATGATCTTCCATATTTTCAATAGAATCTTCTTCATACTCTTGCGATGTCTCTTCCTTTTGCTCCTTAAAGCAAGCTGATGCATTTTGCCCCTTGTTTTCCTTAAAATCAATAATTTTTTCCACAAGTTTGATAGAAAACAATTCGAATCCTTCCTTAAATTGCTTGGTCATATCTTCAAATATTGTTTTCATAATTTTTATATGCTCCTCACCATCGTATGAGGCTCCCTTTTCATCCCTAGTCATAGTTTCCTCAAAACATTTGCTCTTCTTCTCCTACTTGTTTTTTTCCTCTTCAACAAAAGCACTTTTGGTTTCAATATCTAATGGTGGTACCTGAATTCTTTTCCTCGTGAATATTAGACCACATAAGGTGCCAAGATCATGCTCTGATACCACTGTAATGTCCCTTGTTAGGAATTTTATTAAAATTGCAATTTTCCACTTTTTTCCTTGGTTCGACCTTTTACTAGTTTCGATCTCTAGGTCCCAAATTTGCCCCAAATGATCCCAAATCTTCTGAGAAGGTATATGAATGATATTAGAACATAAATATGTGTTTCAGGGATGCCTTTGTACCTTTAAAACACTTCTGCAAATACTCTTTCAATTCTGGTCCATGTAGGTAACTTTACTAGTGATTTCCCTTTGACTAGTATTGGTCTCTAGGTCTCAAATTGACTCCAAATGCCTTAAAATCTTCAAGGAAGGTTTATGAATGATATTATGAATTGAATATGATGTTCAGGGATAACATATGGCCACCAAAAGACCTCTGCAAACTCTCTTAAGATTCTGTACCAAGTATGTAATTTTACTAGTAATTTGGGGTTCAAATCCCCCTAAGGTAAGTACTGAAAATGGCTTCCCAAATGCCTCCAAACCCACTCAAATTTATGAACAGAGGTATGTAATGTGTTAATTATGTTATTAAGGTCTCATATGCACCATTAATAGTTTATTACAACTGTTCTCACCCTCTCCCATTCAACTGCAAAAATCCCCAATTCGACCCTTGGGGAAATGGCACTATTTCTTCTCCCAATGCAATTAAACTGAGTAAAAATGCTTCAAATGCTCAAGTACAGTACATGAAAATTGTATAAGACATCCATGGCAGTATATTTATCACAAATATATTAGAGAATCATCCATTCATTCGAAATCATCATCAATACATTGGCTCACAACAAGGTAGTGGGGAAATGGCATTGTTCTTCCATTAAAAATGAGATTTATACACTTCTACTTGGAATTTCGACCTGAAACTTTTTGGAGATGAAGAACAGAGTATTTAATTCATATTAAAAAAGAAATTTTGCATTAGAAGCTCCCCCAAATAGTAAAATAGCTCACCAAAAACTCCCTCCCTCAAGGATCAAGAATATGCCATCAAAACTGGAAATGGTTGAAGGAGCGAGCTGCAATAGAAGAAACCATGAGCTGACCTGTAGTTTAAACCTGAAAATAAAGACTCCATTAAAGCTCCAAATGAAAGGTCTAAATGGACTTTCCAATTGCCAACTTGGATGGGAATCTTTCACCCTTGAAATTGGCTAAGGCAAGAAACTAGTCATCCACTAGCTCTCCCTCTTCACAAATGCAATTGCAAATTCTACAAATGATCAAAAGCCATTCTCATACTTCATTTCTATATTTTATAACCAACATTAGCCTTCTAAGGGTCGAAATCCTTTCAATAGATTCAATAGATTTCCATTTAGGAAATATTCCACATTTGCCACTTGTCTCCTAGTTCCAACCTTCCATCTTCTCCCAAATTCGATTTTGAGTCTCTTTGGCTTCTCCAACTCCCAAATTCGCCTTCCTTGAGCCTATTTTTGGGGCTGACATGTCATAGTGGTCAGATGTCAAAGGTCAGGTCTGCAATTTGTCATAGTTGTCATAGATGCTCCATCATTGGTGTCATAGGGGCTAGGGAATCTAGCCCAAGTGTCCACAAACTTCCACTTTGACTCTTTATCTTCCATGGAGGTTACCAATCCTTACCAATTCGACCTAATATGCTCAATGACATGTGTTATGACTT
This sequence comes from Larix kaempferi, assembly GCA_027924585.1. Classification (NCBI taxonomy): domain Eukaryota; kingdom Viridiplantae; phylum Streptophyta; class Pinopsida; order Pinales; family Pinaceae; genus Larix; species Larix kaempferi. The sequence continues at coordinate 812,820 of BSBM01001058.1, forward strand.
ACCAACTCACCCAAGAGTGTTCACATTCCCATTAATTCGAATTTGCAAAAGAGAGATACCATGTATTATGAAAAATCAAGCTAGTGTGGGTCCCACATCCTCCATATGTCTCCAAAACTATTTGTGACCTAGGATTTCTCTTGAATTTCTTTATTCACTCTATTTATTAAATACTTGAACCCTTCTAATGTCTAAACATCATTTATTATCCCCCTTATTCCAAATCCCAAAGCTTCCACCCCAAACCTAGGAAACTAGTAATTTTCCTCCTTGGCAATTATTTGACCCTTAACATCAATTTTACAAAATCTAATGAATATGGCTAATGTGATTAGGCCATTGTCACCCAATTCCAAATTTGGGACATGACACCTCCACCTAAATATGTGCGAGAGGGGCCAGCACCCCCAAGTGAAACATGAGTTACATATGGGTTTGGAATGGTTCCAGTAGTTGTTGGGATCTGAGTAGTGGCGGTGATTATAAGTGCAGGTCCCATATTGGGCATACCTAAGGTAGGTGTGGGTCCCATGTTGGGAACCTAAGATAGGTGTAGGTCCCATGTTGGGCATACCTAAGGGATTTGTTGTGGTAGTTGTGGCTACCGTGGTGGCCATTGTGGTGGAAGGGGTGGTTGATGTTCCACTAACAGTCCCTGTGAAGAAAGGGTCAAAAGTCATACCAGCCATGGGGTTGGTGGGTGCGGTGTAGATGGGATTTTTGGATTCTTCCTCAGAGTCAAATGTGAAATGAGGTGCATCAGAATCGGATGACGGGGCTCTATGTCGATGACGTGTGGAGTCAAGTGACAATGCTCTTCGTCTATGACGAGTGGTGTCAAGTGAACCGTACTGCAAGGGTTCACCCCGGAAATGCCGAGAACGTCTTGGGGACTCAATGGTGACAGTCGTCTATTAAAACCGATGGGTGGTGGTGAGTGGAAAGCTCGAAAACCCTAATAAAACCATGTGTGTAAGAGGGGAGCGTAAAAAACAATGGCACTCAGACCAACAACCAAACTCAAAACACTTACTACAACAGTTGTGCTATAGTAAGTGGAGTAATAAAAAATGTGGTCAAAATACCAACATGAAAAGGGCTCCTAAAAATAAAAAATGGTGGACTCACTGACCAAGGCGAGGTAATAGAGCATGAAACCACCTAATTAAAATGTATTATGATTCAACTAGATGTATCCTCTGCAAGGTGATGAAATCCAAGTCAGACAATATGAATTGTAGAACCGAAGGCTAGATATCCCCCTACTGGGAGGGACATCGGATAGACAATCCCAGAAGAAAGGCCACTAAGATACCCTGTTCATTACACGTCCAGAAAGGTGAATCTGCAGCTCTTGTTCTATCACCGTTATACTCCCACAAGGGTGGTACAACGAGAACAACGAGTAGGTATCCTTCGGTGACTGAATGGATTACGGTAGTCCACTCAGGCCTCCGAAACTAGTCTGGCTACTTGGACCCTCCTAAGGGAGAGGCCTTTCCAACAAATTGGTTTGAAACCGTGCCAATAAATACTAGGGTGTTTTGGTACCCTAAATGTCAACCACTATGTCTCAAAATGAAAGTGAGTGAGGGGTGTTATTTGGATACCTATCCCCTCAATCTTACCTAACTACAATATTCTTTTGGTGTTCCCCAAGTGGGGTTAGAATGTTGGTTGAGTTAGATATATTTTAAGGCTCACTTTGATTTATTGTGATAGATTGTGTGATGGTGTGGTTATGTACTGAAACAAAGATGCCTCGCTTGGGCAAAAAATTCACAAATTAAAATAACAATTTCAACTTGCAAAATATGAAAACAAAAAAAATATGAAAACGATTGAAATGTAAACGCTTTATCTACTTAAATGTAAATGCTTTAAAAACTTTTCAAAAAAATGTGAAATTCTTTAAAATGTTAAGGTAAAGCAAATAGCATAAAAATGAGCTTGCTTGGGTGAAATATAAAGCAAATTAAAATTCTGGTTTCAATTTGCAAAATATGAAATTTCTAAGTGAAAAATGCTTTAAAACTTTTTCTTTCAATAAACTGAATTTTTTAAAAAATGATGTAGTAAAGCAAGTAGTAGAAAGAAAATGGATCTCAAAGGCTGCCAGAAATAAAACAGTAGGCTGTCCAAAAATTGCAGGGGATTTGGCTGGAAAATGTGGGCCGAAATGAGCAAACCTTGGGAAAAACGAAGCGAATGGTACAGGCGAAATCGCGGTTGTCTGAGTCGAAAGTCGCGATCTGGATCACGGCTTTTGGGCTAAAATCCATGATCTAAGTCGCGGGGATCTGGGCAGAAGGCGCGATGTGAATCGTCGCTTGAGGGGTGAAAGGTGCGATGTGAATCGCGGCTTATAGGGATGAAACTCACGATGTGAATCGTGGTTGACAAGCAGGAAACCCGCGATATGAATCACGGCTGATAGACAGAAAACCCGTGATGTGAATCGCGGTTGATAGACAAAAAACCCGCGATGTGAATTGCGGCTGTGGGTGCTAAAAATCGCGATTTACGGATGGAAAAAGGTCACCGAAAAAGAACCCAAAAATTGAAATTTTGGGCTGCAGAAAAGGCCAATGCCTAGGGCAGCAAGCAATGCGCTTTGTAGCAGGCCAGATCTACACTATTAAAGGTAATTAACAACTAAAAAATGAAGAAATATAGATCTAAATCAAAGATTCAAAGATTCGAAACGAAGTGGAGTCGCCAAAAAATGTTGCTTGGGTTTTCACCCAAGCATGTGTTGATGAGCACCTACTAACTTTTAGTAGCAGTTTAGAGTAAACAGTAAAAATAACTAGATGTAAACAGTAAATCTTGATCTAACATATGCAAATAAATAATTCTAGATTAAAAACATTAAACAAAATAGATCTATGAAAGACAAAAATAAAAAATTGAATATTTTTCTATTACCTCAAAGGGTGAGGATGGTTGAGCTTGAGCAGCTACAATGGTGAGGTGCTCCAAAGATCCAATGATCTCTTCTTCTCCAAGGTGCTAATGGGGATCTTCAAACTCAAAAGGGAGGCAAGGGCTCTCAAAGAGAATTTGGCAGCATAAGGATGGGATGAATGTGGATGCTTAGTGAGGAGCCCCTATCACCTTTTTATAGTTTTTTGGTGATGGGGAATACCATTGTGGTTGAAGGAAACCAATAGTATTGATAAAAATGGTTTAGGTTTCTTTTTCCTCTTTTTTCCTCTTTTTCCTTTTTTGAATATATTTTATATTTTTATTTCCTTTTAATTGTTTTTTGGGAATTTTGGACCCTTTTTGAGGGTTTTTTGTATTTTTTGAGGAAAATTACATATTTTGAGGGGAAAAAGATGGATTTTGGTCTTTTTGGTGACCTTTTGAAGGTTTTAGAGGCTCAACTAGTGGAAAAAGTGACAAATGGGTCATGGGAATAGGGAAATGAGCTAGTGAGCACTTTTGGGGTGTTAATAGGACCCAAGGTACAACTGCAACTACTGCAACTCTCGAAATATAGTGTCTTGACGTCGACGAGAGATGAATTACATGACAAGACGAGAGTCTTATCCTAAGAACTAAAATCATATTGTAACCAATTGGTTGGTGAATAGACTTGACATAAGACTGGTTTATAAGTGTGAGGCTCATAACTTCCTTTGATCAATGTAAACATGGGGAGTGGGGATGGAATCTTTCCTTTCAGAACGACACAGATTGAAATAGATGGAGACAAATTGCAAATGAAAGGGCTTTGAGGAAGACACAAAATGAAGGGTAATGTTAACCAAAAAAACGAATATTGTTGAGAATATGGAGACTCAAATACATCGATCAAAGGTGACCATTGGTTGCTACCAAAATAATACGGTGTTCCCTCAATTGTGAGGTGATGAGGGAATTTTGTTTGTACATAAAGAATAATGGTGGGTTCTCCACAGTTTTGGGTGTGTCAGGGGACCGATTTGATGATGGGTGGAGTCCCCATGGTTTTGACTGGATCGGGGACACTTTCAAATGATGAAGTGGGGGTTAGTTTACGCACATGAAGATGGGTGCCCCATGAATAAATTCTATGTAGTATATTCCTGCAGGATAACTAAAATAGAACTGGTTTCTTATGAGGGTGTGGGCCCCATAGCTGTCTTCACGGGGGTGTTGATATGAAGAAGATTGCTGAGGGTAAAGTGCTCATGGAGGTATGAGTGGGATTTGTGAATCATTTTGGTATCATGTGCAGAGGAATCTAACAAAGTCTACTAGGTGGAGTAAATGCACAATTATAAAATGATACTCTAAGGGAGGATGTTTTCAAGCTGGGTCGGATTCCTCAGACTTGTGGGGGTTCAACATAATAGGTGTTAATTGATGACTGGGATGGAAACAATGCACACACCCATGGGGGAACATGCTATTCTCAATTATGACGTTGATGGCATGTAAAAACTGGGAATTAGGGCCCTATGGTTATCAGTGGGAGTAATGGTAAATGCATTAAAAACGGAGGGTGAATAGTGTCTATATGTCATTTTCGGGATGATACATGTAGTAGGGTGCGTGACCCCTACTGTTAGAGCTTGGAGTCTTATTCTTATAATGGAAAAACAAGAGGATCCACCTTGTCCTAATCAAGATCTTGCACATATAGCGCACATACCCAAAGGTAGTAAAGAACATGACCAAGGTATTGACAATGTAGAAATCATATAGGGAAATACGATGTACTTGTGGAGTACCTCAATAAAAATAGTGTCCTGGTGAAACTAGTGGGAATACGGATTGGTTTGCTTCATGTGGAAGAGCTCGACATGATGATCGCGATGATGTGAACGGTTTTAGAAACTGAGTTACAGTTTTTTTGTGGCATAAGTTAGAAGTTTGGGTCAAATGACTATAAATAGTGGTGGGGCCCACTTTTCGAAATCATTTGTACTCCTTTCCAATGACCTCCTAGAGAGTGTTTTGAGCGATTTGGGGAGATCTGAGGCACCTTTCAACCAACAACAAGATCCATGTATGATTTGAACTTACTCTTGTTAATTATGTCCAGGTAGAATTAGGGTTAGAGGTTGCCTGGGTGGCTAGGGGGTTATTTTAGGAATTTTGGGAAAATCTCGTGTGGTAGAACGATAGTTTTGGATGGATCTTTTGACTCTAGTAACTATGCAAAGTCTTTGACTATGCGAGCATAAAGGTCTCTCAAACTTTCTGGATCATATCCTTGTATACTTTGATTCTAACATGAATATAAAGTATTTTTTTTCTTCGTGAAAATAAAATCTGCACCGACTTAAAAAAGGGAAGATGAATCAATAATTTTACTTGATGGGTGTTATTGCGGGTTCTATTATAGGTGGGGTTTTTGGACTAAGTTCAATTATTGGCTTGGGATTTTGTTTCTACAAGAAGGAATTGTGTATATTGATTCGGGTACAGAGCTCCAATACTGTAGTTGTTCATCCCCACCATTTTGCTTTAGATTATATGTTGATGAAGATTATTGTAGGGGGACCAAAATGTTGTGGTGATGACCAACTATACACATAATAGGATAGGAATTATGTTTGGTGATGTACATGTGGAAGAGGCTAGTAACATGATCATGTCAATCCAAGTTCATTACAATGTTACCACTGATTTCAATGAGGATAATGTTCTAGGGTGTGGGTAGATTGATGTGATCTACAAAGGAAAGTTACATGATGCCACTAAGATTGTTGTGAAAGAATGGAGTTTAGGGATATGAGTAGTAAGGGATTGCATTAATTCCAAGAAAAGATTGTTTTTCTCACAAAGGTTTGTCACGGATTTAACTTATTGGATTTTGCAATTGCATTGAATGAATTGAAAGGATTTTGGTTTATAGATACACCCCTCAAGGTCTTGTTAATCAATATTTACCTGAATGGTAGAATAACAATCTGAAGCCATTAGATTGGACATAGAGACTCACTATTTCATTCAATGTTACTAGAGGAGTTGAGTATCTATATAATTTGGCTCACTAGAGTTTTATTCCTAGAGATGTCAAGCCCCTTAAATATATTTCTTGGGATGATATGAGAGTCAAAGTCTCAGACTTTGAGCTTGTCAAGCTCATGCTTGAAGGGAAATGCTTTATAGAAACTAGGTTGGTAGGAACTTTTTCCTACCTTGCACGTGAATATGTAGGAAAGCTTTCAATCATGAATTCACTCTCCCTTTATAGATGATTTGTTTATACTTTTTGTTTTTCTCAAGGTTTGTTTATTTCAAGGAAAATATTAAGTATTGTTTCCTTAATGAACAATATTTGAGGTTATGTGATTAGCATAAGTATCTTTGAGTTGCATATTCCTATTCTAAAGATTATTTTTTGTTTCATGATTCCATACAACAAAAAATGATGTTTTTATTTATGGAGAGATATTTATGGATCTCACAATGTGAAGAAGAGATTTGGATGAAAAACAACTTGAGGAGAATATGCATCTAGTAACATGGTTTATATGGATGCATATCAATAAAGAAACCTTTAGGAATGCAATTGAAAAGGCCCTGAAAGTTACAAATGAGACATTTAAGAACATTTTCATATAGTTGCAGAACTAGCAAGTTATTGCACTGCATGCGAGTTATTTCAGTGACTTGATAACACATCAAGACAATCAGAAATGCATTTTAGTTAAGAAAGTGCAACGCAGGAGCACCTATGCATTTTTTTCCTAAATATTCCCCAAACTCACAAGTGAGTAAATGTAGTAGTGTGCTATGGAAACCAAGGATGTGTTTTTCCTTGATAAGTGATTTGTTGGACCTTTCATATGCTATAATGGTATATAAAGTCAAAACTCACAAGGTAGTGGTGTGCATTAGCGATGCAAGTATTGCATATTACCCTTGGGGCTATATGAAAAATGGTTTTCTCCAAGTAGTGTCATTTTCCCTTACACACTCCCAGATTTTCCATGTTTCATTCAACAACTGTAGCAAGGCACGCAAAGATCTAAAAAGCTTGTGGAAGCATTAAAAAGTGGCCTAGATTTATATCACTCACCACACCCAATTTTTCCTTTGAAAACAATGATTTCATCCCAATGATTAACGTGTAAGTGGCCTAGATTTATATCACACTCACCACACTAAATTTTTCCTTTGAAAACAATGATTTCATCCCAATGATTAACGTGTAATTTCCCATGCGCTTTGGTATGAACTTCAACTCAAACATAAATTTACAATGACTATATTATCACTATATCAAAAGTGTAGAGTCAAGTCATTAAAATAACAACATAACTCACTATCATAACATGTTTCCGAGTAATTGTCAAAAGTATAAACTATATATTGAAGATGATAATTAAATGATGAAATCATATGACCATAACCATAAGCACCATCCTAGAAACAAACCCAAAGTCACCACCAAATAACCAAATGAAAAGAGTATGTGCAAGACGATGCTTGTATATGTACTCTACAAACTAAATTAGTGCATGAGCAATGATAGAACCATTTACAAGATCAATTGGAACCAAAAATTTCGGCTATAAAATAAAAGTTTGCAATTTTATTCACATCAAAATTAATATAATGTATCTTATCACTATATTAACTATGTTTTATAATTATATCCGTGACTGTATTCAAATTTCAATAATAAGATTTTAATACAATTTGATAGGGGAAAATACATAATGAAAAATAACATAATGTATTTTAGAATATTTTCTCATTTTATCGAAGAACAACCAAACCCAAGATTGCATCCACTATTTTTCGTGACGTTGAACGGGCATAGGTTAGAGAGTAACAGAGTTTAGAAGTATAGATGCATGAGAGGCAACATCACCCAAAATTAACTAAATAAAATGGAAAACATTCCAAAATATAACATGCATTTACGAGATATGTTTGATATAAACATAAAGCACTTGAAATCTTTCACGTTTAACTTTATTTCTCACCATGCCACGTTGTTTTTCTGCTAAACTTTGGCTACTTAGCATTTTGGTAGGTAAGGTTCACTCGTCATCAAGCCTTGAATCGTCTTTGGAATAGTTAAAGTTGCATAAAGAAACAATAGGTAGGCTAAAAGATATGACCTAAACAAACATTCCATGACATGAAAATTAATAATACTCTTAAATTTCATAGTCGATTTCATGACATGCTGACTAGGATTTCTAACAAGTCAACGTACTCTAAAATCACACGACAATTATGGTCAACAGTATAGTCAATAAAGCACTTTGACAAAACTTTGCTTTAACTAAATTTTTTCTTATGTCCATCCCGTACGGGGGACGCTATGAATATTTTAACGAGAGTCTAAAGTCTAGTCGTGGGCCATCATAAGAATGGCGGAGACTGAGTGCGGTTGGTGACTCCGTGGGGCGAGGCGATCCACTTGGATTATAAGTTGTTGGGACAAATAGCATTTTATATATCCTTTTGATATGGTAAAAAGTTAAGTATTATATATTAAGTTGTTTAAAAAGGTTTGCTAAATTTAGAAAGAAATCAAATAAAAAAATCTGCCAAATTTTCAAAAATATTGTTAAATATTTTTTTTATTGAAATTTAAAAAATTCAAAGGTTTTTACATTTAAAAAAATATAAATCTTTTAAATTTTCTCCCATTATATCTATGATTAATATTTTGATTGTTTTTTAACCTCTTGATTACTTAAAAACATGGCATTTACAATGCATTGACGAGTGATGTTCAATATCATCTTGCACCGCCTATTCATATATCACAGGTTCGTACAACTATTAATTGCTTGATTTGTTTTAATGACAAAAGCTAGAATTTTATGTTTGTAGTAGTGGTTGGGAATTTTTCCTCCCCATGTATGGTAGAATTTCTTATATCATTTGTTCTTACTTTATATATTATTACATTTTCATTTTCTTGGTATGCTTTATGGTATTTTACAAATCAAATTTGTACATGTTGTTCATGCTATGTTTAAATTATGGAGATAATTAATTTGATTATTGTTAATTGCAAATGCTTGTAAAGGTTTTTCATGTTCCGTTAGACTTAGTTTTTTAGAGGCCTTATGTCTCTTCTAGCAAACTAGGCACATCAATCTTTATTTCCCCTCACGTGCCACTATACCCATAGCGAATTTTTGTGGTCCCACCTTTTTACTCTCCCAAGGCTATGCATAATATTCAAGAGGGAATATAGGTGCCATTAGGAACTTTTGAGAACCGGATACTTGTGGTCCCACCTTTTTACTCTCCCTAAATGAAGCTTTTAAGCATTTAAGGCCAAGAGCAACGCCTCGAACCATGACATGTCACCTCTTGAGGATATCCTTGGCTTATGAATGGAGATATGAGAACTGCTATGAGGTTTTAAGCGATAGTTATGTGTTTCAAGGCCCTATAAATGGTCAGATGAGGAAATCTGGGCATTTCACCCTAAAGAAAGATTCTATGATACTCTAAGGCCAAGAACAATGCCTTAAACCACCACAAATAGCATTCTAAATGTATATTGATACTTTGAGTGGGGATATATGTGCCATTAGGATTTTTTGAGCATTAAGTATGGGTCTCAAGGCCCTGGACATGGTTAGGTGAGGAAACTTAGGCCATGGAGGTAGCTTTTAGGCATCTAAGGACAATAAAAAATCCCCCAATCACCACACATGTCCTCTTGAGGGTATCTTTGAACTATGAATGGAAAAATAGGAAATATTGGGAGGTTTTGGAGTACTAATATTGATTTTTGGGCCTTGGACATGGTCAACGAAGGAAACATGGGCCTTAGTCCCTAATGGGAGATTCTAGGAATCTAGGGCCAACAATAACGCCACATGTGGATTCCTATGGGTATCTTTAGCCTATGAGTGGAGATATTGGTGCTATTAGGAGTTTTTAGCACTAGATATGTGTCTTAGGGTCGTTGACATGGTTGAGAGAGGAAACTTGGGACTTAGGTCCTACTAAAGGAAGATTCTATGGGTTGAAGGAAAAATAACAACACCTTAAACTGGCAAACATAACCTATCGAGGGTATCCTTGGCCTCCTAGTGGGGATATGGGAATCATCGGGAGGATTTGAGCTCTAGTTTTTTTAAAGCATTAGATCTGTTATAGGTTGGGTATTGTGTGCTACGGGATAGAAAAATATTCTCCTTCAAGTACATTTGTTTGAAGTTTATTTTCTTGAGATTCTTTGAATAATTGGCTGGATAGAAGCGAAATATATGTTGCTCTAGTTTATATTTCAGTTTTATCACTAAGGTTGGCAGCTCACATGGATTAGAATCTGGGAAGCTCATGATTGAGGTGGAATTTATGAATTTGCAGAAAAAAAACATTTTTTGAAAAGTTCAAACAATTTCGACCTCTATTTCTTATAACTTTTAAAGCTTGTAACCATAGATTTCTGTAATGTCTTAGGGATATTATAGAATTTTGTGGTTTTGATCCCTTTCTATTGCATATGAGTCATGGGATTCAAATCATTTGAAGCAATTTGTGACTTTGTCTTTTTTTTTTTATTAACATCTTAGAGGAATTTTAGTAGAGTTATTGAAGATTGTAACTAAAGTTTGTAGATATATATATTTGGGAAGTTTATGAATAAAATGACTTTTACTCTCTCTAAAGTTTCCAAATATTAAATTTTTTATGAAATATATCGAGAAATGAGATAGCCATACTCTTTAAAGTTTCCAAATATTTAATTTTTTATGAAATATCTCAAAAAATGAGATAACCATACTCTTTAAGATTTATAGATCCATTTTTTTCTCTAAATTTTTCTATATCTTCAACCTACAAATTTTATGTCTTATAGTTTGGGATAAATATGCTCCCTATGAAAGATATTAAGTTATTATTTAAAAAATAACAAATAAAAATTACATTTAAATTTGACTCATTTAATTTTCAAATCACCACATATCAACCAGTTTTTCATATTTTAACTCAATTACAAAATTTAAAATATATATAACTCCCTATTTTAAACAATATCCGATTGATCTTTAAATCTAACCAATCATACAACTTAAAATTCTATAAGAAAGACATTGCTAAAGTAAAAATAAATGATTATGGAACTGAAATTATTGCAACAATATTCGATCAACAGTATATACAAAAATTAATTCTCATAATTATAAAAAGTATAAAACTATATGCCAAAAAGTTGAATTAATATAATCTAAAGAATTAAAGATAAAAGTATACACATGATTGAGAACATGCAAAACCACATTCCCATCGCAAGCTAACTCACATATTCAATTTGAGATAAGAGTAACTAACGTTATCTTAATGTTGGTGGATATCTTCAAATTTTAAATAATAACCTTTCAAATTTTTAAAAAATGATCACTAACTAATTTAATTAAATTATTAACAAAATTTTACAATAATCAAAAGTTGAATAAGTACATTATACACAATTATAAATTGTAGAATAACCGAAGACTATTACAAACTATCCCACTCAAGCTGTACTGACCATTACCCACCTGTTTGAACTGATCATGAATGTTACTTTCTTTAGAATTAAACTTGGGATAAGCAAGATTTAGCCATGAAGCCGTAATTAAATTTGCATAAAGAAGTAAGGGACTTGAACTAAAACATGTGAAACGTCAAAACATGAAATTAAATCCTTTATCTTTATCCTTTATCTTTATTTATGACTTGTGACGATGAGATATTTAAGTCAAATTATGCTCAGTGGATAGGTTTTCTTACACAGCCTGGTGGGCATTATGTTGACAAATATACAAAACCATCCCCAAAAATTTCGCCACCCCAATAGTCAAAGTAAATTACTTTGACAAAACGTACTCTTAGCTGATTTGTTTTGCTGCGCCGCCTCTTCGTCTACGGTGGTGATGAGAATGGCGAAGACTCACAGAGAGTGCGGTTGGTGACTGAGTGTTTCGGGTGAGGCGGTACACTTCTATAAATACAACACCTTGCCCTCTTCGATTCCTCACACCGATAACCCATAGAGAGAAACGAGTCCAGAGTTGCTAGCAGTTTGAAGAAATTAATAGAAGAATTGTAGCCATTCATCATGGCGGCTTTGCACTTTAAAAGCTCTTCCGTGCGTCTGTTTTTTCCTTTCCTTTACCTATTAATTTGTGTGATAGTCGTTGATGGATCATCATCATCTCCGGATACTGATGCAGCTAAGTGGCAATGGGCAGTTCATCACCAGCCCAAATCGCCTCCCCCACCATACCATTCCAATCCAAAGCACAATATGAGAGCTCCTCCCCTTCCTCATCATCGCACAAGCTCCCCTCGCTCACCATCCCCATACCATTCCGATCCCAAGCACCATGTGAGATCCCCACCCCCTCGTCATCCTCATCGCACCAACTCCCCTCCATTCCCACATCATTCCACTCCCAACCACAATGTGAGACCTCCTCCCCCACCCACTCATCATCATCGCACCAACTCCCCTCCATTCCCATACCGTTCCAATCCCAACCACAACATGAGACCTCCTCCTCCTCCGTTGAGGCAGCCATATAGACATCACACACCACCTCCTCTGGCCGTGTTTCCCCCGCACCCAATGTACCCTCCTCCTCCTCCTCCTGTGCGTCCTGTCTCCGCTTCTCCTCCTCCTCCACTGCCTCCTGTTTCCGCTTCTCCTCCTCCACCCGTCTTCTCTGCTCCTCCTCCGACGCCCCCCGTCTCCACTTCTCCTCCTCCACCCGTCTCCACTGCTCCTCCTCCTCCTGTGCGGCCTGTCTCTGCTTCTCCTCCTCCTGCGGCGCCTCCCGTTTCGCCTTCTACTCCTCCACCTGTTTCCGCTACTCCTTCTCCAATGCCTACCGTCTTCGCTTCTCCTCCTCCACCCGTCTCCACTGCTTCTCCTCCCTCGTTAACCCCCGTCTCCGCATCTGCTCCTTCTCCCGCCTCCGTTACTCCTCCTGCCTCAGCTTCGCCTCCTCCTACCACCTCTGCTACTCCTCCTCCTCTGCTGTCTCCCATCTCTGCTCCTCCTCCTCTGGCCTTCTCTCTTTCTCCTTTGGTGTCTCCTGTCTCCGCTTCTCCTCCTCCTCCGCCTCCCGTCTTCACTCCTCCTCCTCTTCTCGGGTCCGCCCCTGTCCCTTCTCCGGAGCCTCCAGTCTCCGCTGCTCCACGTATCTTTGCTGTTCCTCCTCCTGTGCCTGCCCTCACCGCTGCTCCTACAGTGCCTCCGGTATCTGCTGCTCCTCCTCCTCAGGAAATTTGATGAAGCCGCCGACAATAAATAAGGCCTCTAACACGGCCACTGCCGGTCTTTCCATGCTTTTTGGCCGCTCATGCCTGTGAAACAATCTCGTCTTAAACGCAAACACAAAGTTATCGCCCAACAAATGTGCCCACCACCACCTCATGATCACACACGCGAAGCTAGAGATGATGAGAGTCTCATGAAGAGTGGAGCTGAAGATATCGTTATCGTTGTTCCGTTGATGGAAGGAGTTTGAGATTTAGTGTTTTGAATTTGGACTTCCAAAATAGAAATTTAGTATAGAGATTGTCATTTGAATTCAAATTATTCAATATATGTATCTCTTCATGTTTCTGAGTATTCTATGGCCAGGAAGGCCATGCTTTTCTAGTTATTCAATAAGATTTGCTTTTTTCTTTAGATGGTTCATTATGTGTTTCTACATCATTGTTCATTATGTGTTTCTACGTCATTTCATGAAGATTCTATATGGATACAAAACTCTAAGTTCCAAGAGATGTCTTAGTTCATGACTGTTCATGACGGGGAGTCGTTAATAATATCAAAATGTAAATTTTAAAATAATAATAATGAATTGGGAATATCTACTTTAATAGATATTTGATTGTGAGGTTAGATTTGGATTTGTATATTTTTTTATTAATTTTTTTTAAATAAGTTAAAAATTAAAAAAAAAATCATTTAAAACTGTATAATTGTAATATCAGTTAAAAATTAAAAAAAATATTCATTTAAAATTGTATAATTGTAATTTAAGTATAACATAAATATTTGAAGATGTTTATTTTATTTATATATTCAAAAATACAATTTTATTAAAAATTTAAATACAATTTTAACAATATAAAATTACAATTTAATTAAAAATTATAAAGCTTAATTTTTATGTTCACTCCAAAATTAATTATAAAAATGGAATGCAATTTTAATAATGAAAAAATTAATTTAATTTTAACATATTTTTAACCATTAAACTTAAACCTATTCATATTGTACCATGTTTTTAACCATTAAATCTAATCATACTTGTTGCAAACTTAATAATTCAAATATCAATGAAAGCACGAGGTTGTTTTACATGGACCACTAGGAAGAGAGCATAAGAACTATTATTGGGTGTGATGATTGTACCATATTTAAGGCGATAATGAACTTGTACTTATATGATAATACTTTGAATTTCTTTAAAGAAAACATTGGAATGACATTATTTATAATCCAATGTGACCATCGTTGGCTTCCCTAAAGTAATTTGTATTTTTATTGGAAGTAATCTCTATTTAAAAGGAACAAGTTGATGGATTTTCTAAGAACTTTGTTTTAATTTGGGAATATCTACACATATCGTTATAAAATGTACGCAAACACCCAATTTCGTTGATTGATTTTCAAAGAAATTTCGTTTTAATTTTGGAATATGTACATTATAAAATGTTCACAAACGATGATCACTCCAATTCCAATATGGCGCATTCACTATCTTGGTGTGTTTAACATAGTTTAAAAATAACCATCTTGCTTTATTGATAAGTGTTAAAATAGATTGTCTAGTACAGTCCTTTTTTTCGAAAAGGCTGTTTTTGTGAATGTCAATGGAATCTGTAGATTGGGATAAATCTATCTCTGAAAACCGCTTGGATTGCCTACTCAAACAATTGATTAGTCACCAACTTCATGAATTGTGACTCTAATGGTATGAATTGTGAGCCACCAAAATAACATTGGAGTTGATGTGGGTGTCGAGGAAGACAAGAAGCGATAATCTTACCTAATGGTATTATTGCGGGTTCTATTATAGGTGGGTGTTTTTGGATTGACTTTGGCTTGGGATTTTGATTTTACAAGAAGGGATTACAAAGATTGAGTGCTGTGCAGACTGTAGTTGTTCATCCCCACCATTTTGCTTTGGTTTGAGTTGTTGGATATTATTGGAGGGGGATAGAATGTTGTGGCGATGACTAGCAATACATAGAGTATGACAAGTACTGGGTTGACTAATGTACATGTGGTGGAGGAAAGTCACATGATAATGTCAAGTTCATTACAATGTTACTAATGATTTTAGTGAGGATAATGTTCTAGGGTGTGGGCGATTTGATGTGGTCTACAAACATGATGCCATTAAGATTGTTATGAAAATAATGGAGGTTAGGGTTATGCTTAGTAAGGGATTAAATGAGTTTCAAGAAAAGGTTGATGCTCTCACAAAGGTTTATCAAAGTCAACTTATTGGATTCTTTTGATATTACATTGAACAAATTGAAAGGCTTTTGGTTTATAAATATATCTTTTAAAGTCTTATCAGTCACCATTTATTTGAACAGTAAAAGCACAATTTGAAGCCATTAGATTGGACACATAGACTCACTATTGCATTGGATGTTGCTAGAGGAGTCAGGTATCTTTATAGTTTGACTCACTAGAGTTTTGTTCATAGAAATGTCAATCCCTTTAGATATATTTCTTGGGGATGATATGAGGGTTAAAGTCTCATACTTTAAGCTTCTCAAGCTTGTGCTTGAAGAGAAATGCTCTATAGAAACTAGGCTAGTAGGAACTTTTGGATACCTTGCACTTGAATATTTAGGCAACTATCCAATCTTAAATTCATTCTCCCTTTATAGACAATTGTCTATGCTTCTGGGTATTTTCATAAACAATCTTAAGTGTTATTTCCATAATGAGAAATCCTAGAGGTTATGTGAGTAACATAAGTAGATTTGAGTAGAATATTCATATTCTAAAGATCATTTTTTGTTTCATGATTCTATGCAGCGAACATTGATGTTTTTAGTTATGGATAGATACTTATGGAGCTCACAATATGCAAAAGAGATTTAGATGAAACAAAACCCGAGGAGAGTATGCATCTAGTAAAATGATTTATATGGATGCATATCAATAAATAAAACTTTAGGAATGCAATTGACAAGGATTTGGAAGTTATGAATGTTACATTTAAGAGCATTTGCATATGGTTGTAGAACTAGCAAGTCATTGCACTCTGGGAGCTATTCCAATGACCTGATAAAACATTAAGGCAACAAGAAATGCATTTTAGTTAAGGAAGTGAAACATGTGAGCACCGATGTGTTTTTTTCCGAAAGAAACCTCAAAATCACTAAGTGAGTAGATGTAGCAATGCGTTATGGAAACCAATGATGTGTTTTTCCTTGATAAGTTATTTTTGGACCTTGAATATGTTATAATGGTCTATAAAGTAAAAACTCACAAGATAGTTGTGTGTAGTAGCGATGAAAGAATTGCATATTACCCTTGGGTCTACCTGTACAATGCTTTTCTCCCTAGTAGGATCATTTACCCTTACACTTGCCCAAACTTGCCATGTTTTGCTCTAAAATTGTAGCAAGGCACCCATGGATCTAGAAAGCTCGTAGAAGCGCTAAAAAGTAGCATAGAATTATGACACACTCACCACAATCAATTTTTCCTTTAAAAATAATGATTTCATTCCAATGATTAAAGTGTAATTTCCCATTTGCTTTGGTATACTTCAACTTAAACATAGGTTTAAGACAACTATATTAATGCCATATCAAATTTGTAGAGTCAAGCCATTAAAGCAACAACAATATAACTCAATATCATAACATGTTTACAACGAATAGTCAAAAATATAAACTATATATTGAAGATGATAATGAACGATGAAAGCATAGGACCATAACCATAAGCACCATTCTAGGAACAAACCCAAAGTCACCACCAAATAACCAAATGAAAAGATTTTGCGCAAGAGGATGCTTGTACATATACTCTACCAAAGTTTCCAATTTTATTCGCATCAAAATTAATAAAGTGTGCCTTGTCACAACATTCTAAGAGATATATTAACTATGTTTAATAATTATATCCATGAGTATTATATTTAAAATTTGAATACAATTTGATAGAGAAAAATATGTAATAAAAAATCCAATACAATTTCAATAAAAATTATACATCTTATAAATACAAAAAAAATTAATTTATTTTGAATTTTAGATGGCTTTCAACCATAAAAATGATTCCTAAATTTGGTCAATGTACTAAGAACCATTTGAAATCAAATACAACAACCTTAGTAACAAATCTTGAAGCGTCGTATGCCAAAATGAAATTGTTATTAATTGCCATATTAGATTAAAAGAAAATCATCATAACCTTTCAATCACCAGAATGATCATGAAAAGAACCAACCCATCTCATATTTTCCCAAAACACAATCTTTCAATTACCTCAAGGAAAAATTCACTTTGTTTTTTTTTTACAATAACGGCTAAATAACTTTGTATTAAAAAAGAAAGGTCTTACAAAAAGGATTGGGAAGACTGTACCCAACAAAAAGAGGGTTGTAGGCACCTCATACCCAGTCTTTGAAGTTCATACATAGCTGATATTTTTGCATACATGGAAAATAAAACAGACATCCATAACTGCCGATTACATAAATAAGCCATAATAAAGAAACAACGGATATTCATCAAGGGTAAACCAGAGCAGGGATCACTTGTTGTTGGGATGACGAGCCTTGACCGTGCTTCCTTCTTCCATGTCCTCATTGTCTTCCATGCCAAGGATTGCAGCTGGACTATTGCTCTTGTTGGTTCTGATGCAGTCCACTTTAGCTTCCACTATCCTTAGACAGCTGTGCATAGACTCAATTTTGCCAACCAAACCTTCGTAGTAATCCTTCATCTTACTGCTATTGTTTTTTATGTCAGAATTTGAAATCTGGACGAAGGTGGCAAGGTGGGAGAGGGCCTTCTTCAGATCCCCATTTTCCCCTCGTAGCCAACCAACCTGGGATTCAATGTCTTGCAAGTGAGAGAGCACACCAGGAGAGGGACTATCAAGCCCAGTGGGAGAGTCCAGATTCACAACTCCCCCAATTTCCCTCTCCTGAGTCCAAAGTTTTCCGTTACCCATGTCCCCAGGGATACCACGCACTTGTTGCAGAGCGCCAACTTGAATATGAAAGATACCTGCATCAACAGGGCGCCAATTCTTTCCAAGGTCCTGCTCAGATCCAAAGTGAACACCATTCGCAGAGGTCCTGTAGTTCTGCCCCTGACTAGCATCTAGCGATGACCAATTTCTACCTGTCTCAACGTTTTTTGGACGCCCACGCCGAACATGCTTTGCCTGCTTTTTGCATCCCTTGAACCTTGTCTACAACATTTTCATGGCCTTGCACCACCTCCAGGGAAGAGAGGTATCTTTTCAGCACAACATCTCCCGAGTTCAGTTGTATGTTGGTCCTACAACGACGACATTGTAGCGTCGGGAGGCAGAAACTACCATCATTCCCACAATCCATGCTGCGACGAGAAGACACAGTGTGTAACATACCAAAAATTCACAAAAATTTATAATTTTTCAATGTAGCATTTAATGCATATGCTAGCTGTGCGGAATTATATATAATACTTCTATGTCGTCATGCTAGAATAAATGTTTGTAACGATCATGCACTGATATGTTTTGCGTCTTGAAATGAAATGAAATTAAAGTCTACGTTAAGATGCTAATGGATGTTTTTCTTGTCTCGGCTATATTTGTATATTACTTATGTCAAAATGATCAATCAAATATTAATGTTTATAAGCACTAACTGTTGTTCTTCTTTTGATGATGAAAGGGGTCCTAAGGGTACCCCGAGGATTACTTCGCATTTATGCTAAAGCATCTGAACCTTCCCTTTCACAGATTACAGGTAAGGGTGACACATCGAATCTAGTAGTACAATTATAATTTAAAATGCACTTTCAGTTCGTCGTCAATGTTTTGTGATAAAATCTAAGTACTCCATGGTGGGAGCTATTACTAGGGTGAATTTTTGATTTAGTTTCTGTAAGTGCTAATTTAGTTATGAATACAAATGTAACAGTCGTATATTTCATTAGTTACTCTAGAATATTTAAAGGATTGTCAAAAGGATGATATTTATACCATAAGTTTTACATTGCATCCTAGGTTAAGTGGCTCAATACTTAACATACTATTATCTTTCCTTTTTATCGTTGTGTAAATTTATGAAGTGAATTTATCAAATGTTCATAGTTGTAAACTATGAGACTCGTGGATTTCCTTGATTTCTTTATTCTTATGATAGGTTTATAATATTAATATAATGTGACAATACACATACTATTGAATAAGTGCATTTATGAAAACATGACTATATGCAAATACCTTACATTTCTTATGGTATGCGAACTATATGCAATGTCCTATGCATATCTTATGGTATGTAACTATATGCAAAGGTAAACATTTCCTTCATGTATGTATTATATATAACTACTATGCATTTCTACTTGTATAATCTATAGACCAAGGTCCGACATAATAGACAATATGAAGTATATACAATATATGAAACTTTAACATCATTTATATGATGCCAAGGTTCTAAGACTATGGACTGACATTATGTGATTTTATAGGTTGTAACCAAGATCTTCGTGCCAACTCTAATAGAGACATAATAATAAATGTTTTAATGACTATACGCTATCAGTTGCTTGTATCTAGTCTCGGCATTAACTCTCTTCTCGGTGGATGTCCTAGTGGGTGCTATCGTGGATTGAGTGGGATTGAGTCACGTGAAGATTTTGTAAGGCAAATGCCGTAGTCATTTGAGCTGGACAATTTCTATTTGGAATTCTATTGTGCTGGACTCCGTGGTAGATATGTTACTTAATGTGCTCTTTAATGAGGTTATTGCTCGAGATATGACGTGCCTGGTTGACAGCATCTCCATCGTTGATCCCTCATCACCCTTGGTTTTTGGTGTAAACCACTAGTTTTTCTGCTATGTCTCGATGGAGTGGTTTCTTTGGCATTCATTTGGTGTTGGGAGTGGTTTGGAGGAGAGGCCGATAGGCTGCAAAAATGTAGGGTTAGTTGCAGAATCTCTCCTCCAATATTTGAACCTGTGACCTATTGTTTCAAACCTCCAACACTGCTCTCAAGGCCGAACCACGCTATCGATGTTTCTGGTGCAGTAATCGTTCCTGGTTCTCGCCGGTTGTGAGAGATTTTCGGTGTTTTGGTTCAACGCCTTCGTTTTTAAGGGTAAGTTGTTTGCTTAAACATTTCAGACTCTTCAAGGTTAAATAATATTTACAATTGTATGTATTCTCTTTCAACCTTAACTCTTCGTTTATTTAACCCCATCGTAATTTCTGTGGCAGGTGAACAAAGTCTTTGGCTTGTTTTGTTTGTAGCACCAGTGGGAACCACGCTCCGAAATTTGTAAGCCTCGGAGGTTTTCCTAAGTATGACTCGTTTGGTTCCCTATCTGGCTTAGATGAAACTTCCAATAAGTGGGTTGGAAAGTTGTTTGTGTTGTCACTATAGGGTTTGATAGCTAGTATGGAACGTGTTTAGGATATTAGTTCTCGGCCTGTGCTTGTCTATCTACGCCATAATTGTAAAAGTGATACTATACTATTTTAAACCTCTCGGCGTTTCTTGTTAAATGATAATGCGCAGTGTTTTACAAACTATGTTTTGAATAAAAGTCTGGGTTACGAACCTTAACACTTCACACTAAGTCGATGTTGGTTTTCATGAACTGTTTTCTCATTTTGTATAATGGATTGAAAGTTAATCGTTTTCTTTGTATGGATACTAAAATCCGTAATATAATGTGAAGTTATACCGAGATGTTTATCAATTCGGTTGTCCATGGTAGAAAAGAAAAAAATGTTTTAAATAAAAAGAAAAGGGCTGGTTCCCAAGACTGTAATGTAGATTTACTTGTATGATTTTCAGCGTCGAGAAGGGTTAAGTAAAATTTTGACAGTGATAATACTAAGCTACAGAAAGTTGATACATATATTTAAAATGCCACGATTTCTTTGTATAGAGGCATTTACAACTGGTTTTTAAAACCCTAACGATGAGTTCTGAAGGGTATCAGTCATTTGGCCGATTCATTTAAACCCTACTATCATTTAATGTTAAGGCCTTCATAGAAAACACAACTTTAAGGAAATAGTTTTGATGTAAGTCTATTTGATAGCTTTGGAACAGTGGTCTGAGAATAGATCTTGTACAAATATAAAAGAAATAAATGTTTTTGTAAATTGAATAAATAATGAAAAGGTTTTATATGACAATGGTAAGATTCAATAGTTCTTTTTAGCGATGGAAACAGGGTTACATCACCCTGAAAAGTTAATTTTGTTATGTAGTACAACTAATTAGAATTCATAGATTTTGACAAAGATTACAGTACAATTTGTTTTCTAGAAATAATACTAGTATTGAAAAGAAATGATGAAAGTACGAAATTAATTAGACATATTACAAAAGGGAATACAATTTATGTTTAGGATATCTATGTGCATAAAGAAAAACGCTATGAATATTATATGTCCTTTACATAGGTTTAGTAACCTGGAACAGATAGCCCTAAGTGTGATTTATTGTTGCACATCTAAAGATAATGAAAATGTTTGAATAATATGAAGGCTGTTAAGTTTGTTAAATCTAGACAGAAGATAAATTAGATTTGCAAAATATGTCAGATAAGAGAAAAATATAACAGTATCATTCCATTCTATCACTTCATATCATTCATCTGTTTTAACTTTCCTTCCTTGTACTAGAGTACGGTACAGAAAAGTAGGTGGAAAAATGCAAGGAAGGCATTCATTCAATCATTTCATCTATTTTAATCATCATTCTGTACATTCATAATTAGATCATATTTCAACAAATGCTTCTGCATAATGATACTAACAGTTTTTAAATAATGAATACTGATTCAATAATTACAAAAAATAATTTAACTACTTAGAAACAGAAATGACAAGTAGAACCTGTAACTGTAGATAGGGTGGACAAACACCCAAGGAGGCATGTTCCTCCCAACCTTCTCCAGAAGAAGCAGCCAAACTACTTGCCTCCATTGGAACCCCAAGTCTGTTCACTGAAACATTAGGTAGAAGACTATGTGTAGAAGCAAGGCACTCAGAAAATTGTATAACCAACAATCTATAAAGACTTGCTCCTCAACTTTTGAGACTCTGCACTCAATAGTATAACTCTGCACTCAACAGTAAAACAGGCAGACTTACACCATGATCAAAAGCTAACATATCCCCTCATCGAATCTCTTGGGTGCATACAACATAATCCCAAGGTAAATTTCCTCGTCAGGAAAAGTGATGAAACTCAGTCCAAATTCGATGGATTTATAAGATTGCCTAGGTCTTTAGTGGTCAGTTTTCAATAAATGAGCCTCAAGCTCCAGTTCCATCTTTCAGGGCACTATGACCACATTTCAAGGGAGTTGTCCCATACCAACAGTGAGTTACTTCCCTCATGATGCTACCACTTGTCCATTACCTTCTACCCCAGATTCCATTCCACCTAGTGGGTTAGTAAACACTCTTTCAACAGTCTCCTTAGGTGTTTGTCTCCTATTTAATTTATTTAATAATAAAATATTGTGCAAATTACAGTCATCCTTGGACACTTGTCCAATATAAAACTTTACAATAAAAGTTAAGATAATGTTTCCAACAGAAAATGTTTTTCAACAAAAAGGGGTATGTTACACAGTGCGCCAAACAATGCAGAGAGAGGGATGAATGAGGACGGGGCCGTCACCCTGCTCCTTGAAATAGATACTGCCACCCTTGTCACCTACCCGCATTGAAGTCTCGCATGCAAGACAGGTGGATTCAGGCTGTGAATGCCGTCGAGAGTGCCTTAGGGATTCGTGAGGAGATCCCAGGTAGATATGGACGCAGATTTGGGGAATGTCCGAATTCACTGTGGCCTAATAAAACATTAGGTGGAAGTTAAGGGTGCTAGAAGATCTAGGGTGACCCATATAACTATGGAACCCAATCATTTGCGGAGTGTTGTCCATTTCTAACCACAAGGCCGCATTTTAACCCAGCTCCAATATTTTCCATGGAGTCATCTTGTTGTTTGTTGTTTCTCAGTATGTGATAGAGGGAGATAGATCTTAGTTCTTTGATCTTGTGGAAGAAATGGAAGTGGTACTTGGAGGTGGGTTTACGGATATTTTTGGCTAAGGCCCTAGCTTCTTTAATCGCTAGGAGGGAGTCACCAATAACTACTAGATCCTGAACATTATTTTCATTAGCTATATCAATTCCTTTGATTAAGGCAAGCCACTCCACATCATTGTTTGTCTTCTTTACAATCCCCCATGTGTAGTCAATCAGCTTGTTTCCTTCGGAGTCCAAAAGAACTCTCCCCGCACCTGCCAACCTAGGATTTCCCTTTTAGGTGCCATCAAAGAAGAGACTATGACTCACACAGTTTCTCTTCCAATTCTGGAATTCTGAAGGCTCCAATCTGATCTTCCAATTTTGAGACTTTTGGCTTTGGGGGAGGATGGGATTTGGGGGAGGATCGGCGACCTAGATTTTCTCTTCAATACTTAAGGTTTCCTTGGAAAGATTCTTCAATCCTTGTGACTTGAGGGTATCAACCCAAAGAGCTTTGGCTGGTGAAAGCACCATGCCAGGGGTGGTCCTATTTTCCTCGAAAATTTCTTTATTCATGGCATTCCAAAGCTTCTATCAAAAATTTTTTGGAAAGGTAACCCAAGATCTCTTGAAGTCAGGTTTCCTGAAAAGCAAATTGGAGTAAAAAAGCACTAAAAAAGATGCTAGTTAGCAAACAGATCATTCCAGTTGGTAGGGAGGATGAGTTCCGGTTCAATATTGAGAAATGCCTTATGCCAGACCTCTTTGGAAAAACTACAATCCAAAAAGAGATGATCTACAGTCTCCTTTGGGTTCTTACAATGAATACATCTAGATGGACCTGCAATACCTCTTTTCCTTAAATTATCCATTGTGAGAATCTTTCTGTGAGCCAGTAACCAATTGAAAAGATTGACTTTTGGGAGCCCATCCTTGTTCCAAACTCTTTCCCACTTCTTATCCTTACTGCACTGATTGTTGAGTGAATCCAGATAGTTGTAACCTTCCTTTACCGAGTAAGAACCAACTTTCCCCTAGCCACGGTAATCTTTCATGGAAAGATGAATAGGGAGAGCCCCATGGAAAAGAGAAAGGAGGATATTGTAATCTTGAAGAAGATGATCCAGAAGATCGAAAGACCTGCAGCCTATCTACCTTCCATGATCTGTCCACGTGGATAAGTCATAAAGAGTGAGGATATCTGCTTGCTCCATCCAGCGTTTTAAGTCACTGAACTCATGAAGAAAGTTCACTGGTGGGCTTGAGCAAAACTTATCTTTCCAAACTTTAATCTATTTTCCATTGCCAGGGATCCACGAGAGATTATTTTGGATAATAAAAGCTACTCGCTTGCATAGGTTCCAAATGGAAGTACCCTTTCTTTCTAAATCAATATTTTCCACACATCGTTTTCTTGTTCCCGGCATGTATTTTTTGTAGAAAATTTCCTTCCACCAGGCCTTCTTTCCAGAGATGACTCTCCAAAGAATTTTAGTGCCAAGTGCTAAATTCATCTGTGAGGGATCTTTGATTCCTGTTCCTCCAAATTTTGTAGGTCTGCAGATAATATCCCAATTAATTAGGTGGAATTTGTTGGCATTGTTGTTTTTTCCTCCTTGCCATAAAAATTTTCTAAGTTCTTTGGTGATTCCCAACATCACCGAATTGGGGGTGAGTGAGATGGAGCAAGCATAAAGAGGGTAGGCAGAGAGAATAGACTTGATGAGGACTAGCTTTCTAGCTGGGTTGAGCCATCTAGAACCCCAGGCATTGATTTTGTTTTTTAGTTTTCGATTAGCCCGAGCTAGTCTGCCATTTTTTTTTTCCTTTGAAGATGGTGATGCCGAGATAAATGAAGGAGTTCCAATCCTCAATTCCTTCAAAACCTAGAATCCTAGATATTCTCACCAAGGTTCTCGAGGAGCAATTCCAACCATAAATTTTGGACTTATCAGAATTTACTTTTCCGTCAGATGCCCTAAGAAAGGATGAGAGGACAAGATTGAAATGCTCAGCTATAATCATGGAGGCACCCCCGAGCATTATGGTATCATTGAAAAACTGTGAGTGATTGACCAACTTTACTCCAAGGACCACCCGGATACCTTTGAGATCTCCCGATACTTGAAGAGCTTGAAGTTTTCTACTCATAGATTCAACAACAAGAAGGTAGAGGAAAGGCGATAGGGGGAAACCTTGACGCAGACCTCTAGAGGCCATGAAAAATTCAGTAGGTCTACTGTTGACAAGCGGGGCAATCCAAGGGCTATGGATGCAATCTTTGATCCATCTTACAAACTTGTTGGAGAAGCCAAATTTAAGCATGATGTCAAAAATAAATTTGTGGTTCACTCTGTCAAAAGCATTGGCCATGTCAAGCTTGATGGCCATACCTTGATGCTTCTTCTCCATGCTTGAATGGATAGCTTCTTGTACCATAATTATATTGTCCACGATTTGACAACCAGCTAGGAAACCCCATTGGGATTCAGAAACAAGCTTCCCCATGATTTTTTTCATTCTAGTAGCAAGGATTTTGGAGAGGATTTTGTAAGAGGAGTTACAAAGGGAGATCGATTTGAACCGGCCAAGGGATCAAGGAGCATTACCTTTAGGGATGAGAGCAAGAAAAGAGGAATTGGTTGCCCCTCCAATTTTGTCTTTTTTCCTAGTCCAGTTGAGCATTCTTTTAAGATCCTCTTTAATGATTCCCCAGGCAGCTCTGTAAAAATTAATGGTGAATCCATCAGGCCCGAGAGCTTTGTCGATTTGCAAGGACCAAATGGAATTTACAAATTCATGTTCCAGGATTGGATTTGATAACTCTCTATTGGTATTAGCTGAGATCATGTTGGTTATGCCTTCGATAAGATCAGCTTGTGCTTCAAGGTTTGTTTCTCCACTGTCCATGGAGATCTCCTTGAAGTGATTGAAGGTGTGCACTTGAAGGTTATCTTGACCGCTTAACTTTTCCTCGTTGCTATTTTTCAGCTCTCTTATAGCATTATGACTGCGGCGAGCTTTGGCTTGGTTGTGGAATTATTTCGTGTTGATGTCCCCCCCCTTGAGACAAAGTTGCCTTGAATTTATTCTCCATGTTTCCTCTTCATGCTTAGCTGCAGTGAGGATTTCTTTCTCCAAAGCAATTTCAAGACTTAAGAGGGAGGGAGAGATCTCTTCGGACTCCATCCTCTGTTGAAGAGTGGCGAGCTTAGCTTGACAACACAATTTGGAGTGACTGGGATTTTGGAAGGAGGACTTAGCCCAACATTTAAGGGCCAAATTTATAGTGCGGAGCTTAGACTCACAGATGAAACTCCTCCATGAATATCTTCTTCTGCTAAAGAACCTCCACTAAAACTAGCTGCAATTCTTCTCCAAAGGTAGCCTCCTCCTCAATATGATATTAAGACTTCATGGCTGAACTATACTGAATATTGCTAGCTGTAATATAACTTGTTGGACCCTCATAACACTCTTAGATAACTCACAGAGTCTTGGGGCACATCACCCAAGAGAAAAGGTTGAAGCACAACACTCAACAACTGAGACGCTCAGAGCTCTCATTCACAAATTCTAAATGATCATAAGTTGTCAAATGGAGTTGGTTGGATTCTTTTATAAACTTCATGATGACCTGCTGAGCAAGTTCTTGGCTTGGTGAGCTGTGAGAGTAGGTTACCCACTTTCCCATTCTACTCCAAATCCATGAGGGAGCCTTTCTTGAGAAAAATAGCAACTTTTGAGCATTCAAAACTTTCTTTCCTTCACCTCCTTCACTGAATTTGGGCAAGTACGCTTTAGGTAGCTTTTCTGGTTGTTGCTATTTTCTTTCTGAAAGCGTTTCTGAATCTTTCCACTTTCTTTATTTTCCTCTTTCCTTCTTTTGTCTAATTTTGCCAGCTTTTGTCAGTTTCCTTTCTAGGTTCATCTTGCCAACTTGTCTCCACTAGATTCCTTAGCTTTTCTGAGACTTTACCACTTAGACAAGTTTGGCTCACTTACCAATTCGAATTTCCTATCCAAGTCATCAACCACTTGGCACAGTTATTAGCAATAAACATTTAAATGAAAATAATACAACTCAGAAATAATTTAACTTAGCAATTAATTAATTATCCAGTAATTAATTAATTGTTATGGTGTAATACCTCAAAATTTTCCCAATTAATTAATTTCTCAATTAGTCAATCACTTAGACTTAGTCATGGGGTTAATAATTGCATGGGGGGGCCTCCTTGTCCATTTAATTCCCAAATACAACCTTAGGCGTCTTCCATAAGGTAGTTTCCATACTTGCTCATTAATTAAATTATTATTTCCTAGGTGACTTAGGCCAAAATTACCCCATGGACCATGGAAAAATATGGGGACATGACAATCCTCACTTCCTAATATTGCTTGTCCTCAAGCAATGTCAAGATTCCACTAGGCTTCTGCTGCACCACCCTGATTGTAATTGTCCCCTTCCACTGTACAGTCTGTAAATTAAACTTGGGCCTTCAAAAAATGAAGAAAAATTGCACTGTAATTTATATCTGCAAATGAACCAGCAATGAACAAAATTTTCAACCCAGTTAGGATAACTTGAGTAGAATTCCTGGATTCCATTGTTTCTCCTGCAAGGACCAAAACTGTTCTATCACCTTTGGAAATATGTCACTCCAATGAATGCCCGGATCCCAAAGTATCAACTGCATTTTCCCAATCATCAAAGTCAATTTAGTGAATTTGTCATCAAGCATGTGCCTTTCCATCCGAGGAATAACTGAAAGGACATTACTGCCAACTAAACCAAGTGGATAGAAAAATGTTTCTTCTAGTGGAAACATCCAATGGCTCAACTCTCTACCATTGGATAAAAATTTCAAGCATCCCTCCCAGCATGTGGATTCCCTCCACATAGGCCAACTTTTGCAAGTAAAATGTTCCATTAATTTATCTTTGCAACTTGCCTGCTTAGCTGCCTTCCCTTGATCATAAGCATAAAAAATTTTGTAAGGTAGTTCCATGCTTGTCAGGTAATCATCCACCCAATCCATATGTGGATGAGTGACATCAAATGGCTGCAAAATGTACTTTTGTTGCTGCTCACAATTCAAGACAATGTCAGTTATAATAAGAAATTTATTGCAGAAACAAGTGAACTTTTTACCTTCCAGATTTTCTTTTCCCGTGAGGCCTCTATCCATCCATATGGTGGATGAATCGGAGATCCTGCTTGTTGATTTATATGAGCTATAATCAGCCATATCTTCTGCAATAGGATCCATCTCCCATGGGGACAGATCATGATCCTCCTACTGAACATGTGACACAAACCAGAAAAATGTATTCACCCACTACTCATTCCCCATTAGTGTTGTTGAATCTAGGACATGTGGGAAAGAACTGTGAACCTTCTTTGCATGTTTGCAAGCTTCAGTAATCAGACTTATGGCTGCAAATTCTTCATTACTGGCTGTCCCAAATTGGGTGCTCTCATCCCACTCTTTCATGGGAGAGTGATTGTCTTCAAGGAACAGCTCAAGTTCCCTTGAAAAGCAATCCTGTGCTTGGTTCTCATCAAACTGTTCTGCACACTCTTCAAGCACATATAAAAATGAATGATCCATATGATCCACCCTCTCATGAGGTTCCTCCCTATGTTCAAGAATTCTTTCAGCCAAATGAAGTTGACTGAATGGTGTGTAGGACGGTAGGGGGGATCTTTGCAACTTTTCATGAAGCTGCAATATTTTTGTCTTGGATTTTTGGAGGGCACCTTGAGCGCTTCTCAAAGAATCTTGGGTGGCCATTAATTCATCATTGAGCTTAGTGATCTCCTCATCATCCCTCAAGGATGTACTATGAAACAATTCTACAAGCTCCAATAAACTATCTCTATCAGAAAGCAGGTTCAAGAATTTACCTTTTATGCTTGCCATGGTTTTCTGAAATTCTTCCATGTCTCTCATGGAAGACTGCTCCCCCAAATTCCAACAAAGGTTATTCATTAAGGAATGTGTGTAATTGAGGGTTTGAAGGGCTTCTTGGATCTTCTGTTCATCCATATTTAAAGCTCCTGCAAGAAGATGAGGTTCTTGCAGATGTTCATGCTCTTCATTTCCATCGCTGGAACAATTCCATGCAGTGCACTTGGAGTTTTGAAATCTGATATATATGTTCCTGCTGCAATATTTTCATCTTTTAGGTCCTCAAAAACATAATTTGGGCTGCAACATAAGTGCTCATTCATCCTTGATGCAACAGAAATATCTTCTCTTAAAGTTTCATCCTTCATACTGCTTTCATTTTTAACACCAGAATTCTGAACCTCATCACTATGGGGGTCAACCATTCTAAATTTTTCAATGGAAATGGCTGCCATATCAGATCGACATAATGGCACATAAAAATCAGAATTTACTAATTCACCATGTGTCATTTTCTCCTCCTTATGTGGTGGAATTTTGATGGCTTGTCCATAAACCCATTTCTTTGCTTCACACCCTACTGAGATGTGCTCAATTTCTGCTTCTTGGCGAGGCTCCAGGGGTGAGTGTAAATCTGAATTATGTTCCTCCTTTGGATGAGATTCAAAAGATGTCTCACCTTCATCAATCTGTCTCATTTCTTTTGCAGTTGTTTTGAAATCAACCATTAAAATATCGAGAGTGATTTTACCTCGCTCATCACCAACAATCAAGTGTTTGACTGTTGGATCTTCTACTGTGCATTGACCTTCTTCATCAAATTCTTGGAGTAATGGGGCACCAGCAAGGTCTTCTTGGTCATTTATTTCCAAGAAACTTGATGTCTCTCCACATTGTGTGGTGCTCAAATCACAACCTTTGGACTTCCTTCTTGAAGGAAAACCAAACAATCTCACAATGCTTGGCCCTACAAGTGGCCTTGATGAAACTTCCTTCTTGATTCCTTTTCCCTGAGATTGGGACGGATCCATATGTAGGGTTGCAAATTCATCTTTATTCTTTTTGGCTTCTTCTCCACCAGAAGAACTAGGTGGCTCTTGGTTTGCTCCCTTGATTTTTCCTAGCTGTGTGGACACATCTTTATTCCTCCCTTCTATCTTAGCTCCTAGGGGTAAAGATCTTGCCTTGACTTCTTTGCACACACCATCAACCATATGTGCAATCCTTCTTTTGCTATCACTATTGTAGGGGTCTTTGAATTTCTAAATCACAATAGTCTCTAAAGTTCAGGGAATTATGAACCTCCTTCTTCAAGGAAGAGTACTCCATGAAGTACTCATAGGATTTCTTAGGGTTACCTCTTTTGAGTATTCCTTCATAATCCACATTAGTCATAGGTAGGTAATTTCCTATGCTCTCTTCAAACATTTGTTCATCAAGGAAATCATGTTCAACTTTGTGCAAATAAGAATTTCCAACAGGGGTTAAAGGCTCCTCTTCATATGGCTCAAAAATAAATTCTTCTTCTTCACTGACTGGTAGGAGCCACATTTTGCCTCTATGAGAAGATCTTCAATCTTCCTTCCATCAGTGAGCTTCTTTCTTTCCACAGGGGTGGAGGAAAGTGCTATGATACCATTGTAATATCTTGGGTAAGATCTGACCCAGATATTAACTCCACTTCAAAAACTTTTATAACTTTTACTAGTAAAATTTTTCTGTCAAATCCTTCGAACCGGGCAGGAGGTAAGTGAGGGGTACTGAGGTAAGGATTGAGGATGGTGGGATGAATATTTAATTCTGGAAAATGTATTAGGTTAGGTGCAGCAGCAGTTCAAGGAGGTCAGATCATATTTTTCTTATGCACAAGGTACCAGTACCATTCACTTTTCAACATAGAACAAGTCTATGTCTACTTCGAGGCTACCTGGGTAGCTGGCATATGCATACTGGACAAAGGGGGGGGATACTGGAAGTTGATGAAAGAGTTTATATCATTTAAATTATGGCTGATTATGTTCAGAAATATATTTTTGCAGACTTGTCAAAGTTTGGGAAGAACTCGGGTTTTTGGGCTCTCCCGAGATTGTTGAGCTAGTAATTTTCTTATCTTTACAAAACAAGGCTAAAAGCATTTAAATTCTGGTTTTGTGGACTGATGTGGTTAATATAACATGTTATTAACCTACTACAAAAGATGGGAGGTCAAATGGATGCACGGATTTCATTTTACAAAGAAATCAGTGAAACTAGTTTAGAAAAACGTTGCAATGAGCTAGTCTTGGATTTTGATTAAATAAATGGATTTAATTAATTAAAATATCTATTCATAAATATTTTGCAGCTCTGATATACTCCTATGAATAGTAATATAGAACATTTATCGTAACAGAACCCTCATTTTTATTCCAGTGTCTTTCTCTTCAAACAAATTGCCTTACAGGCTAGAAATTGTAGTACATTTGATAGAGAATATGAAAAGAGAAGAGATTTGTTACAGGGGATCTGTTTTGAAGTACTGATCATGCTCTCTGCATATAAGTGGTCTGATTTGGCTGTATTCACTGCTGCAAAACTCTATTTATGCACCCTCCTTCAACTGGTTAACTCCACCAGTGAAAACACCTTTAGATTTGGTTGTACGAGCTAGAGAAGTGAGAGATGAATAGGAGATTAGATCTGAACTCGACCTCTGGACATGGAAGCCACTAATATATGCTGATAACAACTCCTGGAGCTCAATGAAGGTCTTGGGCATACTCCTTGTGAGTATTTTGATCACAGAAGATCGAGGAGCTATGGAGAACCTCACAAAATTGAATTAATTTGCAAAAACTGTGGAAAAACTTGAAAAAAAGAGATAAATTTACACACAATGTATGCTGAAACCTTTGATTAACTGACTGTCTAACATGTGAAAATGTTAGTAACAGGTTTTTATTACATCCATGAGAAAATCGAGAGCATTAGGTGGCTCAAGCTGAGTGTACAAGTCATCAATGCCAAATTGGCCTCAATCCCCCCTAGGTGGGTCCAACTCAATCCCAATCACCCCAAACAGCTACGAATTCTAGTGTGGAGGTGGCTGAAGCATGCTGAGTCATTAATTAGCTCAAGGCAGGCGTGGGTGAGCAAATAGAGGAGGTTTGGGGGCCCAAGGGAGCATTAAATGCTCCAAATCTAGCCAAAAGTGGGCAAAAATCCACCCTAGCGCCCTTGGTCAACTAAATTCCCCAAAACAAGGAGAGAGGGCGCACCAGCAATAAATGAGGGCGCACTTGTGGACAAAACTGGAGGCTGGGTGAACTGGTTTGCTCAGAAGTGGGTGTGAACACTCTCAAGGTGGGTTTTTTGACCAACTATAGTCACTTAATCCAAAACATGGTTTAATTAAGCACATGGGCAATTAAAAAATTTATGGATTATGGTACTAAGTGTGGTTACTGTTCTAACACCCCCCCTTAACCATAACTTTGTACATCTCATGAAAGATAAGTGGGAGGCCTTGGCAACAAAGGCTCAAGTCACCTCAATACAAACAGAAATTTTATTTGTCCATATGAACCGAGGAAAAGAAGTAAAACCTCATGGGATAAAAAATTCCCTCAAAAATGGACATGGGGCTGAACCTGCAATTAAATTGCAGCAATCACCATCCATCACTCACTCCAAGCAAAGCTCTCAGGTGAGTGAAGGTCTTCTCAGTAAAGCACTTGGTGAAAATATCAGCAGTTTGCTCGGTGGATGGGCAATACTGCAGTGAAATCACCCTGTCATGCACCAAGCCCCGAATGTAATGCATGTGGATCTCAATGTGCTTTGTTCTTTGCCTCTGTACTGGATCAGTAGATATCTTGATGGCACTTTTATTATCCACCCAAATATTGGTTGGAGAATCAATAGCAACACCAAACTCCCGAAGAATGCCTTGCAACCAAACACACTGTGTGGCTGCGTTCACTGCTGCCCTGTACTCGGCCTCTGCTGATGAAAGAGAAATTGTATGCTGTTTCTTACTTGACCAGCAAATAGGACCTTCAGCAAACATAAACACAAAACCTGAAGTGGACTTTCTATCGATGGGATCTCCCGCCCAATCGGAATCAGAAAATCCAGCTAGTTGAAGTGAAGAACCAGCTGCATAGTGTACCCCGAAGCTCTTTGTTCCTTGGACATAATGAAGGATTCTTTTGGCTGCCTTCCAATGGATCTCATGTGGCTGCTGCATATACCTTGCTACAGCACTTACAGCATAAGACAAATCAGGTCTTGTATGTGTAAGGTACAGCAAACTTCCAACTAGCTGCCTATAGAGAGTGCAATCCACCACCGGAGAGTCTTCAAATTCACCTAGTTTTATGCCTGAAAGGAATGGGCACTTGGCTGCCTTACATTCAGCCATTTTGAACTTGAATAACAGGTCTGAAGCATACTTAGATTGACTCAGCAATATACCTCTCTCAGATTGCTCAATTTACAAACCCAAAAATTGCCTTAGCAATCCTAGGTCGCTCATGGCAAATTCACTGTGCAAAGAAGCTTTAATTGAGCCAATTTGTTTGGTGCAGCTCCCTGTAATTAAGAGATCATCAACATACAGTACAATGACCTGCAAATTATCATCACAATGCTGCAAATAAACATTTGGATCAGACTTGCATCGACAGAAACCAATTGAGAGCAAAAAAGCATCCATTTTGGCATACCAAGCCCTGGGGGCTTGATTGAGTCCATAGAGTGACTTCTTCAACCTGCATACAAGTGTGGGATCCTCTTGGAATCCTTCAGGCTGCTGCATATATATCTCTTCCTGTAGCTCACCATGCAAGAATGCACTTTTGACATCCATGTGGTGAACTTCCCAACCTTTACTAGCTGCCATGGCTAGAGCTAGTCTAATTGAGTCCATCTTTGCAACCGGTGCAAAGGTCTCTGTATAATCCACACCATGGATTTGTGAGTAGCCCTTAGCCACTAACCTAGCCTTATATTTCAGATCAGAACCATCAGCAACAGGTTTGGTTCGAAAAATCCACTTACATTGCACTAGTTTCCTCTTGGGAGGAAGAGGCACCAAATCCCATGTTTTGTTCTCTTGGAGAGATTGGAATTATTCTTGCATTGCTTCCCTCCACCTTGGATCATGATGAGCTTCCTGATATGATGTTGGATCAGATCCAATCATCATATAACAGTGATCAGCAAGCTCACTCTCATTTGCAAAGGAAGCATTGATTGTTTGGGATCTAGTCTTCCTAGGCTCTTGGGGATTGCCTGCCAATTCACCTGCAGCTTCTATGATTTTTTCAGCCCACTTGGGCCTTGATGGTGACTCATGTACAGAAATGTCATCTTCAGCTATGTCATCTTCAGCAATATCAGAAAAATCAGAGGAAGAATCATCACTAATCTCATTGAGGTGTGGAGGAGAGGAGCTTTCCCCCGGTGCAAGCTCAAAATCTGGAATTGGTTCTTCTTCGAATTGCACACTTCTCTCAATGAAAGTTTTAAGTGTGGATGTGTCAAAGAGCTTGTAGCCCTTTGTGTCCTCACCATATCCAACCATGATACATTCCCTGCTCTGTGGCTCCAAAGCCTTCCTCTTTTCTGATGGAATTCGAGCCCATGCTCTAGACCCAAAAATCCTGAAATTTGACACATTTGGTTTTTGGCCAAACCATGCCTCATAGGGGGTTTTTCCTTTGACTGATTTGTGAAAGGCTCTGTTCTGAATATGAGCAGCACAATTGATGGCTTCAGCCCATAGCTTAGGGCTTAGATCCCTAGCTTCAATCATGCAAGTAGCCATCTCCTTGAGAGATCTATTTTTCCTCTCTGCCACACCATTTTGCTGAGGTGTGTAGGGGATTGAATGTTGCATTTGGATGCCACATTCCTCACAAAGGTGCTGAATGTTATTATTCACATATTCCTTTCCATTATCAGTCCTAAGGATCTTTATCTTATGACCACTATGGTTCTCCACTAGGGCTTTCCAAATCTTCAGTTTCTCAAACACTTCTGACTTCAATTTAAGGAAGTAAACCCAGCAGAATCGAGAGTAGTCATCTATGAATGTAAGTACATACCTTGATCCACCATATGATGGAGTGGGAAGAGGACCAATGAGGTCTGAATGTACCAATCCAAGTGGTTGAGTGGCTCTCCTTGCCATTCCCTTCTCATAGCTGCGCTCAGGATGCTTTCCAACTACACACCCAATGCATGCACCATTTGATGACTTGATTTCTGGAAGCCCTTCCACCATATCGTCCTTGTGCAATTGCTGGAGGTATTTGTAGTTCATGTGGCCAAATCTTTCATGCCATAACTTGGAGGTCTCGTTGGCATGAGAGACAAGAGCATGGTCACTAGAATTTGGAATGAAATTTGAGAATTTGTACATTCTCTCATCATGATTTGCATACCCTACTGCCACAACTTGATTTGAGGAGATTTCTGAGATTTCTACCAAATCTGGAGTGAATGTCACTCTCTTGGCTTCTCCTGTATGGGTCATTTGATAGACTGATAGCAAATTTGCAGCCAATGAAGGTACATAGAGCACATCACTGAAATAGCCATGCTCCATGTCAATCCTTCCAATCCCCTTGGTTTGGAGTTCTGAATCATCTCCCATTCGAACTGTTGGGCCACCATTCGAATGCAAAGAGGAGAAGAGCTCTCTAGATGAAACCATATGTCTGGAAGCTCCTGAATCAATGATGAAGGAAGAGGGATTCGAAGTACCTGCTACCAAAGCATGACACTTCTCCTTATTGTCAGGGTTTGAGGTGCTCTCTTTCTTCCTTGCGCCCTCAGGGACTGGGATGTTGTTCTTCTCCAGCAGCTGCGCCATTGAGTCAATGGTTTTCTTCATACATGAGCTCTCTCGATGCCATCCCCTATGACAATAGGTGCATTTGGTCTTTTCTTTTCCCTTCTTGTCCTTCTCCTTTGACAGATTCGAACCCCCATCTGCAGACTTGGTCTTGTCAAACTTCCTCTTCTCTTGCTGCTTCGAATTCTTGGCTTTCTGCTTTCCTTTGCTTGCATTTGAAACACCCATTGCCAATGCTTGGTCCTTTGATTTTATGGTGCTCATCTGAACTAGTTTGTCCTGCTCCTGAGTGAGACACTCCATGAAGGTAGCTAGTGATGGCATTTGCCAATTTCGAAGGGTCATTTTGGCTGAGTGAAATGTGCTAACAAATACTGAAAACTCTGGGCCTAGCTTCGAAAGGATGGACAGAATCAGTTGTTCCTCCTTCTTAACAATTCCACATTGTTGCAGTTGAAGCACCAGTGACTTGAATTTCGTGAAGAACTCCTGGATGGTTTCAAAATGCGCTGGGCTCAAGATAATGAGCTCGTTTTCAAGCTGGTGGCCTCTCAGTTCATCAGTTTTCCCAAAGAGTGATTCTAGCTTCACCCATACTTCATTGGGGGTTGTCAAACTGTCTGTATGAAACAAGAGTTCCCTTGAAATGCTCAGGCATAGCAATCCATAAGCTTCATCAAGTCGATTGTAGTACTTTGCTTTCTCCACAGCAGAATTTGGCTCCACTTCTGTGCCCATGGTCACTCTATAGAGACCCTTAGATCTCAGCTTGATGACCATCTCAGCCTTCCAATCGAAAAAATTGAAGGTTGTGAGCAACATTTGGTTTGCTTCCATGACTGCTGCGTTAATGGTGAGAAAACTACTGAAACACCTGCAAAAAACACTCAATTTTTATCTGGAAATCCTCTCTAGAATGCAGTTCAACGCTCAATGTTGGCCTGCAACTCACTAAATCCACGATGGCTCTGATACCATGTGAGTATTTTGATCACAGAAGATCGAGGAGCTATGGAGAACCTCACAAAATTGAATTAATTTGCAAAAACTGTGGAAAAACTTGAAAAAAAGAGATAAATTTACACATAATGTATGCTGAAACCTTTGATTAACTGACTGTCTAACATGTGAAAATGTTAGAAACAGGTTTTTATTACATCCATGAGAAAATCGAGAGCATTAGGTGGCTCAAGCTGAGTGTACAAGTCATCAATGCCAAATTGGCCTCAATCCCCCCTAGGTGGGTCCAACTCAATCCCAATCACCCCAAACAGCTACGAATTCTGGTGTGGAGGTGACTGAAGCATGCTGAGTCATTAATTAGCTCAAGGCAGGCGTGGGTGAGCAAATAGAGGAGGTTTGGGGGCCCAAGGGAGCATTAAATGCTCCAAATCTAGCCAAAAGTGGGCAAAAATCCACCCTAGCGCCCTTGGTCAACTAAATTCCCCAAAACAAGGAGAGAGGGCGCACCAGCAATAAATGAGGGCGCACTTTTGGACAAAACTGGAGGCTGGGTGAACTGGTTTGCTCAGAAGTGGGTGTGAACACTCTCAAGGTGGGTTTTTTGACCAACTATAGTCACTTAATCCAAAACATGGTTTAATTAAGCACATGGGCAATTAAAAATTTTATGGATTATGGTACTAAGTGTGGTTACTGTTCTAACACTCCTCCATGAACATCTTCTTCTGCTAAAGAACCTCCACTAAAACTAGCTGCAATTCTTCTCCAAAGGTAGCCTCCTCCTCAATATGATATTAAGACTTCATGGATGAACTGTACTGAAGATTACTGGCTGTAATATAACTTGTTGGACCTGCATAACACCCTAAGATAACTCATAGAGTCTTGGGGCACATCACCCAAGAGAAAAGGTTGAGGTACAACACTCAACAACTGAGAAGCTCAGAGTTCTCATTCACAAATTCTAAATGATCAAAAGTTGTCAAATGGAGTTGGTTGGATTCTTTTATAAACTTCATGATGACCTACTGAGCAAGTTATTGGCTTGGTGACCTGTGAGAGTAGGTTACCCACTTTCCCATTCTACTCCAAAGCCATGAGGGCACCTTTCTTGAGAAAAATAACAACTTCTGAGCTTTCAAAAATTTCTTTCCTTCACCTCCTTCACTGAATTTGGGCAAGTACGCTTTAGGTAGATTTTCTGGTTGTTGCTATTTTCTTTCTGAAATCTTTTCTGAATCTTTCCACTTTTTTCACTTTCCTCTTTCCTGCTTTTGTCTAATTTTGCTAGCTTTTGTCAGTTTCCTTTCTGGGTTCATCTTGCCAACTTGTCTCCACTAGATTCCTTAGCTTTTCTGAGACTTTACTACTTAGGCAAGTTTGGCTCACTTACCAATTCGAATTTCCTAGCCAAGTCATCAACCACTTGGAACATTTATTAGCAATAAACATTTAAATGAAAATAATACAACTCAGAAATAATTTAACTTAGCAATTAATTAATTGTGCAGTAATTAATTAGTTCTTATGGTGTAATGCCTCAAAATTTTTGCAATTAATTAATTTCTCAATTAGTCAATCACTTAGACTTAGTCATGGGGTTAATAACTGCATGGGGGGGCCTCCTTGTCCATTTAATTCCCAAATACAACCTTAGGCATCTTCCATAAGGTAGTTTCCATACTTGCTCATTAATTAAATAATTATTGCCTAGGTGACTTAGGCCAAAATTACCCCATGGACCATGGAAAAATATGGGGACATGACAAGGAACGCGTGAGAGCCAAGATCTCCACATCCTGCATTTTGGTCTCTTGGATTAGCATAAGGTCCAGTTTTTCGGATCTAATCATGCTTTTTAGGGATTCAACTTGATTTAATCAGCCCATGCCCCTGCAGTTCCAAGAGATGATTAACATTACTTCTTGGTGGTCTGAGGTCCTGCTCGGGACCTTCCCTCTTTAGCACCATTTTGATTTTTTGAGTTTTGAAGTAGATTCATATCTTCCAATATTTTTTGCCTGCCCAGTTCTAATTCTCTTTCGGCCTCGAGTTCTCTATGATACCAGTGCGACTTCCTTCCTCTGGTGTTGGGTGGCTACACTTTTTCTATTTCATCCAGGGATTCCGATGAGTTATCCAAAGATGAGGAGGTTGGAATAAATTTTATTTTGACCTTGTATTCCCATGAACCACCGGGGGTGGTGGAGATCCCAACATTTGATTTAAGCGTTTCCTCGGTGAGGGGAGCGATGGGAGTGCTATTTTTTTCCCTTCCGAGTTTTGTTGTTTCCTCAAGAATTTCTATTTCCCCTTCTTCAATGGGAATATCTTGGAACTTGTTGACTAGAACTACCTCTCGAGGTTCAGATGAAGTTCCTTGCGAGAATTTTGGCTGAGATTCATTCGAGGGAGGGTGGGTCTGGGTGCTTTTTTCCCCATTTTTTACTTGTTTCCATCCATCATCGAGAACTTTCTCAGGGGTTTCTTGCACTGTCTTTGGGAATTTTTTGATGAAATTACCATATTCATGGCATTTTTTACACTTGAAGGGAAGTTGTCCATAATCCACCTTCTGCAAATGCTCCTAACCATCCATGAAAAGATTTACTTCCTATGGTAAACCTTTTTCCAGATCAACTTCCACACAAATTATGGCACAAGAGAACATAGGTCCTTTTGGTTCGGCTTTATCAATATATTTTCCAAGAGAGTTTCCAATGGCTTGGAGAGTGTCATCATTCCAACAGTGGAGCGGTAGGTGGGGAAGACGAACCCAAAAAGGAACAACAGAAGGGACATCCTTCTCCGGATCAAAGGATAAGCTCCAACGATTCAAATAAATACCACGAGGCCCCATGAAGTAAGGCCTGCTTCGAAAGATAATATCCCTATCAATCTTGTTCTCAAAAAGAAAAGTAAAAAATCCCTTACCACAAAAGCAATGTTGCAAACCGCCGGAAATTAGAGGTATCCAGTTCTTATTGATCCAGGCATCCATGGATTTTGGTGATGGCCAAATTCCAGTGAATTGTCCAATCAATCCACATTCATTTAGCGCAAGAGATTTAAGCTTCGAAGCTTCCAACAAGATCTGGATGTGAAGGGCGGCAACTCGTTTGATGAAACAGAGGTCCGTCGGGTCCAAGGTAGCTTGGAGAAGGGGGGTGGAGTCGACTAGAGCACGAAAAGTGGCATCCAGCAGGCGCTGGTGTTCCTCGGGAGAGGGGGGAAACTGATCCAAGTCTGCCATCGCAGGAGAAGCCCACAAGGGCTGAGCTCGAGCAGGGCTCACGCAGAGCGCATAGCGCTAGGGTTTTTGTAAGTTGTTGTTCTTCACATTTTCACCAATTAACATTGTTACTTAGTTTTTATTTAGTTTAATAATCATGTAAAGTTCTTAATGTTTTGTTTTGTTTTTAATTGAATATAAACCATTATAGATCCATCTCAAATCCATATCTATCAAAATCTGAGAAGGATCAAATCCAAGGCTTACACCTCAAGGGAGGATCTATACCTGTGTTCTACAAGTTGTTTAATGTGTAGTTTTCTAATTTTGTTGCTTATCATATAGCTTTCTATAAAAGTTTTGAGAAAGAATGAGTTTCTATCAAAGTTTTGGTTTTGGAAAGAGTAAGTTTTTTGTTTTAATTTTACAAATATACATGTAATCAAAATAATTGTTTGGGATTTTCTCTCAAATTTAATTTTATGAATTTTAGATTTTTTTAATCTTTAAAAATATAAAAATATTTTAAATAAATATTTAAAATACAAATTTTAATAAAATAAAATAAAATTTATTTACATATAAAATACAATTTTTCAATGTAAAATATTCCAACAAATAAGATATCTTCAAATATATTGTCTCAAACCAAAACAAAAAAAATGGCAATCATGCAGAGAATTGTACCTTCTCCTTATACATAACACTCTTATAAAACGAATGAAAATAATTCATAAATTTGATAAATGTGAATTCAATAAATAAAAATAACTCTTCATATAAATCTCGATAATTCAAATTTTAAATTACGATCACTTATTATAAAATATTTTCCAAAAATATAACATGAAATTAAAAATAACAAAAAGGATTGGAGTAGTTATTTTGGATGGTTAATTTATCGTTAACGAAGCATCTCTTCAACGAGCGGCATGCATTTCTTATTCTTTTGCATTCGAATACAAACCGTTAATATCAAAGATGTTAAGTTGATTAACATGAAAATTACATTTTTGGGGGCTTTTCTGATTATCATATCAATGCCATTTTTCTACCTTAAATTATAATAATTATTATATATATATAAATCCACACACCATTATATATTTTAAAGTAAAGGATTTGAATTAAAAAGAACCAAATCATCACAATCTTTGTTAAAAGAGTTTGTCTCATATTTCTTGGAAACACATTTTTTAAGTATATCAGGTTAATTAAATATAATGGTGGGATGAATAATCAGTTTACATTAAATATAAGATTGAATTTTTAAATTATTTCAAGATAAATTTTTAGATATTCTTTATTTTCATATATTTATTATAAATTTAACATGTCACTTTGTAAAATACTTTATAATTATTTAAAAATATGTTTCTACTCATATTTTTTATCTCATATTTCTTGAAAAACACATTTTTTAGTATATCAAATTAATTAAATATAATGGTTGGATGAATAGTTTACATTAAATATAAGATTGAATTTTTAAAATATTTTAAAATAAAGTTTTAGATATTTTTCATTTCCATATACTCATTAAACTTAACATGTCACTTTGTAAAATACTTTATAATTATTTAGAAATATGTTTCTACCAACATTCTTATTTAATTTATGATATATTATTAAATTAAAGAATATAAAGTATTAATATAACCACTTACAAGTTTCACCGAGGTAAATTTTCTCGATCTTCCATCATAATGGAGGTTCAATAATGGAAATGTAATATTAATTATGATTTCATTTGTGATTAGAACGCAATAGTTAATATGATTGAATGAGATAACTATATAATGATAGTTAATATGAAAACGATGTAATCAAAAGACTAATGGTTATATGATTGAAAGCATTATAATCAAAATATTAAGGTAAGTGATCTATTGTTTTTTCGGGTAACCCTTAGTATTCAAAGAGTAAGAGTATACGATTTTTTTTGGATATGATTGCTTATATATATATATATATATATATATATATTATAGCTTTTTTTTAAATAGTTGATTTCTATTTGTAAGACAAACATTAATCTTTCTTTTTTACTAAATTTTATTGTATAAATATGGTTGTAGTGTTATATATGGCTGAGTTTTACTTTGTTGCTAGAATTCTTAAATTTATGATAATTTCAATGATGTATGAATGTCATTGTTGGTATAGGGGCTAGGGTTTGTAAGGAAGGAGTGTTGAGAACTATATCTATTTGTTTGATGCAGTATTACTTAAAGAATTACCAATTTGTATTTATTATGTATATTTTTATCTGAATTACAAGTTTATTTAAAGTTTAGTTATTAAATAATAGATTTTCATATTTAAAGACATTAGAACATGTTTCTAATCTTACAAAATTCTAAAATTTATTTCTGTATTCCTTAAAAAAAGAGCTATAATACTATTTATAATGTATTAATTAACAAATACAATTGAATATAACAAATATTTAGAGAAATATAAATACAAATAAAAATAATAATAATTTTAACTAACACATAACTTGTATATTCATAATTCCAAAACAATTATCAATATTTATAATAATTCCAAAATAATGAATATTCATAAATTTCCTTGGAGAAGAAACATTTCTAAAATTCATCCAAATAACATATCTTCATAAAACAAGTACAAAAACAAGGACGAGAAAGCTTGCAATATTATGAATATCAAAATTAACATAATGTATTTTGGAACATTTTCTCACCTTACCAAACCCTAGATTTCATCCTCTATTTTTCATCATGACGTTAAACGGGCATAGGTTAGAGAGTAACAAACGTTCGAAGTACAGATGCATGAGAGGCAATATCACCACAATTAACTAAATAAAATGAAAACTATTCCAAAATATACCATGCGTTTACAAGATATGTTTGATATAAACATAGAGGACGTGAAATATTTCACTATTAACTTTATTGATCACCATGCCACGTGGTTTTTCTGCTAAACTTTAGTTACTTAGCATTTTGGTGGGTAAGCTTCACTAATCATCAAGGCTAGCATCGTCTTTGGAATAGTTAAAGCTGCATTAAAAAACAATAGGCAGACTAAAATATATGACCTAAACAAACATTTCATGATGTGAAAATTAATAATAATAATATGCTATAAGATATTATATTTAAGACTTAGAAAGTCTATAGTTGGTTTGGTGATAGTCGATTCATTCAATGACATCGAACTAGATTAAGATTTCTAACATCAACGAACACTAAAATCAGAAGATAAGTCTGGTCAATATTATAGTCAATAAAGCACTTTGACAAAACTGCGCTTTAACTAATTTGTTTCATACGGCTCCTATCCGTCAACGTATTAATATTTTAACGAGAGCCTAAAGTCTATTCGTGACTCGTGGGTGATGATAAGAATGGCGGAGAGTTAGTGCGTTTGGTGAGTATTTCATATACCACATGTTCTTACAATAGTAAACATTGTATTTTTCTCTCATAATGGCCCCCAAGGTATTTCATGACA
Source organism: Larix kaempferi (assembly GCA_027924585.1). Taxonomy (NCBI): domain Eukaryota; kingdom Viridiplantae; phylum Streptophyta; class Pinopsida; order Pinales; family Pinaceae; genus Larix; species Larix kaempferi. The sequence goes on from BSBM01001058.1 coordinate 856,447, forward strand.
AATCAATTTGTTTTAATGACATAAATGCTAGAATTCTAATTGATTCCACATGTTATGTTTGTAGTAGTCGTTGGGACCTATTCCTCCCCTACATACACTTGCTTATACCATTTGTTCTAACTTCATCTATAACTACATTTATCATTTTCTCGGCATGCCCTACTCCATTATATTTTACAAATCAAATTCATACATGGGCATGTACGTTGTTCATGGTATTTTTAAATTATGTCGATAACTGGTTTGATTATTGGTGATTGCAATTACTGGTATAGGTTTTTCACATTCCACTAGTACCACAATTTTAGAGGCCTTAATTACTTTCCTCTTCTAGCACACTAGTTGGTACCAGCGTTTCTTCCCCTTCACGTGCCACTATACCCATAGTGAATTTTTGTGGTTTCGGGTTTTTACTCTCCCAAGGCTATCTGAAACATTCAAGAGGGAATATAGGTGCCATTAGGTACTTTTGAGAACCAAGTATGGGTTTTGGGGACTTGGAAATTGATGGGGGAGGAAACTTTGACTATAGGTCCAAAATAGGCTTCTAGGACTCCGAGGGCAAGAAAAATACCCCAAACCACCACATATGATCTCCTTAATGGATCCTTGGCCCACGAGTGGAGATATGGGTGCCATTAGAAGATTTCAAAGACTATGCATGGTTTTGGATTTGTAAACATGGTCATGATGTGAATATCGACCATCTTTAGGCCCTAATGAGGTAGCTTCTTAAGGTCAAGGGTCAACAACAATGTAAGCCACCCATGGGGTTCACTTAATGAACTTATTACATATCACGATCGTTCACATGATATTAAATACTATCCCTAATTTCACTAAATGTTGGAAAATGCTTCCTAAAATTGTATTGTTGAACCCCCCTCCCAATATGCCTTTCCAATTAAGAAAACCCCTAGTCTCACTAGATATTGTAGATATCCATTTTTGTTAACCCATTTCTAATACTCTTTTATATCATATTATCAAGTTGTAAAAAACAGGAGCCCTAACATCTTAGTATAAGCAAACAAGATGCTAAATAAAATAATAGTATAATGCTAATAATGATCCCACCAAGATTGCAGGGGCAACTGATCAATTTGTAGCTATGGATAGTGGAAGACCCAACAAAATAATAATGCATGAGGGAAAATGCGTAAAAGGAAACCTAGTCAAGGGATCACCATATAAAAGAATGATAGTCCAATAGTTAGTGCAATGCTTAGAAAATATGAGAATTGTAGATGTTTCACATCACATCCTGCCAAATTATCTACCAATTTTATATAATGTAAATACAAGTATATCCATAGAGAGCTCATGTTTTCTATAAGATTAATAAATTAAACTCCATAAAAATGCAAAATTGAAACCGTTTCGTGGATGGACTCCCCTACCTTCCTATCAAAACAAACATCATCGATGTTTGAACCCAAATGAACATAGAAAAATTCCTCTTACTTTTCAATAACACCGTATTAACATCTGAATAGATTGGATTTGGGTCATTCACAAGATCCAAGGAATTGCCTCCAAATCATCTACATTTATTCTTGCAATTAAGGGAATTAAAAACATTTAGTTACATTTTCTTGGGTTATATCTAGTTTTTTTTTAATCTTTACAGGAGAGGGAAAAATATCCATTGTTAGGTTTCAAGCATGCAATAGTTATAATGATACACAGATAGTGAAACTTATATGATACCATTTCATGGTAACGATAGCATATAGGGTATGTAAATAAGGATTTATATTTTCACCTATGTTCATGTCGGTTCCAATACAATATTAAGATAGATGCCTTGCATATAAGAATTGAAATTACAATTATGAATGTGCCAAATATAACTCAATCTAACAACTATTCCTAACTGACAATGTGAAAATATTAAAGAAGAATATAAAAATTTGAAAGAAATAATTAGTCAATAAACATTGATCTAACTTTTCTTGGTTCCAATGAGCCAAGAAAGATTGATCTCACTTTTCTTGGTTGTCATGAAGCAAGGTTTGATTGAATATCAATACCCACCTAAACCCCAACCTAAAAAATGAAGAGTTAGATATTTTACTTGAATGCCTACAAGAAATACAATACCATAATGTTCAAGTCCGGAACTCTCGATTCACTACATCTCTTAACTTAAATATGAAAAACAATATAACATCAATTCAAACCAAACCTAAATAAGCTATTAAATGAGGAATGATCAAGGCCAATAATCCAAAGAGACTTCCATCTATATTATTATTGGTACACTATTATCATATTTATGCAAAACTTAGGATCATAAGGAATATCAAATAAAAATGGAGGGTCCTTAAGTTTTTAGGTGGGTATGAATTGAGCCCATGATTTGGAGATATGGATCCATGCCACAATTTGGATGTTATTCCTCATCCCACCCAAATAAAATAACCCCCAATATTTATATTACTATATCAAATTACAAACTCCCCTTGACCCCTTAATACGAGGAAATATATTTTTGAGGTTTTTCAGAGTATTCAATCCCCCAATATGAATGAGCGTGATATGATATTGCTTCACTAGTGAACCCCCTGTGATGCCACCACACAACATGTCAAGGGTATCTTTAGCCTCCAATTGGAGATTTGGGTGACATTGAGAGTTTTTAAGTACTAGGTATGGGTCTTTGGGCCCTAGACATGGTTGGGGGAGGAAATATAGGCCTTACGTCTTAAATGAAGCTTCTTGGCATATCAGGTCAAGAGTAATGCCTCAAACCATGACATGCCACCTCCTGAGAGTATCCTTGGTGTATAGTTGGGGATATGAGTACAATTATGAGGCTTTAAGCATTATTTATGGTTTTTAAGGCCCTAGAAATTGTCAAGGGAGGAAATATGGGCATTTAACCCTCAAGAAAGAATCTAGGTATCTAAGTCCAACAACAATGCCTTAAGCCACCTCAAATTGGACTTGGAGTGGGGATATACATGCCAGTAGAATTTGTTGAGTATTAAATATGCGTCTTAGGGCCCTAAACATGGTTAGGTGAGGAAAATTAGTCCTTAGGGCCTAAAGGTAGATTTTAGGCATCTGGGGCCAAGAAAATTTCCTCAAACCACTACACACGACCTCTTGAGGGTATCCTTTTCATATGAATAGGGAAATGGGAAATATTAGGAGGTTACAGAGTACTAGTATTGATTTTGAGGCCTTGGATATATTGTCAAAGAAGGAAACATGGGCCTTATTCCCTAATGAAAGATTCTTGGAATCTAGGGCTAGTAATAACACCTCAATCCACCACATATAACATCCTATGGCTATATTTGTCCTATAAGTGGAGATATTGGTGTTATTAGGAGTTTTTGAGAACTAGATATGTGTCTTAGGGTTGTCTACATGGTTGAGAGAGGAAAATTGGTGCTTAGGCACTAAACACTACAAGGAAAAGACACTGTAGCGGATTTTATACTGGATTCTCCTCTAAAAAACGCCAAATATATGTTTATAGGGGAGGTCACTAGCAGAGGTGAGCATGAGGAGGTTTTAGCAATTTTTTTTTTGGTGATTTTATACATACCAAACTCACTTGTGAGTAACCGACATGAATGCACCGGTGCAAACATAAATCATGTGGAACCATGGTCGGAAAAATCATCAAGCGAAAAAAATCTAAAATTTTCCAACCGATGCGTTTATTACTCAAGCGCATCGGTCCGCAACCGATTTGAAACTACCAAAGTAGGGTAAACAGATAGTGGAGGGCATCGGACTAAATTAATTTCTTATTTTAAATTTTTATTTTCTATGTGGTAGTTCTAAATAACAACATCGGGTCGTTCAAGGTTAAGCAGCACAGTATTAGGGTTAAAAAAATATTGAATTAAAAAACCACAAATTAGATTAATTTTTTTATTTTTTATTTACATTTTTGGTGCAGCAGTTTTCATTAACTACACCGGGGCGTTCAGGTTCTAGGCACACCATGAAAGGGTTAAATAAAAACTTTACCGAATTAAAAAAACCACCTATTATATTATTTTTTTTATTTTTTATTTCCATTCTCAGTGCGGTTGTTCTCAAGAAATACACCAGGGCGGTAGAGTTTTAGGCACACCATGCTAGGGTTAAATACAAAAATTATGAATTAAAAAAACCATGAATTATATTAATTTTTAATTTTTAATTTATATCATCAATGCGGTAGTTCTCACTAATCACGCCGGGGCATTTTCCTTTCAAGAGCACCATAATAGGGTTAAATAAAAAAATCATCGAATTGAAAAAACCATTTTTACCATCTCTGCAGTGCTTTTTCCCCCTTGAGCATTGGTATCGTACCTTTCCTGCTCAAATGCCCTATGATCAGTGCTCCATGTGGTGGCATTACTCGCTTTTGTTGCTTGCTGAGTAAATTTTGAATTTTTCCAAACAGTGGGAAAATTTTGAAATTTGGTGTACATCACAACCATGCCTCCCCGACGAGCAAGTGACAAGGTAAACTCTTTGTCACCTCCTAATTTGAATTTTAGCAGATTAAAAATTAAAACTGAACTTTATTTTCCCCTATTTAAAAAATAAATAAATAAACTCATGTGATGCATTCGACTCGCACCGCTACACGATGCACTCTATAAATTTATAGTGTGCACCGTGACTAGTTCATTTGTATGTGTATCACATTGCAACCATGGTGCACTATAATGTTCATAATGCACCGCTAAGCTAAATTATAAAAAAATCACAACGTTAATCGATGCACATTGTAAACAAGAACGCACTGACATGACAATGCACTGATGTTTAATAGGTACATGATGATCTCGATAAAAAAAATATAAAACTCACAAAGATCTCCTCCTACTATGGTGCACTCTATAAATATTTGTGCACCATTTACAGTGCGATGACGTGTCCTCAATGTAGTGGTGCTTCCTATTGATGGATGCACTGTGACACTAAATATATTTTAAAAAAACCATCACATTAACCGGTGCACTTTGTTAACATGCCTGCACTGAATAGTCAGTGCGTTGACGTGTAACAAGTGCGTCGTTATGCTGATAAAAACTAATTATAAAAATGTTAATGTAATTGTAACTTCGGAAGACATTCACTTGTATTTTATATTGTATTATTATTGTATTTTATTTGTACCTCCGACGAAGATGTTTATTCCTCCAGTCGGGGATGTCATTATTACATTTGTTTATGTAAAGTCATTGAGGTAAATCCTCCATTGTAAGTTGGGGCAATAAATCCCCCAAGATTCAGTTAGAATAGGGTTATTGAGTCCCCTAGAGAAGTCAGCCCAGTCAAGTACAACTGGGGCCGACCTAGTAAGTGAAAAGGTCAAGTGAAAGATAAAGTATAAATAGAGAGTGGAGCTCTCTCATTCGTACAACACACTCACTCACAAGTTCGCATAGGAGGAAAAGAAGAGGAGCTCCAGAAGGCCATCTTGGTTTTTGGTTTTACTTTTGTGATATTATATTGGTGACGATTCTATCTCTGAGGAATTTGCGGGGTTTTCTCCTTTATGGTTTCCCCGAGGAAATTATTTGTGTCTATTGTGTTATTATGTGCATGTTATTATTTCAGTTAATATCTTAGATAAAGATTGATTAAAAGTAGAAAAACTAACATAGTATCAGAGCTAACCTGAAAAGAAGACACTGTGCAGCTGCGGAAGCTAGGGATTCTTATTTTTTGGACTTATCTCCACATATCATCAATGAAAAGAGGCTAGTATAACTCGCCTAAGGAGGGCGCATATTTCTGTCAAAGCAGAAATTGATTCTAAGAATTTTCATTTTTTGGGCTGTCACTACTACCGAAGGAAAACTAGGGCATCAGATATTTTGGGTTTCAATTCACTGATTTGGGGAAGTGAGTACATTGGGAAACTCTCCTTTAGGAGGTGCATCTATTTGTCCAATCAGAAGTTCCAAATTCCAAGTTTGAAAAATTAGGGTTTCTCTAACAAACCCTAGGGACAACCATCTCAAGAACCAGTTTGGGCATCTAAAAGTGGTAAGACCTAAAAGCTTTGCTATTTCCATTTGAAGTTATCAATAAATATGTCTCACCACACCAAGATTGAGGATAAGCTTGAAGGGGCTGATAAATTCCGAGCATGGAAGTATAGGATTGCACTTGTCCTTGAAGAGAATGAATTGGACACATATGTAAATGAGGAGATTCCAACACTAGAGGGAGATGAGGCTAAATCCTTACACAAGAATAACTTGGTTAAGTCCAAGAGAATCATTGCAGATTCTATTAAGGATCATCTCATCCCAAATATGTCATCTTTGAAGACACCCAAAGAGATGTTTGATACCTTGACCAAGTTGTTTGAAGGGAAGAATATAAACCGAAAGATGGCCTTGAGAAACCAGTTGAAGAATGTGAAGATACAAAATGCAGAGACCATGCAATCTTACTTTACAAGGGTCTCTCAGATCAAGGAGCAACTTGAAGCTGTGGAAGAAAATTTAGAAGATGGAGAAATTGTGATGACCACCTTGAATGGTCTCCCTAGATCATGGAAATCTTTCATTCAAGGGATTTGTGCTAGGAAGAAGTTAATCACATTCAGTAGTGTATGGGAGGAATGATCACAAGAAGAAGCTCGACTTGTAGCTCGAGAAGAGAAGATGGGAGAAAATGATGATCAAGCTCTCACAATACACTCTAGGAGGAATAATATCAAGAGGGAGCACCATCACAGTAATAGGAAGAAACACCACCAAATTCAGAGGGATAACTTTAGAAGATTCAAGAGAGATATATCTACTGTTAGATGTTATAAATGTGATGAGAAGGGAGACTACTCCAGAGATTGTCCCTGTAATGCCCCATTTTGACTTTACTACCTGAACTACTATTATATGTTGTATTTGTTTGATTGTGAGACATCGTCGGTTTGATGACACTATGGACATATGGTTCTATTATTTTGCTGATATATATATGTGTGTGTGTGATGCTAGTATTATGATCGGTAGTCATGTTTAGATATGTATCATGTATTTAATATGTCTCATTTATGAAAATTACTGAATGATGGGTACGTGGATACCATTACAGTTATATGTTGAATAAATGAATGTTATGCCAGGTGCATGGCGAATAAATGAATTTATTGTTGTTATGTTATGATGAAATGTATGTGTATATGTTGAGGATTTATGCACGATATTCTATATTGTATGTCGAGGACTGACTTACAGGTTAAAACGACTAAGTGATTGCTGGATCCTACGAGGTGGAAAAGCCTCGGGGACACGGACTTCAAAAGATAAATGGTATGCAAGTGATGCATTATTTACTTTCGCATGATTATTATTATGATGTATATTATGACATGGGTGGGGTAGGGTTTCAGGAAACTCAACTACCCAGATTGGTTATACAATGACAAACCGAGTACAAGTACAATGTTGTTATTATGTCGGGTAGACATAGTCCCTTGTTACATTATGGGGGTGGAGGTTTTACCCACAGTTTATCCCCGAAACCCAAAGTCATGGGAGGGTTGTGCTACAGTGCGCTCCCCAAGGTGTGTGATGATGACTGGTGGTTTCTTGCTGGGGAAGCTTGGTCGATGTAGTGGACACTTCCGCTTACGGGTTCTAGTTGGAGTCGCTCATGCCTTGAATCTTCAGGGTAGTCCAGCAGAGGAAAGGATAGGATGTGGAAGTTAGTGATGATGTAGGTAGATAGGTGTAGCTCGAAGTCGGGATGGAAACAAGATCTAACTATGTCTGCGGGAAAAAGACCTTGATTGTTTATGTGTCGTAACTCAGTAATGTATGAATTGTCATAACTTAATAAAATGTAGTTAGGTAAAAGACGACACTTTGCAAACTATGTTAAAACATGTGTCAGTAAACAATAAGTTAATTGATTATGATTGATGTGTGTGATTTATTATTGTTAGTGTACTTACGTGATGTATGTAAGCAATAGATGCGCTTACATAACTCGCCTACATATTTATGATTTCGTGAAATATTGCTGAATAATAATGATTAATTAGTGTCATTTAATAGTTAATTATTGTTGATAATTTAATGCTAACAATGTAGATTAATGTTAATTACTGTCAATTAAGGTTATTAATGTTGATTAATGTTCATTATTGTACATTAATGATTAATTATTGCAGATTAATAAACAAGTTATGGTTAAATTAGGTAGTAAATAATGCAATTTGGTTAGTAATGCTTAATTGAATATATGAGTTATATATTGAAATATTGTGTGGATGTGTTGTGATTCTAAATGATCACTATGTACATGATTGTGCTTAATTAATAATTAACTTAATTATTATGTTAAGTTATTCAATTAATGGTTATTAAATCAGTAAATAAGTATTAATGAGGATTGGTTGTTGTTAACCACGTTACTATCAACTTGACTAATAAATGTTAATTAAAGGATGAATTATAATAGCTCCATCAATGGTGATTATGATTAATTATAATTAATTAGGGTTAATTATGATTAATTAGGATGTGGTATTAAATTAATATGTTAAAATATGCTTGAGATTTATAAATAAACATTATTAATTAAAATATCAATTTGGGTGTTGTATTAGTCAACAAATGAACAATGGTATTAATGAGGATAAGTTCGTATTTAATATGAAAGTTGTGGTTGGTGGGTGACCCCAACCCATACATTAAAATAAAATTATTAATTATAAATTTATGGGGGCCCATACATAATAAAATTATTAATTATGAATTGATGGGAGATGGGCTCGAGGAAGGACCTTGAGGGAAGACATTAATTTTGAGGATAAGGGTATTAATTGTAGGGAGAAGAGTCGGCAAAACATGGGGGGGATAAGGGGGAGAAGGGAGGAAGAAGAGATAATCTTTTACCTTAGAGATTTTGGGAGAAGTTTGGAGAGAAGATATATAATTTTCAGAGTAGAGCTGAAAGGGGGTTTCTTGTTGGAGATTTTTCTGAAGGGATAGAACAGGTTGGCTTGTACTCAGTTTGGGATTGGGGGTCCAAAGGGGTACCTTTGGAGCTGGGTGGTCCGCAAGACCTCGCCAGTTGGCAGGGTGGAAAAACTGTTTGGGCTGGTTGAGTTTCAGGGTTTTGGGGAAGGTTGTTGGTTGCAAGGAAACAACAAGGCATTCAACAAAAGGGATCAACAAAGGGGACAACAACAAGGGTGGATCTACTAGCTATCTACAGTTATTTTCCAATAGGTATAATTATCATTTCTACCCTTGTCAAATTCCATTTTAAGTTAATTACACAAAGATAATTATATGTTGTTTCTCCTGCACAAATTGAACTGGTTAGAGGTAGATAAACCTGTAAATGTGAATGTAAATGTTATATTTTTTTTACAGGCATGTAAATGAACAAAGCTAGAAATGAAAACAGAAACAAAACAAAAATTTTTGACAAGAATGTAAACAGTGAATATAGTTGATTTTATTCAGAAAATGGGGACCCAGGTTGGGGTCCCTACATATGGTATCAGAGCCATGGTTCCAAATTTGGAACCAGAGGGCTCACTACATTGAACAGAATAGTAGAAAGAAAGAAAAACAAATTTATTATTGGAAAACAATTTGACTCATGTGCAAGTAATTGTGGATTGCAGAAGTCTTGTACCTGCACAAAGCCAGGAAGAGAGTTAGGAAATTATGTTTATATATAAAGCAATTACATTATTATTTACTGTTATGTATAAAAACATGATAAACACAAATATTTTTCCCAAGGAAAAAAATCATTTTATTCATAGAATAAACGTTTAACTGCTCCTAAGAGCTTACATTATATTGGTTGTCATCATAACCCAACCTTGCTTCATACACCATCAAGTCAAAATGACATACATTTAGGTGCTCATCAGAGCTTACAAAAAAGTATGAATTTAACCCGTGGGTTTTTATCGTAGCAAACAGTGAGTCATCCTCAATACATCCTCACAAGTGACCTGGAGATTAAGGTATCTCCCACGTTCTCAATTTCCATATAGCCTGGATGCAGGCTTAAGGACAATTTCGAAAGTGAATCAGCTTCTGTGTTGAGTTCCCTGTAAACATGGTTGAAGGTGACCACTTCGAAGTTGAATTTTAAGGCATGAATTTCCCTTAAAAGATGTTGCAGATAGGGTACTCTGATCTCATTAAGCTCACTCGCCCATTCTATCACCACCTTGGAATCACCAAAGATTTAGATCCTTGAGATCTACTCATCACTTGCTAGCTTTAAAACAACCCATAAACCTGATAACTCTGCTTTACTGTTTGTGGATCTGCCTATTGCGTACTTGAAGCAAAGTTTTTTGTTTTCAAACTGGAAGATGATGCCTCCTGCTCTGTCCTTTGCAGGTTCTGCTTGACTAGCCCCGTCGAAGAACACCCAGGGCATGTTCTTGTCAATAACGGGTGGTGTTAAATTCCTTATTTTTTTGGTTTTTGGTGAATGCCTATGTTCCTACAATTTCTTCATCAGGATAGCACTTATGATGTCAAGCGGGATCCATATATTTTGAAAGATCACGTTTTTGCGATCAGACCATATGCTATAAACGAAGAGAGCGGGGAGAGCATCATAATTGCTTACCCCTTCATTTTTCCACCAATATTTGGTTCGTTGTTCCAGAGGTTTAGGCTGTGGCCTGATATAATTGATCGAGGAAGCCACTGAATCCCATACTGTACCTGCATAAGTGCAAGTGTCAAAAAGATGAGAAGCAGTTTTATCTTGGGCTTTGCATAACACACAAAGACCAGGACCTTCAAAACCTTTTTTTTTAAGACTTCCCAGGTGAGTAGTTTGTTGGTGAGAGCTAGCCAGAGAGTTATCTTGTTTTTTAAAGGGCAATGGATCTTACAGATTTTAGGCCACCACCACTTCACTTCTTATTTAAATTGCTTGTAACACTCCGTTTCGTACCCCAGTTTGGCTCTGAATTCTCCAGTCTAACCGTTTTTTGTCCAAATCAACTTATCCTTACAATCATCATCTAGGTGAACAAAATTTGCGCTCAGCGAGTTAGTATAAAGTTCCCACTCTTCTGTTTCGGATACATTTAAGCTTAAATCTAAGGCTTATTTCCACTTTGTTCTTCCAAGTGAAATGGAAGGTTGTTCTTGAGCATCAGCTAGTACATAGAGTCTCTGTTCTCTTAACTTAGCTATTAGTGGTGTTGAAAGTTTGAATCGAACTTCACAGCCTGCCCATGGATCTTCTCCCAGTCTTACATTTTTTCCATCACATATCTTCCATGCCAGCCAGTTTCCTATCAGGGGAAAGGAATTTACCAGGGCTTTCCATCCTACCAACCCATTCTTAAAGGCTTTTAATGGGATTCTTATCCATTCAACTATTGATGAATTGGGACAGTATTTAGAGATCATTGCTTTGCCCCGTACATAATCAGGGTGTTGGATGAGCCTCCACAGGGATCTGAACGCCAAGGCTGAGAAAAATAAGATAGGGTTTTTAATACCCCAGCCACCTAATTCCTTTGGTAAGGACAGTTTAGTCCATTTAACCAGCGGAATTCCTTCTTTACGATTGCTAGCTGTCCACAGAAAGGAAAAACTCTTCTTTCTTATCCTGTTGAGAATTCCTTTGGGTATATAGGTGATCATTTCCTAGTAGATTGGGATGCTTAGTAAGACAGACTTTATCGGTACGAATCTCCCACCTCTTGAAAGAAAACGATTTGTCTAGGTGTTTATTCGTGCTTCAACCTTTTTATACAACCATATCCAATCCTGAAAGGAGTAACTATTTGGTTTAAGAAAAAAAACCAGATATTTGAAACCAGACTTGATAGGAGAGCAGGGAAAGGGTAGAACAAAGGTTGTAAACTGGAGTAAGGGCTCATGGAACTCATTATGAGTTAAATTAGACTTAAGTACATTTATTTCCATACCTGTTACATTCTTCTAAGTCTCCAAGATAGAAGCATAGGCCTGCAAGTTCCCCTTAGAACCTTTTCCAAAAAGTAACACATCGTCTACAAACAGGGTGTGAGTGATTTCTACAGAATTTGAAACCCTGATTCCTTCTATTTTCTTCTTGAGCTTGGCATCTGAAATTAGTCTGCTAAGAGCTTCAACAATAACAAGGAAAAGGAAAGGGGAAAAAGGACATCCCTGACAAAGCGCTCTGGTGGGATGAATAAAATTTGTGGGGGAGCCATTAACCAAGAAGTAGAGGCTAGTTGACTGTATGCATCCCATAATCTAGTTTACCAAGTTGAGATCCAATCCTATTTGAATCAGAACTAATCCGAGGAAAGTCCAATCTGCTTTATCATATGCCTTGGATAGGTCAAGTTTGAGGGCAAAGGCACAAAGTTTCTCTTTATTGATAGTGTGTAAATCTTCCTGCGCCAGGGAAACTGCATCGTGAATCTGCCTATTGTGGAGAAATCCAAATTGTTCTTCTAAAATGATTTTGCTTAGAATTGGTTTCAACCTTTGTGCAATAGTTTTGGAGATCAACTTATAAATGAGATTGCAGCAAGAGATCGGTTTGAAGTCATTAAAGGTGGTAGCTTTCTATTTTTTGGGGATTAGGGTAATGAATGTAGCATTCATGGCTCCCAACACCTTGCTTGATGATTGTGATTCTTTAACCACCTTTAAGACATCTTCTTTTAGAAGTTCATAGAAACTATGATAAAAATCCATTGAAAACCCATCAGGACTTGGGCTCTTGCCTTTTTGGAAGGAGAAAAGCACACATCTGATTTCTTCCTCCGAGACTTCTTTGGTGAGCTCCTCATTCATCTCTTCTGAGATTAAACGTGGGAAGGTCTGTAAGACTTCTAAGATCGTTGAGATAGAGCTGCCTTGATAATCTCTAAAAGCAGAGGAGAAAAATATTTATGCTTCCTTCGCTTTATCCACAAAGGAGCTTACCATGTCTCCATCTCCATTCCTTATTTCAGTGATAGTGTTTATGCTTTTCCTGTGAGAAGCATAATTATGAAAAAATTTAGTATTGTTATCTCCTGCTTCCAACCATAATGCCTTGCTTTTTAATCTCCATTTTTTTTCTTCTTGGATAAGAATGGAGTCTTTTTTACTTTCCAACCCTGAAAGCTTGTTTACTTCTTATGCTGAAAAAATCCCGGACTGGTTTCCCTTGTACATTCCTTCAATATCAGCTTCAACTTCCTTAAGGGTTTTTTGAAAATTCAATCTGTGGGTCTTATCCCAGTCCTTGGAGACTCTCTTTATATTCCTTAGATTGTCCATAAACTGTTGCATAAAGGGTAGGCCTCTAGTTTCTACTAGGGGTGTCCAAGTAGCGGATATCAAATTTCTATACTCCTCTTCCTCAGCCCATAAGGGATTATATCTAAAAGGTGGTGGAGGTTTTGCTTCAGAGAGGGAGAGAGTTAGAGTAATTGGTCTGTGATCCGATGATCCTCTTGTTCCTATTGAGGATTGGACATTTAACTGGTCATTTAAGAGGGATTCACTGACCAAGAATCTATCAAGCCTTTTAGATATGGCATAAACACCTCCCCTCTTATTTCTCCAGGTGGGTTCTATTTTAGGAGGAAAAATATCTACTAGCCTCTTTTGTTCAAAAAAATTTGGAGAAATATTGGCTTAAGGAGTCTCCTCTTGCTTTGTGTCCCCAGTATTCATTTGTAGCAAGAGTCAGGTTAAGATCTCCCCCTAAAATTAGATTTGGGAGAGATAGGAAGTTTTCATTTCCGAGGTTTTCCCAGTAGGATTTCCTATCATAATATGGACCATAAACATTTAAGAGTGAAAAATTTAGTCCAGTACTTGCATCCTCCATTGTAGTGCTGATTGCAGAGCTCAGATGTTCTTCAAAGAGTAGGGAGATAGTGGTACACCACGCTATTACAAACCCACCAGAGTTCCCATCTACATCAAGGCTTATCAATTTCCATTCCTTCACAAAATTTCTAAAGAAACCCTCAGCCTTTTTCCCGTCTATCATCGTCTCATGTAAGAGTAGGACATTAGGTTTTAAGCTCAAGATCACTTGTTTGAGGGATAATTGTTTGGAGGCTCCCCCTAACCCCCTTATCTTCAGTGAGACAATGAGCATTATGAACCCTTTTTAGGGGCTTTGTTAACTCTAAGAGCCCGAGTGATACTGGCTTGTTTACCATTTTTAATCTCAGTGATAGCAAGCTTCTAGGCCTTTGAAAGGTGATATTTCCTCCCTAACTAAAGCTTGGGTAGGGGGTTGAGACCGATGCCTCCTGAAGTAGACATAGAGTCTTCCTTGTGGGAGGTAGAATGGGATAAGAGATTGTAAACCCTTGAGGGGACATGGTTAGGAGGGGGAGGGGAGGGAGAAGAGCTTTCAGGGGAAAGTTCTGAAAAAAAAGGAAAGGGAGAATACAATAAAGGCACTGAAGGAACAAAAGGGATAAGAGGAGAAAAAGAAATACCTTATGAGGTGGTAGAAGGAGTTTCCTTTGACAGTCCCGAAACTAGAAGGAGTCTCCTTTGATAGTCCTGAAACTACATCCGCATAAATCTTGCGTGTACTTTTACCCACAGTTGCCGGGGAGACTGTTGTGTTGTTTAAGGTATCCTTTCCTTCTTGAGGGTTGAAGGTAAGCTTCTGCATAGGATCCAGGTCACCAGTTTTAGTTGCCAAATCATCTCCCAGCTTGTCCTTGACAGCTACGGCCTGGCTTCCATCTGTCGATGTAGTTGACCCTACGTCTAATGTGTGTAAAATACACTTATAGGTGCCTCCAACTAGGGTTGTTGAATATTGCAAAAATTTTGTCACCTTTTTAGTGCCACCTTCGTAGTCATTTGGGAGAGTACGTAATGATGAAGGAACAGTCTTTTTTATCCACACTTTCTTGTGAATGATTTGTTTCTTTTGGACCGAACAATCCTTCTGCAAGTGACCGACTTTTCGGCAATTGAAGCACCGAAATGGTAGCTTCCAATAGTCAAGCTTCTGTATCCAAATTCTATCATTCATTTGGATTTTAACTTCTTCATAAAATCCATCCCTTAAGTCCAGTTCAACCAACATTTTTAAACAACATCTATCAGGTTTTATATCCCAGTCTTTTTCCAGTTCTACGAACTTTCCAAACTTATTTCCAATGGCCTCGAGTATAGGTTGTTGCCAAAAAAACATTGGAAGTCCTGGTAGAATTACCCAGATTTGTTGTTTATTATGTGGCTCTTTCCTGGCGTCAAAGTGAACCTGCCATTTCTCCAAAATCAAACTCGAAGTTCCCCACTTCTAGTTTCGGTTTAACAGTTTGGGTCTGTCATCCTCTTGACATAATTTGAGCAGAAACTAGCCCCGGGGAAGGACATGGAAGTCCGATCTATATCCTAACAGTGGGGTCCAATTTTCTTCCATCCAAAATTGAAGAGAACCACGACTGGTGATTTTTCCACAGAACCTTCCAACCAAATCCGAGTTTAGATAATCTGGTATTTCAGGTATTTGGATATCCTTCCCCACAACGAGCTTGGCATGTCCTTTTTTTGGCCGAATACCTCTAATTTTTCCTGAGATGGGTTTACTGCTTTGTTGATGAACAGGAGGTGACTACTCATAATGAGAATTTGTGGGGTTCGTCACCCTATCATCAGAAAACGTGAGATCCACCTATGACGTAGTACCCACGTTATTATCCATCTCCTTATTCCGATTTTGAAACTCGCGATCCGTGTAGAAGGTCGATTTTAGCGAGGAGTACGGTTCGAAATCGACTTTGTCGAAGTACATGGATGAGCTGGAGAAAAAATCTTTGAAATCTTACCTGTATTTTTTGTTGAACGTCCTTCACCTTGAGACATATTGTCCGCCTAAGAATAAAGGTTGAAAAAAGCCTCCCCGAACCTTCGCAAAAATGCACACCTTATCCCTCCGCCTCACTCCATCGGATGACCATGATAAACACACACACACACACACACACACACACACACACACACACACACACATATATATATCTTTTCTTTTGACGGTTGAGCTAAATCAAAATACATCATACATAAATAAAATTCATTTATATATTTATATCTAACCATTTGTTATAAATTTGATATATATATATATATATATATATATATATATAACCCCAAATTATATATATATATATATATATATATATGCAAAAAAAAAAGAATGTTAATTTAAATTTACTGTAATTTAAACCTAAATTTAAAACAAAATTATATACGAACAATGTTTTTAGATATTTAAGATAAATTATTTATTTATAAAGTAAATAAAAAAAAACATATTTATATTTTGTTTTAAAAAAAAACTATATAAAAAAAATATTGTTAATTACAAAATAAATAAACAAATACTATTTTTTTTAAAACTATATCAAAACTTATAATATAGTTTTTTTTATTATTATATATATATATATATATATATATATATATATATATATGTTCATAAGCATAAACCTTATGAAAAAAATATATATACATATGGTATATTTTCAAAAAACAATTAACATGAACATTGTTTTATTTTTTTATTTTGCATAGTATAAAAAAAATATAAAAAAATAAAAAAATAAAAATAAAACTATATTTTTGGGGGGGCCATGGCAGCCTGGGTGACCGACCTGCAGCAGAGGACGCATCCATGGCATCCCGGCCGGCAACCCATAGGGGTGCGACCTGGGCAGGACGGCCAATAGTCCGCAGGCCACGACCATGGCAGCTCGGCCAACAACCCACAGGGGTGCAGCCTGGGCAAGCCGGCCTGTAGCCGCAGGATGCGGCCATGGCAGCCCAGCCAGCAGCCGCAGGGTGTGGCCTAGGTAAGGCTCGGTGAACAGCTGTGCTGCGGCCTTGGGCGGCCGGCCTGCAGCCTAGTGGACGTGCGGCCTGGGAAACACAAAAGAAAAAACTGAGAGCTAAACAAAAAAACATAAAACGAGAGCTAAATTTAATTTTGTTTTACTACGCGTTAAGGTTCTCCATGGGACGAGCATGGTGACCATGGCGCAGCTTGAAGGGCTCGACGGCCTTAGCCGACCTGAGCATGCAACTCGGCGGCCTTGGGCGTGTAGCTCAGTGGCGCAGTCGGTTGTGTGTGCAGAGAAGGGAAGGAAGGGGTGCCTAGCTCGGCAGCCGTCACTCCAAAACCCTATGTAAAACAAAGCATAAAAAAATAGAAAAAATAAAAGAAAAATATGAAACTAAAGGCTGAGAAATATTTAAACCTATGAAGCTCGGCTGCAGAGCTCACAGACCATGGCTCTCTCTCCCTTCAACCAGAGTTGCAGACTACCAAAATCCATAGAGGAAATGAGGCCGAGGGGGACGAATATGCCCTTTTAAGGGTCCGAAGAATATTTTATTGGTTGAATTTGCATGCGGGCTGTGTGGCCACATGCAACCCCGTGTGGAGGGAGTCCTAGGGTTAGGTTTGCCGTTTTATTTAATTAGTTTTAGTTATTTAAAATTCTTTTATATTATTATTTTTGTTGAAATCATTTCATTTTAAACGTATAATGTTATATATGGAGAGCATATATATATTTGATAATAAATAATAATAGAGTAAAGGAAATTAAAACTAGAATAAGAATAATAATCATATCTACATTATATACAAATTTTTTTATTTTTTTTATTTATATATAAAATAATAATAATAATAATAATAATAATAATAACAATTATTTTTATAAAAAAAAATAGTATATGTATTATTATATTTTAAGATTATGTTTTATATTAAAAAAAAGGAAATCCTCACATTGTTATATTCTTGTTGCAAAAATAAGGGGATTAGATAATTATAATTAATTATAATAATAATTATAATTTATTAATAAAGAAGACTATAATTAGTTAAAGTAAGGGGATAATATTTAATGTTAATAAGGTTAGTAGTAATTAGGTTAATGTACCTTGGTTTAATTAATTAATTTGTATATTAATTGATGTTAAGCATAAGGTTAAGTTTACTGTTATAACTTAATTAATACCCATGTTATTAAATTGTTTTCTTTATATAGAGCTAATCAATTTAGTTTAAGGGTTATTCGTTAATATTAATCAAGGATAATATTAGGTATTTAATTAAATTGAACCACGTGGTTGTAACTTACACTAATTAGCCTATCTTCTCCTTCAGAATGCTCCTTGTTGAAACTTCGACGTATAGCGAAGGGGAAAGATGGACACGAAATCTTGAAAACATGACACCACAAAGACCAGCGTGATGAGCTGATCGCTAGGATACTGATTCTACTCCATGACAAAAATGTTTGAAAAACACGACTCTAGAATTAAAACTTGGGTTATGCTATTATTAAATTATTAATTATTAATGAGAACGAGGCAATAAACACTAATGGAATTTCTTATAGGGTACAGTTGGCGACTTAATGAGGATTGTGTGGAATCCAATAGCTAAACCTGCGTAGAACTACTATAGTATATCTAGTACCAGGTGGCCTCAAGATGGCCTGATCGAAACGCCCAGAACTATAGCTCTTAGAGTAAAAACGCTCGTAAAAACAATTGTCCGACACACTTTTTTAAAATTAACTATTGAGTTTAATGGTAACACAGTCTTGATGTCACCGTATGCTAATTACCCTATTATTCCAAGTTACAGGGATAAAACATGGTAAGAACACGAGCAGGTCGGGGGCGAGGTCAGGCGACGGCATTACCTGAGCCGAATGTGCCGGCACCATTTCCAGAGACCATCCTTATATTGCGCTCGCTGGAAGTAATAAACGAAACACTTAGGGGACTAGTACAGAGAGGAAATGTTACCTCTGAGGTAGAATTGGAGGCCCCTCCACTAAGGGAGGAAGTTCCTGTGGTAGAAGTGAATACAGTACCAAGACCTCCTCATCAGGATATCACAAGGGAGCTTCAGAAGATAAGGCTTCCAGAGTTTTCAGGGGGTCGAGCAGGGATACGAGTAGAGTCTTGGTTGGAAGAGATGAACAGGTGCTTAACCTTACAGGAGTACACTTCTAGGTCCAAATACAAGATGGACATATTTCAACTAAAAGGGGCTGCTTTGAACTAGTGGGGGAACCAAGAAAGGCAGTTACACCTTACACCAGACACAGTTCCATGGGAACTGTTTGTGGGAAAGTTCAAGGGGAAGTACTTATCCGCATCCTACAAGGAAGAACAAGTAGGGGCTCTTCATGCCTTAGTACAAAAGCATCTATCTGTGGAGGAGTATGAAGAGAGATTCATGGAATTAGTCAAGTATGTCCCTTACTTGGACAACGACGAGCGCCAAGTTGAGTGCTTCGTGTATGGGCGCAATACCAAGATCAAGGCTCAGGTACAGATGTGGAAATCGACTTCGGTTGCTGAAGCAGTAGATTGTGCTTGTTACACTGAGGAGATGTTGGGTGCAAATCCCATCAGGTCATTCAACTCTCAATAGTCAGGGTTTGCAGGGAAGGCTCCTCGAAGCTACCCTTGGGGAGGATATATGAGGCTGCCTCCCTATGGAAATAGGTACACACCAAGGGTTGCGGCGGTAGACAGATTAGTGGCAATTAGGGCAGTTCCCCAGTCAGCCATAGGGACTCACTAGGGTGTGAGGAATTTCAAAGGATCAGTTAGCAGGGGAAGGGGTCCCAAGGGGAGGAACCCCTCTCAGAGGTCTGAACAGGTTATGTCGCCCACTCCATTACAGGTTGCTTGTTGGGGATGTGAAGGTCCACATTACCAGCATGACTATACCGAATTACAATCTGGAACAATGCATCGAGAAGGAAAGGCTCCAATGGGGAGTGGGGGTAGTAGACATCAGATCTCGAAAGTAGTACACAACCATCAGGAAGAGCACCAATCCCTTGTGGTGGAATCATCAGGTATGGTCAATAATGTCAAGCTTAGAATATTGTTTGATCTTGGTGCTACAAATAGTTTCATTTCTCCATATGCAGTAGACAAATGTGGGTTGGCCTACGAGCATGACGATTTAAACTTAGTCGAGATGGATTTAGGGGTAAAGAAAGTGGTAGGACTTAGTATCAATAAGTGTGTAGTGTATCTCGGGGCGTGTGTTACACAAGTCAAAGTGTACATCACCACACTCGGAACTTATGATCTCATCATAGGTATGAACTGGCTAGAGGAACATCGAGCTTTCATGGATTGTTATGGAAAGAAAGTTCTTTGCATTAATGACCAAGGAGAGGCCATCGAGATCCAGGGTGTAAAACGGAAGGTGTCCCTACGTTTCATATCCATGATAAATGTAAAGCGATGTATACGACAGGGATGTCAGTTGTATATTGTTGAAGTGGTAAACAATGAGAAGGGACCCTCCTTTGACGAGTACCCAGTGTTAGCCGAATTCAGTGACGTTTTTCCAAAGGAATTACCTGGGTTACCTCCTAAGACGGAACTTGATTTTACCATTGAGGTAAAACCCGATTCAGAGCCTACATCGAAGACACCATACAAGATGACGACCCCACAACTTTGTGAGTTGCAAATGTAGTTCAAGGAACTGCTATACCTAGGGTTCATAAGACCAAGTATTTCACCATGGGGTGCCCTAGTAATCTTTGTGAAGAAGAAGGATGGTTCCTTGCGTCTTTGCATCGATTACTGAGATTTGAACAGAGCCACAGTGAAGAATAGGTACCCAATACCTCGAATTGATGATCTCTTTGATCAAATGAAAGGGAGACAGTCTTCTCCAAGATCGACTTACGATCAGGTTACCACCAGCTACGGATTAAGGAAGGTGATATACCTAACACGGCTTTTCGAACAAGGTTTGGGCACTATGAATTTGTAGTGGTACCCTTCGGGTTGACCAATGCCCCAACTATATTCATGAGTCTCATGAGTAGCGTGTTTCGAAAGTACTTAGATCAGTTCATGCAAGTCTTCTTGGATGACATCCTCATCTACTCCAAGAATGAAAGTGAACACGAGGAACACTTGCGGATAGTGATGTCATGTTTAAGGGAGAATCAGTTGTATGGTAAGTTGTCCAACCCAAAAAGTGCTCACTAGCTCATTTCCTTATTCACATAACCCATTTGTCCACTTTTCCACCATCTGAGCCTCTGAAACCAACAAAAGGTCACCAAAAGACCTTACTACACCCCTTTTCCCTCTCAAAAAGATTATTTTTCCTAAAAAAGCATAAAAACCCCTCAAAAAGGGTCCAAAATTCCCAAAAGTATTAAAAAGGGAATAAAAATATTAATTTTATTCAAAAAAGGAAAAAGGAGGGAAAAGTACCTAAACCATGTTGGTCAATACCATTGGTTTCCACAAAACCACAAATGGTATTCCCCACCACCAAAACCTATAAAAAGGTGGTAGGGGCTCATCATTTCACATCCATCCATATTCCTATCCTCATGCTGCCAAAATCTCCCTTGAGTTTTTGGCCATTGTAGTAACCTTGGAGAAAGGACCCATTGGAGTTTGGAGCTGCTCACCCTTGGAGCTTCTCAACTATCTTCATCACTTGGAGGTATTATTATTGCAAGCACTTGCTTGCCCCCATTTTCAATACAAATTTATTTTCTATATTTCTTGTTCTTGTTTTTTAATTCAAAAATGCACATGCTAGTTTAGTTTTAGTTTAGATTTAGTTTATTGTTTTTGTTTAATATTGAGACTGCTGCTACTAGTTAGCAGGTGCCCATAGCACTAAGCTTGGTTGCAAAACCAAGCCAACAGTTTTTGGCTACTCCCCTGCTTTTGAATCTTTAGATCTCACTTTTGCTTTAGATCTTAGTTTTTGATAGTATTAGGTAGTTTAATTCATAGATCTGCCACCCTAGACAGCAGATCCATTGCTGTTCTAGATCTTGGCCCATTTTTTAGCCATTAACAGCCCGAAATTCTCAATTTTCGGGTTCATTTTTCGGCATCCGCGTACGGATTTCGCCTCGCGGCTTTTTTTCCAACAGTCGCGCGGCTCATCGCGACTGCGCGGCTCTTTTCCGCGCGGTTCCCCGCGGCTTCGTGGCCTATTTGCGCGCTGCACATCGCAGCTTCGCGGACATTTTCCGTGCTGCACATCACGACTGTGTGACGAAATCATGCACGGTCCATCGCGGATTCGCGGCTGAAACCCGCGCTGCCCATCGCGACTGTGCGACAGAAACGCACGCGGTCCATCGCGGCTGTTCTATCAAAACCCGCGATGCCAATTTTTTCATTCGGCCGATCCGTTTAAAAAATTAATTTTTTTACTGTTTTTTCTGCCCACATAGCACATTTTACAGTACTAAGATTCCAGCATTGTTTACAGCCATAGGAAAATTTTACTATTTAGAATGCACATTTGAAAGTCTTTTTAAAAAATTTCAGAAAGTGAAAGAAGGATTTATTTGCATTTTATCTAGATAAAAATTTTACTGTTTACTTCTTTGATATTTTGCCCATAGCAGAATTTTAAAAAGAAATCCATTTATTTCGTAAAGAAGTTATATTATTTGCTTTCCTATTTCAAAAGATCTTTTGTTTTTTGAATAGTCTTTGCAAAGCATTTAATTTCCATTTATTGAAAAATTCATATTATTTGCTTTTTTATTTCAAAAAATCCTTTGTTTTTTTAATACTTAGCATTTACTTTTTCAATTTCAGTTTAAAATATCACACGTGCACTCACTCAAACACATAATTTAAAACTGAGCCTTAAAATTTACCCTAACTTCAACCCACTTTTAACCCCACTTGGGGAACACTTAAAAGAACTTTGTAGCTAGGTAGTATTGAGGGGATAGGTGTTCCAATAACACCCCTCAGTTATTACATCTTAGACATAGTTGTTGTCCATTAGGGAACCAAAATCTCTTAGTATTTATTGGCACGGTCACAACCGGTTTATGGGAAGGCCTCTCCCCTAGGAGGGTTGACGTCACGAGGATGGTTCCGGAAGCCTGAGTGGAATACGGAAATCCATTCAGTAACTGAAGGGCTACCATTCGCAGTTCTCGGGATATCCCTGTATGGAGGTATTGCGGTAAAAGGACCAAATGGCAGATTTACCTTTTCTCGACGTGTCATGAACGGAGTATCCTAGTTTCCATTCTTTAGGATTGATTACCCGGTGTCCCTCCCGGTAGGGGGATATCTAGCCGTTGACTCAACACTCAATATTGTCTGACTTGGATTTCATCACCTTGCAGAGAATATAGTTTGTTGATTCACAATACTTTTAGTTAGGTGTTTGCATGATACAATCCACCTTTGGTCTAGTTACACCTCTTTTTTCTAGAAGCTGTTTGCATGTTGGTATTCTGAACATTTTTTGCATCCCTCCACTTATTATAGCACAGCTGCTATAATAAGTGCCTTTTTTGAGGTTGATTTTTTGGCCTGAGAGCCTTCATTTTCACTCCCCTTCTTGCACCCTTGGTTGCATTAGGGTTTAGAGTTTTTTATACATTACCACCTTACACAAAACAGATTTTTTACACAAAAACTTATTTCTCACCATTGAGAATTTTAGACGCTCTCGTCGTCTTCGGGGTGAACTCCCAGAGTTCAGTCTACTTGGCTCTCCACGTCACCGACGCAGAGCATTATCCCTTGACTCGACACATCGTCGGTCAACCATACAGTTATCCGATTCTAACACGCCTCACTTCACATCTGATTCTGAGGCAGAATCTGAAAACCCCATAGAGTTATTCCCAACCAACCTTATGGCTGGAACACCATTTGACCCACTTTTTACCAGCACCATAGGAGAGACATCCATCAACCCTTCTACTGCGGTGCCATCCATGGAAACCACCACCCCCCTAGGTATGCCTAATATGGCGGACACTCCACCCTTAGGAATTCCCAACACAGGGCCACCTCCTGTTATAGGAATTCCCAACACAAAGCCACCACCTATTATGGGTATGCCCAACACCGGAGTCACACCCCCTCTGATTACCACAACCCAGATTCCGGGAATCACCACTACTATTCCTAACCCTGGTGTAACCCATGTTGCACTCGGAAACGTTGGTCCATACTAGACCACAGCTATTGGAGGACACATACCTTCAATACCTAGCATACCCCTAGGCGCTACTAGACCCCTACATCATACCACCATGACTAGTCATGTCCCAGTCCCAGTCACTACATCTGCTAGCTTACCATACATGGTGAGTCTGAACTTACCAGATTTAGCCAGGCTCACCAATGATCCTATCATACACGATCCTGCGTGGCCTCACATGCCCACCAAACTCCCCTCCGACATCCCTAAGTTTGAGGGCAAGGCAGGTGAGGACCCCCAGAACCATATCATGTCCTTCCATCTATGGTGTTCCTCCAACTCCATTGTGGACGACTCTGTCCACCTCCGCCTGTTACAACGCACCTTCACTGGCTCTGCAGCTAAGTGGTATATCGAGCAGCCCCATGGGACGCATCCCACCTTTACCTCCCTTGTCTCGACCTTCCTGCAGTTCTTTCAGTTACTTGTCCGCTATGATGCGGGAGTTGAGATCCTACTGTCTTGCAGACAGAACACGGCCACCCACATCACTGACCACATTCATGAGTGGTGTCAACGCCGAAGCCTCTGGAAAATCAAGTTAGATGACTGTATCTTCTTAGATTGGTTTCTCAAATCCCTCCTCCCTCTCATTGCCAAGGACGTGGCATCTGAATGACCCCAGTCTGAAGAAGAGGCCATCCTCAAAGCCCAACAGTTTGACCTCATTTACGCCCAGTCGCGTTATCTGTATACCATTATACCAGATGCCCCTCGGGGCGATTCATCCCAACATGATGCGCCGGGGGCATCCCATGCCGTTGATGGCATCATTGATCATATGGCATCGCATCCCCAACCCTTTTCCATTGCACATCCTAGCCATGGTCCTGACCTTTCGCGGGCTACCTCTCAATCTAGAGCAACCAGTTCATATGCTCCCATGGCACATCACCACCATACCCATGGACCTTCATGTCCACCTCAGTGCTTTGGTCATGCACCACCTGCATATGCCCCCTAGCTGCACCTCAACCAATGTATTATCCACAGCAAGCTGTGACAGCTAACCCAACACCTCCAATAGCTCAGGGTTACCAACAACCCCAGCAGGCAACTGGTCCACCTCCAGCCCCACCGGCTTATTATCCACCACAACCTGCTCCCACACCTACGGTGAACCAAAATCCTCCCACTGCTCAAGGGCAAGTGTACACACAGCAGAACCAGCCCCAGCACCAGAACAACCAGCACAACCAAGGTGCGCAACAGAACCGTGGAAGAGGAAGTAACCGCAGTAATAACCAACAACATCAGCAAGGTCCTCCACCTCCCAATCCTCCGCAAAATAACAATGCTGCTCCTCCCAACCGCAATCCAGATCGTAATCCCAAGCAGCCTAAAAATAATAACCTCAGAACAAACCACCCTTGTTTTATATGCGGGGTCTATGGTCATTACACACATTCTTTCCCACATTTGGAGAGAGCTCGGCAACTCTGGACTGACGATGCCCATCGTCAAGGGCAAGCAGCTCCTCAGCCTCCACCCAACCCTCCACCACCTCAACATCAACCTTTGGTGCTGCAAAACCCCTTTCCAAACCAAGGTGTAGTGAACACTCAGCCGTTAGCTCCCCCTCAGGGCAACGTGCCACCACAACAGATCACTTATGCAGCCCCTGATCAACCCATGTTCGATTCAGGTAATCACCACTTGTTGATGATGTCAACCGCCGATGCCAACCTCCAAACCCGTCGGAACCAATATGGCTCCACCTCTGAAGCCCCTCCCGCCGACAAGAACACTAACGTTCATCCCACAGATCAGACGTTATGTATACCTCTGGCACCACTCGTTGGCGCTTCTAAAGCGCCTCGCTTCCCACTTCGTCGCATCAATAGTAATCCCAATGCTCGTGCTGCGTCGAATTACAACATCGTAGACGACTTAGCCCAGTCTCCTGCAGCCATGTCTGCTTTAGAAGTCTTGAAAAACTGTCCTTCACAGCGCAAGACTTTACTCTCTGCCATTGGCGCCATTGACCCCAATGATTCACAACTGATGACATTTGATTTGGACCAATCCGAACCACGCTTACCTTCTACTTTAGCATTCCAAGTTTCCGTTTCCGTTCGGAATCTTGTCATCCATCGGTGCATTATCGATGAAGGGGCCTCTACATGCATCATGTCTACATTCTTCTGGCAGAAGTTGGGATCCTCTACTCTCCAGCAGTCCACCACTGCGTTGCGAGCCTATGAAGGCCGTTCGGCACAACCCCAAGGTCTATTAGCTAATGTCCCCGTCCAGCTGGCTGGTAAAACCGTACTCATTGACATTGAGGTCATCAATGCCCAACTTGACTATAACCTTTTACTTGGCCGCAGCTACATGTATGCCATGCGGGGTGTTGCCTCATCCGTTTTTCGTACCATGCAGTTCCCCCATGAGGGACGCGTGGTCAAGGTTGACCAACTCACCTATTACGATCCCAAGGCCCCCGCCACACCTGAAAATGTTCTCCCCATGTTTGAACAACCTGTTTGTGGTGCAACTACCTCGTTCATTTCCTCAGTAGGACCTGGACTTTACTTCGAGGTGCCGATGACTTCTACATTCCAATCTATTCCACCACCATCACTGGAGATCCACGTCGATGACCTCTATACTCTTTCACAGAATACACAAACACCCAGTAATCAACCACCCTTGTTCCCTAAACCACCATTGGTCCCTAGTCACATCGGTGTTACACCCATCCACACAATCCCCTTTCTATTTCCTCCCTCAGGCGTAGTAAGCACTCTGGTAATGGCTACCCTCAGTCTCCCCGGGTTAACATTGGGATTACCCGTGTGGTATATTTCGCCTCCTGTTCCCCCGCCGACACCAAATGTCATCCTGCAACCGGTGCAACCCATTGTTACTTCTACTCAACCACCTCCCGATATCACTACTCCTTCGTCATCGACGAATCCCCCTCCACTCATCAGGCCCACTAGGGGCAGAGGCCCACAACCATACACTGCGGTACCCCCACCCAAGGCATTTAAACCTCCCCCCGTATTCCATGCTCCTCCAAAATGCTCGTTGTGTGATGAGTTAGGACATCCAACCCATCAGTGTCCACAGTTACCTGCATTACAGGAACACATGCAAATGCTTGACGACGAACCCAACATCCCGGTTGTCAAACTCGACCCAAACCCCATGCCTCGTGACAAATCACTACGTACCAACCACCCATGTGCGATATGCAGTATTTATGGCCACTACTCACATCACTGTCCTGACATCCCATATTACAGAGCAGCTCTCTACGAGATGAATAATTTGGACCTTGAGACGGCACCCCCTACTATCGAGGAGATCTACCCTCCCACATCATCCTCATCCGGAGAGATTAACACCATTTATATGATCTCTTCGACCACCCAAACCTCGTCAACTAACTTGACCACTCACAGCTCCCGCGGTGATAAAGAGATTCTAGAGGCTACTACTGCCCTGGATTATCCCTGGGAAGACATGCACCATCATTCATACTTCCTCCCAGAAGAGACCTCATCTACCACCGCTACCCAATTCACGGTCGAGTCCAAAGATTTCCTTCCTACTAAAGTCGACTGGTTGAAGGATCCTATTCCTACTCCTAATGCCTCTGAGGAAGATAACATGGCCAATATTTCTCCCGTCATCCACATTGACATCTCTGACCCACCTGGTTCCCTTCATACCATTACATTAGGAGCCTCCCATAGTGAACATGAGATTGGAGAATACCAAATACTCTTCCAAGAATTCACTGATGTCTTTACTTGGTCAGATACCGAAATGCCTGACCTTGACCCCGCCATTTATACGATCTCCACCGGATACCCCTCTGTCCAATCGGCTCCTTCCCTTGATCCTGTTCACACACACATTCCACCCTGCTACGTCGGTTTTGTCGATGGTGCAAGCCGTTGGTCCCCCAATCTGGCCTCCGCAGCTTGGGCAATATATTCCCCTTCACATGAGTTGATCCACATCAACGGAGTGTGTTTGGGTGCCGCTACCAACAACCAGGCTGAATATGATGCCATGACCGGTATCTTGACCACAACTCTCCAAATGAGCATACGTCACCTTAACGTTTTCTTGGACTCACAACTCCTAGTTTCCCAACTAAACAATGATTACCAGGTACGCGATCCCTATCTGTTCAGAAAATTTTTGCGCACTAAACAAATGATTCGATAGTTTGAATCCATTTCATTCACACATGTCCCAAGAAACCTCAATAGTGTAGCAGACCATATGGCCAACAATGTACTTGACTGGAACACCAATCGCATCATACCATAAGAAATAATGCATCTACGTGCATAACATGTGCCTCCACGGGCATAAACCAAAACAAAATGTGCATCCACGTGCATACCATGTGCCTCCACGGGCATACAGAAAATCAAACATGCCTCCACGGGCGAACATAAAGACAACAAGTGCATCCATGTGCATACACGACTATATACCAACATCACATATATATATATATACATCATCATATAGTCAATACATGTCAAAGGTGCCCTCAGCACCCAATATACAAAAACTACATTAGCCGTACAAAAAGTGCTTCCCCATATGCTCATTAGCATTTGGGGGTAGATACAATATCATCTAGTCATCAGGATCCCTAAGCTCCTCTGGCGCCTCCTCCACCAGCCCTGTCGGATCATGGCGAGCCTGAACTCTCCGCTCTGGTGGCCCCGCTGGATCATCCCATAGATGGATCCTCCTCTCAACCGGCCCTGCTGGGTCATCCTGAGCACCATCCCTGTGCTCTGCCACAAAAACTGCTATCCTCAACAAGATCGACCACCACTCACGCGGCGCACCGAAGCAACGCTCCACGATATCCCGGTCCAAGTCTCTCCAGCCATCCTCGGGGAGTCCAGCTAGAATCATGTCAAATGTCTGTCTGACACCCTCTATGGCATCATCTCGAGGGCCAAACCCTCACCCACGAGCCGCAAATCCTCCACCACATGGAGGTGGTATCGCTGCAGGAGGTTGAGAAACCACCATCGCCCGCCCCCGACGAGCAACGTAGTCCGCCGGTGGTACAGGACCAACATCTGCACAATGCAAGTAAACCATCATATACATATCTAACTATAATCATAAACAAATCACATGATATAGTAAAAAAGCAAACCACAAACCATACCGTCTAAACCCTAGGCCTGTCCCTGGGCTCGAGGCATCTCTAGGTCGCCTCGGTAGTCCATGCCAACATATGGGTAATCCTCAATCACCAGGGGCATCTGCTCCCACTGCTCATATACCTCCTCCGTAAAAAACCCGTGGACACCACCACCGCCACGAGGCATCATATGCCCTCACCGCACCATGCGTGGCTCACTCACCAGACCATCACGAATGGGCACCCGTGGTCGCAAGGTCGGCACCCGCTCGAAGAAAAAACAACATAGAAAGGAGGCATAACAGAACTCTCCTCCCTCTCGACAGCACTTGTCCAGATCTCTCCGGACACCAGCTAAGAACATCTGACCCCATGCGTAATAGGTCCCCCGAAGCACAGAGTCCACCATCATCGTTTGTCCCCCTGACAAATGATGTGGCGCCGCGGCACCCAGCACCCGCAACACACATGCCCCAACACCCCTCATATCCCACTCCCGTAGTGATTGCAGAATGAATGCACTGTTCTACAAAATGGCCCCATCAACACAAAAGGTCTGCAACAAATCCTCCATATCAACACCTGGTGGGATCCTCGGCAGAGATCTCCCACCTCCCCTAAACGAGGCAACCCAGTGAGAAAATATACGTCTGTGAGGGTGATCTCCAACCTCTGTCCCCCAATCATAAAATCACCCTCCGCAGGCACCCACCAACCCACCAACTTGTTCAGGAGCCGTCTCACTGAACGCATGGGTGGGATCTGAGCGAACTTCAGGAGTCCACTCACTGCTAGAGTCTGCCGGATCCCCGGATCAGTCTGAATCTTCTGCATCAAATCATCATCTATCTCCCGCTCTCGCCATGAAGTCAACGGTCTCCTCAACATCCTACCAAAAAACAGAAGAAATTTGTAGCCCAGCAAAATTTTTTTTGCAAAAAATACCATCGCGGCTTTTTCATCAAAAGCCGCGATGATCATCGTGGCCTCCATACCAGAACCCGCGATGAACATCGCGGGTATTGGCTAGACAGTCGCAATGAACATCGCGACTATCTCCCATGAAATTGCGATGAACATCGCGGGTTCCAACCTCACAGTCGCGATGGACATCGCGACTGTCAACCTAAAACCCGCGAGGTTCATTGCGGGAAGAGACCCGAAACCCGCGATATTCCACGTTGGAAGGTCAACATGGAATTTCCCGGCCTTCGGGGGCCCGCCGCCAACCAAAAAAGACATAATTGAAAAGGCTAAGGCGAATAGAGTTACCTAAAACTCGCGGAATCGAAAACCAATGGTGAAATCTCACGGAAATCAAGAAAGAGCTCTGACTGCTCTGCCAAACTCACACGTAACAATGACACATCATATGGGCCCCACACCCTATTTATAGAGATTCTACCATTTTTTAAAACAACCATTCTGGTGTCATACGATGTCCGTTTCTCAAACCGTTGGTACCATTGGAATCAGAGCAGCGAGAACTTCATGACAGTTCTTTCCTTTTCCTGTTTTCACTAGGTCCATTTTTTGACCATTTTTTTCACGCCCTCGTCGCCTCGGTTTGCATGCCACATCGGCCGTCGTCCGTTTTTGACATGCCTTATATCGCCGGATTCAGTTTTCCGCGCTCGTGATGATGCTTGAGATCATTTCTCGCTCTCACGCCCATATATTTTGGGCATTTTTTTCCCATGGCCCCTCGTCGCCTCGGTTTGCGTGCCACATCGGTCGTCGTCCATTTTTTATGAACCTTATATCGCCGGATCCAATGTTCCACGCTCGTGATGATGCTTGAGAACATTTCTCGCTCTCACCTAAATATTTTTTGGGCATTTTTCCCATGACCCCTCGTCGCCTCGATTTGCGTGCCACATTGGCCGTTGCCCCTTTTTGACAATCTTTATGTCACCGGATCCAGTTTTCCGCAATCATGATGATGCCTGAGACCTTTTCTCTCTCCCATCAATACCTTTTTGTTCGGTATAATTTTATCCCTTTTTCGGGCCGAGCAATTCCTTTTACGAAAAAGGCACTTAGGGAGTTTCTGTTAAGCTCTCTTCTGACTCCTAAAACAATTAAAAGATCGCCGAGCAACCTTGCTTCCTTTCATGCTCGCTAAACGTATCTGAAAGAGCGTCTACCTGGTATAAGTTTACCCCTTTTCCGGACCTTGTAGACTAATTACAAAAAAGGAATACTCTAGTCACATCGGCTAGAAGAGTTCTCCATTTGCATCATTTTATGCTTTTTTGGGCCTTGGAGACTAACTCACGAAAAAGAACACCAATGGAGTCCACTTACCGCCAGGGATGATTTTAGGGGCGAAATTTAGCCCAATGGCGAATTTAGAAGGTTTCCAATTTTTTTTGGGGCGAATTTTTATGTAAAAGAGGTTTTTTAGAATTAATTTTAATAGCCCACTAATTATTATTTTTAAAATATTCAAACCCTGTATAGCCAAAAACGAATTCAGCAGGAATTTTCAAGAGAAAACAGCCGCCCCCGATTTTTGTGGGAGAAATAGGGAAAAAATTATTTTCGCCAGTTTATTTTCCTTGATTTTTCCTTGGATGCACCAGTCGCCCCCGATTTTTAGGGATGGTGTTTCCTGTAAACTCATTCGCCCGTGATCTCTGGCATGGCGGTTTTTGGAGCTATTGTTCGCCCTTGATTTCTGGCATGAGTTTTTTTGGAGCTATTGTTCGCCCTCGATTTCAAGGAATAGCGGTTCTGGAGTCCTATTCGCCCTCGATTTCAAGGAATAGCGGTTCTGGAGTCCGATTCGCCCACGATTTGGCTGCTAGAGTGCCAATAAAACCCCGAGCATCGCCCATGTTGAATCACGCTGGTAAAATTCTTGATTTTTACCCATACGAGGCTCACTAGTTTGTAGCGTGTATCTGAAGGTTTGCTAACTGCTTTGGCTGCACATTTCCGAAGGGTTTCGAGCATTAAAAGGTACGTGGCAACTGGATTGATTGCTTGTATAGTACCTGTTTGAAATCCCATGTATTCAAAAATTGCAAGCGTTCTCTGTTTCCATGATTTCATTTTACTATGGTCTCACCCTAGTAATTCTCATTCAAGAGTGTTTTATCCTTATTTGTCAAGATACATAGCAGCAGTATTACTGATGTTGTCGATTTTTGAAATCCTTGAGTGGATCAAACTGGTTCAGTCCAATCAAATAATAGGTAGGGAATATGTTAATGCATGCACTGTAGCATCGATTCAGTTATGAGATGTCATTCTAGACCATGAACCTGGGAAAAATGTAATATTATTGTTGATATCAGTTCATACTAGTAGGATTTACAGCTTTGATGATTGTAGTCGTTGTTTAATGATAGGTTCTATGTACCCTTTGTATCCCTCGGTCACAGCAGAATTGTTGAAAGGATCCTTCAAGGCTTCCATGTAAAGATGTGTATATACATCACCATCATAGCGATCCATACTGAACCCAAATAATGATCTGTATGATCAAAGGAATCAACCAATGCAATAGCATTTGGGCGCATCTGAGTCCATCATTGAAAAAAGAAAATTATCTGGTAGTGCGTAGACATTATAATATTGGTCTCTGAAGAATTATGAGGCAAAAAAACACATCAAAAGGCAGAGATGCTTCTTTTCTCATACCATCAACACATTATGAAAGATAGACATTTAATAAGCAACCGTCATGCTTTGGGGCTAAACAAAATTCATGCATTTAAGAATCAGGTGAGAAAACTGAAATTCAGTCTTCTTAAAATAAAGTATAATGAGATTCTACTGCAAACAAAACAATTCAAGATATAGAGAAACAAAGAAATATTGAAACTAAAGAGAAATATGCAAACTCACATGAGAATAAAGACTTCTTAGTTGATGCTTTGCAAGATTTGCTTGCCTTTTTGTCATGTATCCAGTGACCAGAAAATCCTCAACATGTTCACAAACTAGTGAGAGTCCATATGTATTACAGAGAAGTTAATGTAGCTGCTTCTTCACATTCAAACCAGGATATGCATCATGTACTTTATTGATAAATCTGCAGATCAAGACAGCATTCATGTTTGAGCTACATAGGTTTCACATTTGATTCATGTTGTAACAGAACAAAAGAGATGTAAAAGATATAAAAGGTGAATGCAATGAAACCCAGATTCAAACTTAAAATAGAAACAGTCTCTGAAAATCTTGAGACCACCTACTCTGTTCTGTGGATGGGGCTTTGGGATCTTGAAATCGAAAACTTGACGCTTAGTGTCAAGACTTGGTGGTGTTGGATTACTAATGAAGAAACAATTTGGAGTAAGTTATGGAGGCACAAATATGCTTAGAACATAGAGGAGAGAGACGTAATTTAAATCACTAGTGAATGGAAGTGGTCCCTCATCTAGAATGTTGCTTGGCAGAACAGAGCTCTTGTGCAGAATCATTGCTTCTAGGAGATAAGAGAGGGGAAATATGCTCTATTATGGGAGAATGCATGGCAACATGAGCTCCCACCTGATGTAGATGCCCCTACAGCAAGGTAGTGGGAGACTCTGGAACAATATCCCTTACAGCAAGGCTTGACACTGTTCGGATATCCACATCATCTTTTTCAGGATCTTGCATGCAAATTAGGGTTTGCATGCAGAATCTAGGGTTGGCATGCACAGGCATGCACTGGCATGCATCCCAGTCACCAGTTTGATGCCTCCAGCACCTTATCCACTTCATTCTAGCACCCGGGAGCTACCTATCACAGAGTTTTAGCCCTCCTAAGCTGAAAGGCGCTGACTTCTCACCTACTGCCTGAGAAGGGCGCACTTGTTCACCTACCACTGCAGTTCCACTTCAGTTACATTCAGTTAGCTCCGATTCTCCCTGATTTGAGGCTAGTTTCACTCCCGACTGACTGTATCACTTCCGTTTGACCTCCAGTTTGATTAGGTGACTTGTTTTGACTTCAGTTAGCCTCCCATGCGCCCCCACTGAGCCTCCAGATCCTAAATCAGTGCTACACACTTCAGTTACACTTATTACACTCAGTTAGACTCAGATTGACACCTGGATGACTGGTTGTTGTGATTGATGAGCACCACCGATGATTGATGAGGACTCCTAGATAGAGTCAAGCTACTCCATTCAGTGATTTGAATGACCTCCTTAGGCAATTCGAATTGCTCAGTCATTGTGACAGTTTGTATTGTAATTCATTCACCCTTTCTGGGATAGATAGCACTGCTGCATGTTTTGCACAGTTTTGCACCATATTTTCTATGTTCATCTGTTGTGATTGATTTACTTGTTCATTAGATCTGCTGTGACTAATTTTACATGGTATCAGAGCCATTGCAGGGACAAGATCTCTTTTCTACAAGTGTTTATACAAGAAGATTTGACTGAATTGCTAAAAAAATTGCAAAAAGTTTGGCATGAAATATCTCAAGGGCATTCGCTCCTGTGCATCCAAAGCTTGAAAAATATTCCAATACCACTCCAGAAGCTTGAGTTACCACATAATTCCTGGATCTGATACATTGGACCTATTCAACAATGCTTAAAATCCAATCCCAGGTGTGATGCAACTCTCAAAGGGTGGATTGTTCGACCTTATTGTGGTTGTTTCTATGTGATTTGCAGGTTTATTGTCTCCTTCAATTGCACTCGCTATCTTGTGCATGCAAGCTTCCCTATAGCAATTGCATTCACTATAGTCTGCATGCAAGCTTCCTCTTCATCAGTTGACTCAATCCTTGCAATGGAATACTCTTCTTCAAAGCCTATCCTCACCCCATTCAATTATTTTGATTGGAAAGATGATATGGAGATCATATTACGTTCAAAAGGTTACTACCGAGTCACTATTGGTCTTGAATTGGAGCCAAACAATGTGTCAGATAGAACCAAACACTACAACAAGCTTGATGAAGCTTATGGTCTTCTTTGTCTCTCCATATCCAAAGATATTCACTTCCATCTAAGCGGATTGAAGACTCCAAAAGCCATATGGGAGCAACTTGAAACACTATTCGGCAAACAGGATGAGCTTAGGGCTTTTCAGTTAGAGAATGAATTGATTGGCCTTAATCCTGAGAATTTCGAGACCATCAATGAATTCTTCACAAAATTCAAGAACTTGAACTTGCAATTGAAGAACAGTGGTGTTATCAAAGAGGATAAACAGTTGATCCTCTCCATTCTAAGCAAGCTTGGGAAATATTATTCGGTATTTGTCTCCACTTTCAATTTCGGTCGGCTAACTACCCCGAATTGGAAGATGCCTACCTTGAATGCCTTCATTGAGTCCGTTACAAAAGAGCATGACAAGTTGATTCAAATGGGGTCCATAAGCTCCAAAGATTCAGCCCTATTTGTTCAAGGACCCAATATCTCGAATGGTAAAGGAAAGCTAAAGAAGGAGAAGCCCAAATTCGAGCCTCACAAGCAAAAAGACAAAGGCAAGCAAACGGATGCACCATCCAGTTCGAAATCCAAGCAAAAGGGCAAAGAAGGTAACCAAAAATCTAAATGTACCTATTGTAACCGTGGCTTTCATCCCGAAAGTTCATGTATGAAGAAGACTATAGATCAAATGGCCCTCCTTTTTGGAAAATAAAAACATAACCCTTCCTGACGGTGCAAGGAAGAAGGATCAGAATGATGATCATGAAAGAGGACAAGCACTCATGGAAACAGTTTCGAAGTCCACTACTCTCTTGATAGATTCGGGTGCATCAAATCATATGGCTGCAAATATTGATTCTTTTCCTCATTCGATCCAAACAGCTCCATCCCCATCCATTTGGGAGATGACTCAAAAATTTCTTCAAAGGGCAAATGTACGATTCATGTAGAACATGGATGCTTTCAGAATGTTCTCTATGTGCCTTCCTTGGCTTCAAATCTCCTTTCTGTGTATCAAATGACACATACTGGTGAACCAAAGCAAGTCACATTCAGCCCTAATACAGTTGAAATTTCTGATATCAAAAGTGGAAGACTAGTTGCGGTTGGAAAGGAAAACCACACTGCAAAATGCTATGAGTTTTCGCACTTTATTCCGCTTGCAAAGCCCACTGCTCTCCGCACACATGGTAATGAGGTTAGTAGGCTTTGGCATGAAAGATTTGATCATCTAAATTATAAGTATCTGCTGCTGCTATCAAATAAATCCATGGTAGATGGGCTTCCACAACTCCGTTTCTCGAAGGGAATATGCACCGGTTGCATTATTGGGAAG
Organism: Larix kaempferi; assembly: GCA_027924585.1. Lineage (NCBI taxonomy): Eukaryota > Viridiplantae > Streptophyta > Pinopsida > Pinales > Pinaceae > Larix > Larix kaempferi. The sequence continues at coordinate 892,809 of BSBM01001058.1, forward strand.
CACCCCGAGCACAGATTCGACCGCGGCAAGGCTAGCAGAGCCTCTACTATTTTGGGATTGATCCATTCTGATATCAGTGGTCCGCTGCCCCATATGTCATTAAATGGTTCAAGGTATGTTTTGACATTTATTGACGATTTTTCCCGCTTTACATGGGTATTCTTTCTCAAAAACAAGTCAGAAGTGCTTGGAAAATTCAAGGATTTTAAGGCTTCTGTTGAGACCACCACTGAGAGCAAGATCAAAGCTCTTAGATCTGATAATGGTGGGGAATATATCAAGTCCGAGTTGCTGCAACTTTGTGCCCAAAGCGGAATCAAGATCCAACATACAGTTCCCTACACACCCCAGCAGAACGGTGTAGCGGAAAGGAAAAACCGGTCACTGAAAGAGATGGCTACATGCATGATTGAATCAAAAGGTTTGGCTGCAAATATTTGGGCTGAAGCAATCAATGTTGCTGCATATATACAGAACCATGTTCCACATTCATCCGTTAAAGGTATGACTCCTTTCGAATCATTCTTTGGTCACAAACCGGATGTGTCAAATTTGAGAGTTTTTGGCTCTACTGCATGGGCTAGAATTCCTTCTGAGAAGAGACGAGCTTTGGATCCACAAAGTATCGAGTGCATATTGATAGGATATGGGGAAGAATCAAAAGCATATAAACTCATGGATATCAGATCTAAAAAGATATTCATAGAGCACAGTGTGCAGTTTGAAGAACCGCTTCAAGAATTGCAACTAGTCGAGGAAAAGACTGCCGATTCACCGCCTTCACCAGAAGAATATCCGAGCAGCGATAATGAAGGTATGAGTTCTGATATTTCTGATATTGTAGCAGCATATGATGATCATGACATATCAGGTTCGGAATCCGATCATTATGATCCTCGTCAGTTACCAAAGTGGGCCCAAAACACTCTACAATCTGCTGGTTCTAGTCTTGGAAATCCTGCTGATCCGAGACGAACAAGAGGAGACTTTCAAAGAGAAGGTATGGATCTTTCTATTTCTGATCCATTTCTTCGTAAGATTTGTTATTTGATGGCTGGTTCAGATCCTACATCATACTATTCAGCCCATCGAGATCCGAGATGGAAAAGTGCCATGGATGAAGAGTACAGTTCTCTTCAAAAGAACAATACATGGGAGCTAGTTTCTCTTCCACCTGGAAGAAAATTAGTGAAGTGTAAATGGTTCTACCGTACTAAAGTTACTGCTGATGGAACTATCAGCAAATATAAAGCAAGGTTGGCGGAAAAAGGTTTTTCCCAAGTCCAAGGAGTGGACTACACAGAGACCTTTGCACCGGTTGCAAAGATGGATTCCATCCGCCTTGTTTTAGCTATTGCCGCGTCCAAGCACTGGGAAGTGCACCACATGGATGTGAAGAGTGCATTTTTACATGGAGACCTTGCTGAAGAGGTCTATATGCAGCATCCAGAGGGTTATACATCAGATCCATCATTGGTTTGTAGATTGAAGAAGTCTTTGTACGGGTTAAAACAGGCCCCAAGAGCTTGGTACGCAAAGATGGACTCCTTCCTTCTTTCTCAGAATTTCCAAAGATGCAAATCTGATCCGAATGTGTATCTTCAGCGAGTTAAAGGTAATTTGTTGGTTATTGTACTTTATGTTGATGATCTGCTTATTACTGGTAGCACACTTACTTCAATAAACAAGCTAAAATCTGCCTTAAATCTAGCTTTTGACATGAGCGATTTGGGCTTGCTGAGTCACTTTTTGGGCTTGGAGATAGCTCAAAATTTTGATGGGATCACTATATCTCAGCAAAAATATGCTTCCGACCTGTTATTGAAGTTTAATATGGCTGAATGTAAGGCAGCCCCGTTCCGATTCCTCTCAGGAATCAGTCTTGAGGAGGGAGACTCCACACCGCTTGCAGATTGCAGTATATATCGACAGTTGATTGGTTCACTACTTTATTTGACACATTCATGGCCTGATATCTCATATGCCGTGAGTGCCGTGTCAAGATATATGCAGCAGCCACATGAGCTTCATTGGCGAGCAGCCAAGCGGATCTTGCAGTATGTGCAAGGTACGAGACAGTTTGGCATACACTATGCTGCAGATTCTGAGCTAGATTTCATTGGTTTTACTGATTCAGATTGGGCAGGTGATAGCATTGATCGGAAGTCCACTTCCGGTTATGTTTTCATGATTGGTCATGGTGCTATTTGCTGGTCCAGCAAAAAGCAAGCAGCCATTGCACTTTCTTCAGCAGAGGCAGAGTATCGAGGGGCAGTCAATGCCTGCATTCAGGCAGTTTGGTTGCAGGGTATTCTTTCCGAGTTTGGTTTTGGTGGCACTACTTGGACTGTCCTCTTTTGTGACAATCAAAGTGTTATCAAGATCTCCACAGATCTAGTTCAGCGGTAGAGGACCAAACACATTGAGATTCATATGCATTACATTCGACAGTTGGTGCATGACCGCACCATCATTCTGCAATATTGCCCTACTGATGAGCAAATTGCAGACATCTTCACCAAGAGCTTCACTGAGAAGAAGTTCTCTTACCTCCGTTCACTGTTGGGGGTGAGTTCCATCATGGTGGAGACAGATTGATTCATTATTATGCTTTAGCTTGAGGGGGGGCTTTCTTCCCACTGGGTTTTCCCTCTTTCCTCACTTAGTTATTTTCAGCATTTTTTGGATTATTGTATTGGGGTGACCTTTGGTCTTAGTTACCAGGGCCCCACATTTTTTTTTGTTGGCACATCATAGTCTAGCTTGAGGGGGGGTGTTCGGATATCCACATCATCTTTTTCAGGATCTTGCATGCAAATTAGGGTTTGCATGCAGAATCTAGGGTTGGCATGCACAGGCATGCACTGGCATGCATCCCAGTCACCAGTTTGATGCCTCCAACACCTTATCCACTTCATTCTAGCACCCGGGAGCCACCTACCACAGATTTTTAGCCCTCCTAAGCTGAAAGGCGCCCACTTCTCACCTACTGCCAGAGAAGGGCGCACTTGTTCACCTACCACTGCAGTTCCACTTCAGTTACATTCAGTTAGCTCTGATTCTCCCTGATTTGAGGCTAGTTTCACTCCCGACTGACTGTATCACTTCCGTTTGACCTCCAGTTTGATTAGGTGACTTGTTCTGACTTCAGTTAGCCTCCCATGCGCCCCCATTGAGCCTCCAGATCCTAAATCAGTGCTACACACTTCAGTTACACTTATTACACTCAGTTAGACTCAGATTGACACCTGGATGACTGGTTGTTGTGATTGATGAGCACCACCGATGATTGATGAGGACTCCTAGATAGAGTCAAGCTACTCCATTCAGTGATTTGAATGACCTCCTTAGGCAATTCGAATTGCTCAGTCATTGTGACAGTTTGTATTGTAATTCATTCACCCTTTCTGGGATAGATAGCACTGCTGCATGTTTTGCACAGTTTTGCACCATATTTTCTATGTTCATCTGTTGTGATTGATTTACTTGTTCATTAGATCTGCTGTGACTAATTTTACAGACACATGTGAACTTAAGTCAACATAGCTTGCATTAGCAATAGATAAAGGTCGAAATATATTTTCTTTCAAATCATGTGTAAAATTTTCAAAACAGCTATCAGATGTTGCAAGAACCACTTCTTTAGGAATTTCAAACAATTTATCACTAAATGGGGGCGTTTGAACATCTGCTCTTGCATCATAAGAAGTAACATTCCTCTGACCTCTAGGAGTTGTGCTGACAGTTCAAGAGAATCAATCACATTCATAAGACCATTAGGAGGACTGCAGACCTTTCTCTGTTCAGGAGTCGTCCCAGAAGAAAATTTCTCCTTTGAACGATTAGGAGTCATACAACATGTTCTGAATTACCTATCCTTACTCCCCTTTAGTGTTATAGATCATTTTGCAAATTTGTTGAATTTTAAGGAGCAACATATGGGATGAATCCTTTGGAAAGATGGGAGCAAATCTAGTTTTCAGGGTTATATCCAAAATCATGGAAGTCGAAACAATCGATTCTCAATCCTCTCTACTTGATCTTTCTTCTATGCATTTCTCATGTATCAATTAGTTTAGCTTACTGTATGCTTTCGGAGTAGCCCTAGACACCTCTGAAGGTATTTAATGTTGATTGTACATTTGTCAGTCCCATTAACCTACATTTTTGGTCATTTACTGGAAATTAATATTATTTAACTGATCTTATCTAGTTGTATTTCTTTTAAGCTTATGCAGTATGTGTCTATGGAAAGAGCATATTTGAAGATTAAGAGGCAACCAATGTCGAAAGGCTTATAGGATCTGTAAATTGGGCATAATGTAACTAAGTTCTCTTCACCTTCTAGTGCTAAATGGCATATTTGTCTGCTAAGTTTTGTCTTTTGAATGCTAAGTTATATTTGGTATGGGATGAAACTTCTGAGTTACATCTGTCACGTTCATAACGATTTCCCAAAAACAAATGCAGAACACAATCAAAAGTTGAACAAGCTTCAGACAAGGTTCTTCACTGGTTAGATTTTCTTCTCCAATTATGGATTGGGTTAGTGTTCAGGTATGTTTAATTTTACTGAAGGTAAGGGTTTGTTAGGGAAAACTCTTATCTAGGCTAGGTAGTTCATAAGGAGATATACCCTAGTTGTATTTCCACAGGAAATTGTTCATTTTGGTATTGAATTTTATTTCAAACATACTCTGTTTTCTCATGACCTTTGTTTGAGTGATCTTGTCCATGAAGATCTCTTACTGATTTTCATAGACTGTAGTCTAATCAGTTGTGTACAGCATGGTGGAGATACATTCTCACATTGATGTTAGATATCCTATCTAAGGGATTTCATTTCATAAAACTTCATGCCGTCGGCAGATATTCAAAGGAAACTTAGTTACTGCCGATGAGCCTTTGCCGGGAATTCAAAACTCACTTTGGATGTGGTTATTTAATCAGATATGGAACAAATATTCATTTCTGCATTCTGGTGGTCGAATGTTAGTGATTGAAATTTGAAATTGGATCACTGATACTAGACAGTTAGTTGATGAATGCACCAGCATTGTTTTCTAGTCTTATTGCCTAAGATGATGAATATTTTTCTGGGTTATTTTTTCAGAATTTGAAGAGTCCATGAAAGGATTAACCTGTCCTCTCTTTGACTACCAGAAACTATGTATTCATTATATACAATCACTAATTCTATTGTCAAACTAACAAAAAATATTTAAACTTAAAAAAATTAATGTAAAAACATCAGATGACAAAAGAGCTTGCAAAACATGTTACTAGGTGTTGAACATTTAGTTTACTAAAACCATCGTGTGGTGACTATTTTACAAACATGAAATCTGGCAACATGGTAATGTAGAAGGAATTCATATTGCCCTAAGATACTAGACTAATCAAAGGGAGAAAAGAGTAATCTCTGCACATCCTGGTGAAGTGTAATCACATTTGATGTAGGCATGCTCCATAAAAGCCTTTGAAGGCTTTGCAGTATGTGCAAAAGCTCTTTGTAAACCTTGAAAAATGTCTCTGCAAGCATGTAGGGTGTATGTCACCAAGGTGCAATTAAAGAAATGTTGTGAACAACCAAAGCTACAAATTGAATTGTATATTATGCTTTAATTCATATTTTAATTTTTTAGGTTCTTTTGATGTGTCCATTCTCTCAATGAAGATGAGGTTATGCTTTTCTGCAATAACTTGTCATAAATTCTGTGTTGAAGATTTGGACTAGTCACATCTCGAGGGGTGAATTCCATCTCAAACAAGCTCTGAAAATAAAACAGGCGATATGTAATAGAATGCTTCATAGAAGATTTGGATTAATCACATTTCTTTGGTAGAATTCCCTTTTAAGCAGTTGGAAGTACTTACTGTCAATGTTCTTTCTTCCAATACTTAACTTGAGCTTCATACTCGCAGTAAAGTATTCTTGATATCTATTCTTTCTGATTAGTTTTCTTCACCCAGCTCAAATATAAGTAGGGCAACTAATTCAGTCATCTCAAATGAGTTAGTATCTAGAAAACATGATCTTAGGATTAGGCTTGAACAAAAATGATCATAGATCCTGTCCTGTTCTAAACACACTCTGCATACTGCTAAAAGTTTCTGCATCGGAAAGCTATTATAGATTTGTGTTTAAGTATTCATTTTCTACGTGTCAAACTTACTGCAATGCTACTGTCTTCTGCATTATTTCTGTTGAAAAGGGCAAATTCAAGATTTCTAAATTAACAGAGATACAAGTGAAAATTGGGCTTAAAGTATTTTATCTGACTGTTTTGGAATGATGTTACTGATTAAGTAGGTTAATAGGGGGGTTGACATTTCAGTTCCTTGTGGCTTCTTATCCACCTTTTGTAAACTCATTCTGCTTCAATAAAATTCAGGGGCTTTAAAGAACACCAGGATATGCACCATGTACTTTATTGATAAATCTGCAGATCAAGACAGCATTCATGTTTGAGCTACATAGGTTTCACATTTGATTCATGTTCTAACAGAACAAAAGAGATGTAAAAGATATAAAAGGTGAATGCAATGAAACCCAGATTCAAACTTAAAATAGAAACAGTCTCTGAAAATCTTGAGACCACCTACTCTGTTCTGTGGATGGGGCTTTGGGATCTTGAAATCGAAAACTTGACGCTTAGTGTCAAGACTTGGTGGTGTTGGAATACTAATGAAGAAACAATTTGGAGTAAGTTATGGAGGCACAAATATGCTTAGAACATAGAGGAGAGAGACCTAATTTAAATCACTAGTGAATGGAAGTGGTCCCTCATCTAGAATGTTGCTTGGCAGAACAGAGCTCTTGTGCAGAATCATTGCTTCTAGGAGATAAGAGAGGGGAAATATGCTCTATTATGGGAGAATGCATGGCAACATGAGATCCCACCTGATGTAGATGCCCCTACAGCAAGGTAGTGGGAGACTCTGGAACAATATCCCTTACAGCAAGGTTTGACACTGTTCGGATATCCACATCATCGTTTTCAGGATCTTGCATGCAAATTAGGGTTTGCATGCAGAAGCTAGGGTTGGCATGCACATGCATGCATCCCAGTCACCAGTTTGATGCCTCCAGCACCTTATCCACTTCATTCTAGCACCCGGGAGCCACCTACCACAGAGTTTTATCCCTCCTAAGCTGAAAAGCGCCCACTTCTCACCTACTGCCAGAGAAGGGCGCACTTGTTCACCTACCACTGCAGTTCCACTTCAGTTACATTCAGTTAGCTCCGATTCTCCCTGATTTGAGGCTAGTTTCACTCCCGACTGACTGTATCACTTCCGTTTGACCTCCAGTTTGATTAGGTGACTTGTTCTGACTTCAGTTAGCCTCCCATGCGCCCCCACTGAGCCTCCAGATCCTAAATCAGTGCTACACACTTCAGTTACACTTATTACACTCAGTTAGACTCAGATTGACACCTGGATGACTGGTTGTTGTGATTGATGAGCACCACCGATGATTGATGAGGACTCCTAGATAGAGTCAAGCTACTCCATTCAGTGATTTGAATGACCTCCTTAGGCAATTCGAATTGCTTAGTCATTGTGACAGTTTGTATTGTAATTCATTCACCCTTTCTGGGATAGATAGCACTGCTGCATGTTTTGCACAGTTTTGCACCATATTTTCTATGTTCATCTGTTGTGATTGATTTACTTGTTCATTAGATCTGCTGTGACTAATTTTACATGGTATCAGAGCCATTGCAGGGACAAGATCTCTTTTCTACAAGTGTTTATACAAGAAGATTTGACTGAATTGCTAAAAAAATTGCAAAAAGTTTGGCATTAAATATCTCAAGGGCATTCGCTCCTGTGCATGAAAAGCTTGAAAAATATTCCAATACCACTCCAGAAGCTTGAGTTACCACATAATTCCTGGATCTGATACATTGTACCTATTCAACATTGCTTGAAATCCAATCCCAGGTGTGATGCAACTCTCAAAGGGTGGATTGTTCGACCTTATTGTGGTTGTTTTTATGTGATTTGCAGGTTTATTGTCTCCTTCAATTGCACTCGCTATCTTGTGCATGCAAGGTTCCCTACAACAATTGCATTCGCTATATTCTGCATGCAAGCTTCCTCTTCATCAGTTGACTCAATCCTTGCAATGGAATACTCTTCTTCAAAGCCTATCCTCACCCCATTCAATTATTTTGATTGGAAAGATGATATGGAGATCATATTACGTTCAAAAGGTTACTACCGAGTCACTATTGGTCTTGAATTGGAGCCAAAAGATGTGTCAGATAGAACCAAACACTACAACAAGCTTGATGAAGCTTATGGTATTCTTTGTCTCTCCATCTCCAAAGATCTTCACTTCCATCTCAGCGGATTGAAGACTCCAAAATCCATATGGGAGCAACTTGAAACACTATTCGGCAAACAGGATGAGCTTAGGGCTTTTCAATTAGAGAATGAATTGATTGGCCTTAATCCTGAGAATTTCGAGACCATCAATGAATTCTTCACAAAATTCAAGAACTTGAACTTGCAATTGAAGAATAGTGGTGTTATCAAAGAGGATAAGCAGTTGATCCTCTCCATTCTAAGCAAGCTTGGGAAAGATTATTCGGTATTTGTCTCCACTTTCAATTCCGGTCGGCTAACTACCCCGAATTGGAAGATGCCTACCTTGAATGCCTTCATTGAGTCCATTACAAAAGAGCATGACAAGTTGATTCAAATGGGGTCCATAAGCTCCAAAGATTCAGCCCTATTTGTTCAAGGACCCAAGATCTCGAATGGTAAAGGAAAGCTAAAGAAGGAGAAGCCCAAATTCGAGCCTCACAAGCAAAAAGACAAAGGCAAGCAAACAGATGCACCATCCAGTTCGAAATCCAAGCAAAAGGGCAAAGAAGGTAACCAAAAATCTAAATTTACTTATTGTAACCGTGGCTTTCATCCCGAAAGTTCATGTATGAAGAAGACTATAGATCAAATGGCCCTCCTTTTTGGAAAAGAACAACATAACCCTTCCTGACGGTGCAAGGAAGAAGGATCGGAATGATGATCATGAAAGAGGACAAGCACTCATGGCAACGGTTTCGAAGCCCACTACTCTCTTGATAGATTCGGGTGCATCAAATCATATGGCTGCAAATATTGATTCTTTTTCCTCATTCGATCCAAACAGCTCCATCCCCATCCATTTGGGAGATGACTCAAAAATTTCTTCAAAGGGCAAAGGTACGATTCATGTAGAACATGGATGCTTTCAGAATGTTCTCTATGTGCCTTCCTTGGCTTCAAAAACCCTTTCTGTGTATCAAATGACACATACTGGTGAACCAAAGCAAGTCACATTCATCCCTAATACAGTTGAAATTTCTGATATCAAAAGTGGAAGACTAGTTGCGGTTGGAAAGGCAAACCACACTGCAAAATGCTATGAGTTTTCGCACTTTATTCCGCTTGCAAAGCCCACTGCTCTTCGCACACATGGTAATGAGGTTAGTAGGCTTTGGCATGAAAGATTTGGACATCTAAATTATAAGTATTTTCTGCTGCTATCAAATAAATCCATGGTAGATGGGCTTCCACAACTCCGTTCCTCGAAGGGAATATGCACCGGTTGCATTATTGGGAAGCACCCCGAGCACAGATTCGACCGCGGCAAGGCTAGCAGAGCCTCTACTATTTTGGGATTGATCCATTCTGATATCAGTGGTCCGCTGCCCCATATTTCATTAAATGGTTCAAGGTATGTTTTGACATTTATTGACGATTTTTCCCGCTTTACATGGGTATTCTTTCTCAAAAACAAGTCAGAAGTGCTTGGAAAATTCAAGGATTTTAAGGCTTCTGTTGAGACCACCACTGAGAGCAAGATCAAAGCTCTTAGATCTGATAATGGTGGGGAATATATCAAGTCCTAGTTGCTGCAACTTTGTTCCCAAAGTGGAATCAAGATCCAACATACAGTTCCCTACACACCCCAGCAGAACGGTGTAGCGGAAAGGAAAAACCGGTCACTGAAAGAGATGGCTACATGCATGATTGAATCAAAAGGTTTGGCTGCAAATATTTGGGCTGAAGCAATCAATGTTGCTGCATATATACAGAACCATGTTCCACATTCATCCGTGAAAGGTATGACTCCTTTCGAAGCATTCTTTGGTCACAAACCGGATGTGTCAAATTTGAGAGTTTTTGGCTCTACTGCATGGGCTAGAATTCCTTCTGAGAAGAGACGAGCTTTGGATCCACAAAGTATCGAGTGCATATTGATAGGATATGGGGAAGAATCAAAATCATATAAACTCATGGATATCAGATCAAAAAAGATATTCATAGAGCGCAGTGTGCAGTTTGAAGAACCGCTTCAAGAATTGCAACTAGTCGAGGAAAAGACTGCCGATTCACCGCCTTCACCAGAAGAAGATCCGAGCAGTGATAATGAAGGTATGAGTTCTGATATTTCTGATATTGTAGCAGCATATGATGATCATGACATATCAGGTTCGGAATCCGATCATTATGATCCTCCTCAGTTACCAAAGTGGGCCCAAAACACTCTACAATCTGCTGGTTCTAGTCTTGGAAATCCTGCTGATCCGAGACGAACAAGAGGAGACTTTCAAAGAGCAGGTATGGCTCTTTCTATTGCTGATCCATTTATTCCTTAGATTTGTTATTTGATGGCTGGTTCAGATCCTACATCATACTATTCATCCCATCGAGACTCGAGATGGAAAAGTGCCATGGATGAAGAGTACAGTTCTCTTCAAAAGAACAATACATGGGAGCTAGTTTCTCTTCCACCTGGAAGAAAATTAGTGAAGTGTAAATGGTTCTACCGTACTAAAGTTGCTGCTGATGGAACTATCAGCAAATATAAAGCAAGGTTGGCGGCAAAAGGTTTTTCCCAAGTCCAAGGAGTGGACTACACAGAGACCTTTGCACCGGTTGCAAAGATGGATTCCATCCGCCTTGTTTTAGCTATTGCCGCATCCAAGCACTGGGAAGTGCACCACATGGATGTGAAGAGTGCATTTTTACATGGAGACCTTGCTGAAGAGGTCTATATGCAGCAGCCAGAGGGTTATACATCAGATCCATCATTGGTTTGTAGATTGAAGAAGTCTTTGTATGGGTTAAAACAGGCCCCAAGAGCTTGGTATGCAAAGATGGACTCCTTCCTTCTTTCTCAGAATTTCCAAAGATGCAAATCTGATCCGAATGTGTATCTTCAGCGAGTTAAAGGTAATTTGTTGGTTATTGTACTTTATGTTGATGATCTGCTTATTACTGGTAGCACACTTACTTCAATAAACAAGCTAAAATCTGCCTTAAATCTAGCTTTTGACATGAGCGATTTGGGCTTGCTGAGTCACTTTTTGGGCTTGGAGATAGCTCAAAATTTTGATGGGATCACTATATATCAGCAAAAATATGCTTCCGACCTGTTATTGAAGTTTAATATGGCTGAATTTAAGGCAGCCCCATTCCCATTCCTCTCAGGAATCAGTCTTGAGGAGGGAGACTCCACACCGCTTGCATATTGCAGTATGTATCGACAGTTGATTGGTTCACTACTTTATTTGACACATTCACGGCCTGATATCTCATATGCCGTGAGTGCCGTGTCAAGATATATGCAGCAGCCACATGAGCTTCATTGGCGAGCAGCCAAGCGGATCTTGCAGTATGTGCAAGTTACGAGACAGTTTGGCATACACTATGCTGCAGATTCTGAGCTAGATTTCATTGGTTTTACTGATTCAGATTGGGCAGGTGATAGCATTGATCGGAATTCCACTTCCGGTTATGTTTTCATGATTGGTCATGGTGCTATTTGCTGGTCCAGCAAAAAGCAAGCAGCCATTGCACTTTCTTCAGCAGAGGCAGAGTATCGAGGGGCAGTCAATGCCTGCATTCAGGCAGTTTGGTTGCAGGGTATTCTTTCCGAGTTTGGTTTTGGTGGCACTACTTCGACTGTCCTCTTTTGTGACAATCAAAGTGCTATCAAGATCTCCATAGATCTAGTTCAGCGGAAGAGGACCAAACACATTGAGATTCATATGCATTACATTCGACAGTTGGTGCATGACCGCACCATCATTCTGCAATATTGCCCTACTGATGAGCAAATTGCAGACATCTTCACCAAGAGCTTCACTGAGAAGAAGTTCTCTTACCTCCGTTCACTGTTGGGGGTGAGTTCCATCATGGTGGAGACAGATTGATTCATTATTATGCTTTAGCTTGAGGGGGGGCTTTCTTCCCACTGGGTTTTCCCTCTTTCCTCACTTAGTTATTTTCAGCATTTTTTGGATTATTGTATTGGGGTGACCTTTGGTCTTAGTTACCAGGGCCCCACATTTTTTTTTTGTTGGCACATCATAGTCTAGCTTGAGGGGGGGTGTTCGGATATCCACATCATCTTTTTCAGGATCTTGCATGCAAATTAGGGTTTGCATGCAGAATCTAGGGTTGGCATACACAGGCATGCACTGGCATGCATCCCAGTCACCAGTTTGATGCCTCCAGCACCTTATCCACTTCATTCTAGCACCCGGGAGCCACCTACCACAGAGTTTTAGCCCTCCTAAGCTGAAAGGCGCCCACTTCTCACCTACTTCCAGAGAAGGGCGCACTTGTTCACCTACCACTGCAGTTCCACTTCAGTTACATTCAGTTAGCTCCGATTCTCCCTGATTTGAGGCTAGTTTCACTCCCGACTGACTGTATCACTTCCGTTTGACCTCCAGTTTGATTAGGTGACTTGTTCTGACTTCAGTTATCCTCCCATGCGCCCCCACTGAGCCTCCAGATCCTAAATCAGTGCTACACACTTCAGTTACACTTATTACACTCAGTTAGACTCAGATTGACACCTGGATGACTGGTTGTTGTGATTGATGAGCACCACCGATGATTGATGAGGACTCCTAGATAGAGTCAAGCTACTCCATTCAGTGATTTGAATGACCTCCTTAGGCAATTCGAATTGCTCAGTCATTGTGACAGTTTGTATTGTAATTCATTCACCCTTTCTGGGATAGATAGCACTGCTGCATATTTTGCACAGTTTTGCACCATATTTTCTATGTTCATCTGTTGTGATTGATTTACTTGTTCATTAGATCTGCTGTGACTAATTTTACAGACACATGTGAACTTAAGTCAACATAGCTTGCATTAGCAGTAGATAAAGGTCGAAATATATTTTCTTTCAAATCATGTGTAAAATTTTCAAAACAGCTATCAGATGTTGCAAGAACCACTTCTTTAGGAATTTGAAACAATTTATCACTGAATGGGGGCGTTTGAACATCTGCTCTTGCATCATAAGAAGTAACATTCCTTTGACCTCTAGGAGTTGTGCTGACAGTTCAAGAGAATCAATCACATTCATAAGACCATTAGGAGGACTGCAGACCTTTCTCTGTTCAGGAGTCGTCCCAGAAGAAACTTTCTCCTTTGAACGATTAGGAGTCATACAACATGTTCTGAATTACCTATCCTTACTCCCCTTTAGTGTTATAGATCATTTTGCAAATTTGTTGAATTTTAAGGAGCAACATATGGGATGAATCCTTTGGAAAGATGGGAGCAAATCTAGTTTTCAGGGTTATATCCAAAATCATGGAAGTCGAAACAATCGATTCTCAATCCTCTCTACTTGATCTTTCTTCTATGCATTTCTCATGTATCAATTAGTTTAGCTTACTGTATGCTTTCGGAGTAGCCCTAGACACCTCTGAAGGTGCTTAATGTTGATTGTACATTTGTCAGTCCCATTAACCTACATTTTTGGTCATTTACTGGACATTAATATTAACTGATCTTATCTAGTTGTATTTCTTTTAAGCTTATGCAGTATGTGTCTATGGAAAGAGCATATTTGAAGATTAAGAGGAAACCAATGTCGAAAGGCTTATAGGATCTGTAAATTGGGCATAATGTAACTAAGTTCTCTTCACCTTCTAGTGCTAAATGGCATATTTGTCTGCTAAGTTTTGTCTTTTGAATGCTAAGTTATATTTGGTATGGGATGAAACTTCTGAGTTACATCTGTCACGTTCATAACGATTTCCCAAAAACAAATGCAGAACACAATCAAAAGTTGAACAAGCTTCAGACAAGGTTCTTTCTTGGTTAGATTTTCTTCTCCAATTATGGATTGGGTTAGTGTTCAGGTATGTTTAATTTTACTGAAGGTAAGGGTTTGTTAGGGAAAACTCTTATCTAGGCTAGGTAGTTCATAAGGAGATATACCCTAGTTGTATTTCCACAGGAAATTGTTCATTTTGGTATTGAATTTTATTTCAAACATACTCTGTTTTCTCATGACCTTTGTTTGAGTGATCTTGTCCATGAAGATCTCTTACTGATTTTCATAGACTGTAGTCTAATCAGTTGTGTACAGCATGGTGGAGATACATTCTCACATTGATGTTAGATATCCTATCTAAGGGATTTCATTGCATAAAACTTCATGCCGTCGGCAGATATTCAAAGGAAACTTAGTTACTGCCGATGAGCCTTTGCCGGGAATTCAAAACTCACTTTGGATGTGGTTATTTAATCAGATATGGAACAAATCTTCATTTCTGCATTCTGGTGGTCGAATGTTAGTGATTGAAATTTGAAATTGGATCACTGATACTAGACAGTTAGTTGATGAATGCACCAGCATTGTTTTCTAGTCTTATTGCCTAAGATGATGAATATTTTTCTGGGTTATTTTTTCAGAATTTGAAGAGTCCATGAAAGGATTAACCTGTCCTCTCTTTGACTACCAGAAACTATGTATTCATTATATACAATCACTAATTCTATTGTCAAACTAACAAAAAATATTTAAACTTAAAAAAATTAATGTAAAAACATCAGATGACAAAAGAGCTTGCAAAACATGTTACTAGGTGTTGAACATTTAGTTTACTAAAACCATCGTGTGGTGACTATTTTACAAACATGAAATCTGGCAACATGGTAATGTAGAAGGAATTCATATTGCCCTAAGATACTAGACTAATCAAAGGGAGAAAAGAGTAATCTCTGCACATCCTGGTGAAGTGTAATCACATTTGATGTAGGCATGCTCCATAAAAGCCTTTGAAGGCTTTGCAGTATGTGCAAAAGCTCTTTGTAAACCTTGAAAAATGTCTCTGCAAGCATGTAGGGTGTATGTCACCAAGGTGCAATTAAAGAAATGTTGTGAACAACCAAAGCTACAAATTGAATTGTATATTATGCTTTAATTCATATTTTAATTTTTTAGGTTCTTTTGATGTGTCCATTCTCTCAATGAAGATGAGGTTATGCTTTTCTGCAATAACTTGTCAGAAATTCTGTGTTGAAGATTTGGACTAGTCACATCTCGAGGGGTGAATTCCATCTCAAACAAGCTCTGAAAATAAAACAGGCGATATGTAATAGAATGCTTCATAGAAGATTTGGATTAATCACATTTCTTTGGTAGAATTCCTTTTTAAACAGTTGGAAGTACTTACTGTCAATGTTCTTTCTTCCAATACTTAACTTGAGCTTCATACTTGCAGTAAAATATTCTTGATATCTATTCTTTCTGATTAGTTTTCTTCACCCAGCTCAAATATAAGTAGGGAAACTAATTCAGTCATCTCAAATGAGTTAGTATCTAGAAAACATGATCTTAGGATTAGGCTTGAACAAAAATGATCATAGCTCCTGTCCTGTTCTAAAAACACTCTGCATACTGCTAAAAGTTTCTGCATCGGAAAGCTATTATAGATTTGTGTTTAAGTATTCATTTTCTACGTGTCAAACTTACTGCAATGCTACTGTCTTCTGCATTATTTCTGTTGAAAAGGGCAAATTCAAGATTTCTAAATTAACAGAGATACAAGTGAAAATTGGGCTTAAAGTATTTTATCTGACTGTTTTGGAATGATGTTACTGATTAAGTAGGTTAATAGGGGGGTTGACATTTCAGTTCCTTGTGGCTTCTTATCCACCTTTTGTAAACTCATTCTGCTTCAATAAAATTCAGGGGCTTTAAAGAACACCAGGATATGCACCATGTACTTTATTGATAAATCTGCAGATCAAGACAGCATTCATGTTTGAGCTACATAGGTTTCACATTTGATTCATGTTCTAACAGAACAAAAGAGATGTAAAAGATATAAAAGGTGAATGCAATGAAACCCAGATTCAAACTTAAAATAGAAACAGTCTCTGAAAATCTTCAGACCACCTACTCTGTTCTGTGGATGGGGCTTTGGGATCTTGAAATTGAAAACTTGACGCTTAGTGTCAAGACTTGGTGGTGTTGGATTACTAATGAAGAAACAATTTGGAGTAAGTTATGGAGGCACAAATATTCTTAGAACATAGAGGAGAGAGACCTAATTTAAATCACTAGTGAATGGAAGTGGTCCCTCATCTAGAATGTTGCTTGGCAGAACAGAGCTCTTGTGCAGAATCATTGCTTCTAGGAGATAAGAGACGGGAAATATGCTCTATTATGGGAGAATGCATGGCAACATGAGCTCCCACCCTATGTAGATGCCCCTACAGCAAGGTAGTGGGAGACTCTGGAACAATATCCCTTACAACAAGGTTTGACACATGTGAACTTAAGTCAACATAGCTTGCATTAGCAGTAGATAAAGGTCGAAATATATTTTCTTTCAAATCATGTGTAAAATTTTCAAAACAGCTATCAGATGTTGCAAGAACCACTTCTTTAGGAATTTCAAACAATTTATCACTGAATGGGGGCGTTTGAACATCTGCTCTTGCATCATAAGAAGTAACATTCCTCTGACCTCTAGGAGTTGTGCTGACAGTTCAAGAGAATCAATCACATTCATAAGACCATTAGGAGGACTGCAGACCTTTCTCTGTTCAGGAGTCATCCCAGAAGAAACTTTCTCCTTTGAACGACTAGGAGTCATACAACATGTTCTGAATTACCTATCCTTAAGGGAGGGAAAACTGGCTTCTTAGAACTTGCCTCTAGTGAATTATTTCCATTCATCAAAGTAACAGCACTAGAAAGGTTATTTAACAGAGGAAGACTTGGGCGAGATAAAATTATAACTCTACCATATTGATTCATAGATACAAATCCTGTATTGTAAAGACAACGATGCAGTGAGGTTTTGCAAGAACTTGAGACATTTAGTGATGCTTCTTTATCCTGTAAAGTTGCATCTGAGGACTCGTGCTTTGAGGCTTCATCAGATAAGGATTTGTTCTTTGCTAATGATTCATCTACTTCACAAGAACAATAAGAAGCATTGACTTCTTGAAATGTTTGTTGTGAATCACTGACCACCTTTCCAGATTGTGTGGATGGAATGCAAAGCTGAATGTGATGTTCTTCAGAAACCAAATTATAAGGCTCAGGTCTATCAGCTGTTATTCCTGAATATAGTTCATTTCATTACCAGATTAAACAAAATATTCTCAAGAAAAGCATCTCCCTTCTGTAGAATAAAAAAATGTTTAAAAACTACATTGAGGTTTAAGTTTATGAAGCTAATATAGAACCACTTCTTTAGGAATTTCAAACAATTTATCACTGAATGGGGGCGTTTGAACATCTGCATTTATCCGATTACAGATAGACTACTGTATCAGACCATCACATAGCTGCTATCTACAGCCGGCATATATCCATACAACTAAACAAAAACTGTTACAGAAATTAAAATAGGCGTCCATCCTTGGTCATCAAAATCTGAGCTATTGCTCAATTCTGTGCCTCTATAGCTTCATGAAATGGTCTGTGGTAATAACTGTAGGTGCCCCCAATAGAGTGAATAGTAATCCTCCAAGTGCCAAGTGCTAAATGTTGCTGCGTCGCTTCTTTGGAAATCTGATCGGCCATCCCATTCCTCTCCCTGTAGACAAGTGTAAATGTAATATGATTAAATGACTGTTTTAACCGTATTACCTCCTCCAGTATAGGTATGAGTACCATCACATGAAAATGAGTAATCTCCTTTGCCCAGTCAATAACTATCCTGGAGTCGCCAAATATCTGAAGAGATAGACATCCTTGTTCAAGTGCAAATAACAGCAGCAGCCTAAGAGACATAAGTTCAGCATAGTTGTTAGATCCCCTCCCCAAACCAGCCATGATATGAAAGAAATGAGACTCGGTTTTGAAAAGGACTCCACCCCCACCACACTTCGATCGATGGTCAAGAGAAGCACCAACAAAATATGCCCACGGCATGGTTTTATCGATCATTTCCTCACTCACAGGTCGAGTTCTAATCTCTTTGACAGGTGTCTTGTAGTGTTGGATAACAACCACAGCTTGTGCCACTACAGTCTCCTTCAGAATCCTGCAATCTTGAAATATGATCTTATTTCTGGTAATCCATATGCCCCATGCGAAATTACAAGGGGAAGCCCGGATGGTGTATCAGCATTTTGTTTGGCTTCTTGCTTTCGTAGGATAGCCTCATTAACATTGCATCTATCTCCAGTATGTTACATCTTTGAGACCAAGCTTCTCCCATCATGGTGTCATCCATTATCTTGTATGCTTCAACTCATACTGAGTAATATAATATTTTTCATAACATGAATCTCTGCCATAATTGTCTACACGTCCTAGCCTCCTCATGGAAAATATTAGTGGCTATCAATAACGTGCCAGGTAGAACAAACATGTAGTTAACATGAATCAATACTGTAATGGGGAAGAATTTAATCCAGATCGAGTTATATATGTAGAGTGTGCTTTCACCAAGATAAGGTTCCACAGAAGTTAAGGTTTTGTAAATAGGTGTGAACAGTTCTTTTAGTTGCCCTGTATCTAGCCCTCTTATTGGTATGAGGTATCTCTTATCTGTTCCTGGGCTTCACTTAGACTACCAAGAATTCAACAATAGTATGCATAAGGTGGGGAATATTTTTAGTAAAAAGGGGGTTATATTTTGGAGGACTGGCATGGCATACATTTTCAATGCTAAATTTCAAGCGATTCAAATAGTTTGATTTGTCAAGGCTTGGCACCACGTGGCTATCCTTGTTGTTATTTTTAACCTAGACTAACTCCCCTTATTTGATCCTTTTATATTATTTTTATACTTCACTTCATTGGTGTTAATGGTAAGTTGTTATCTTTGGAAATTGTCTGACTTATGGTATGTTTCTATGTTAGAACCAATGTGCAATTCCTCGAGGAACCTTTCTAATATAAGATAGGATTGTCTTATGGCTTAGAGTGGTATGTTTTCCTTAATGATTATACATTATTTAGCTCTCGTATTTTTGAACCTGGAGCCTTTTTAATCTAGGTTTTTGAGATGCTTTTTTTGTCTCACTTACACCATATTTAAATTTTGTTTGATTCCTTGAAACCTATTTATTTACACCTAACCGGATGCACTCTCCTTGAAAGTGGCATATTTTCCAGGTTTGACATGGAGCCTTCTCTAACTCATTTTATGATGATGTGGATACCTATATGACTTTATATAATCAATCAATGTTGAGTCTAGTTTTACTTTAATCATATGTTAAATTCCCCTTAACAAATAACTTACCATGATCTTCACTTAATAAAATTATGCCACATATGTAAGTGCTCCCTTATGAATTAATTTCTCCATTTGGTGCGAAGATATAATATAAATTTTGAGTCTAGTTTTACTTTTAATCATATGTTAAATTCTTCTTAACAAATAACTTACCATGATCTTCACTTAATAAGATTATGCCACATATGTAAGTGCTCCCTTATGAATTAATTTCTCCATTTGGTGCGAAGATATAATTTGGTTAGGAGGTGGTACGACTTATATTCCCCTTCCCATTTGAATTTAATATAAAAAATGAGTGGTTTTTGCCATAGGTGCCCACTATTTGTAGCCATTAAACCCCTAACACTACATATACCCCAAGGGTACGACGTAGAATTTAGATTATAATTTATTATCTTGTATTTGTAGCTTTGCTTTGTATCATTTTATCATGCCCTCAATCATTTTATCATATGTAACCATTACCATTACCTTATGCATGGGACTTGATATACAAAAATATTTGATCTCCTTGCAACTTTGATGTTGATAAGTGTATATACTCCCTAAATCTATCAGAACCGTAACGTTTTTTTTCTTATGCCCCTTTATTTTCATGTTTGTTTTTGGGCAATATTATTTATGCCTACTAATGACATTCTTGGTGTTTTTTTATATTTTGATTCCAAAGTAACACTTTGATGGTTGCATAACTCTTTTTCATTTGTCTTCAATTTCAATATCTAAATATTATTCTTGGTTGCATAACTCTTATTCATTTGTGTCTTCAATTTCAATATCCAAATCTTATTCTTTCTTTACCTCACACTTTATGAAAAGAAATTATTCTCATCCATTACATCTACATCTTGGATCTCATTTCTCTCCACATTTCATGCATTTGTCTTTCCTCCATTTGTGAGCTTCTAGATTTTATTTACTTCCTTCTCATAGATGTGGCAAAAGACATCTTGATTTGTTGGTGTATCTGTTCCTGTATGAAAGTTACTAAGAATTCAATCACTAAACCTGTGGTGTAGCAGCATTTTGTTTGGCTTCTTGCTTTCGTAGGATAGCCTCATTAACATTGCATCTATCTCCAGTATGTTACATCTTTGAGACCAAGCTTCTCCCATCATGGTGTCATCCTAGATCGGAATAGCATTTGATCAGGCCACGAACATAAAGATGCTAGATCGCCTTTTGCGTACTCGGGGAGCAGTTTCCTCAATGCTTCTGATGCTTCTTTGCTTAGAATCATAATTTAGTTGATTGTTCTTTTATTCTTTCCAGTAAATGCATATTAGAATAATTTCATTCCTAGCATTTAGTTCAACTATTTTTCTTGTTACAAGATACCATAGGATATTTCGTACAATTCCAAAAAAGAAAACAATTTTTTTTTTTTTAAGTAGATTTACTCAGATTTTCAGTTTTGGAAAGAAATGATTGAAAAAATGAAAAAGAGCTTTGTTGTAGAAAGTTTTGATTTTATGGCACTTTTGTTTCCTTGTTGCAACCACGCCACACAAAAGCACTACCCTTTTTGAGTAATAACAGCCCTAAAAACTTTTTAATAAAATGAATAGAAACATTTTTCTTTTTTAGGATACACTACACCAACTAGTTTTGGTTAGGATCTTGAGTTTAAATCACCTTAAACCACTCAAGATCACACATTACGCAAAAATCGTAGTGAGACTATCACAAGTAAACCCATTTCACTCAAAACTTGCCTGGGATCTATGCAGTAGGTCATTGCAAGATCAGATTGTTGGGAATACTCCTCCTACTTTCTGTTCGAGCATACGCCAGGATTGGATTGCGTATTGGGGACTCTTTCGAGTTTCGGGCTTAGCTACCCTGCCCACGCTTTCTGATTCGACCGGTGACTGTTCCCCCAGGAGTTTTCGGTGTTGTGGTATCCTTAGTATCTGACTCTAGGTTCATACACAGGTGACAGCAGAGGGTATATATGTTGTACCTAAGACAGACGTGGGAGGAAATCCCTTGCAGGTCTTTGGGAGGGCGGTTGGGTGATTCCAGCGCTTGCACCCTTAGTCATTGTATTGTGGACCCCGGGTAACTGTCTTTCTTCCTTCGTTGATCTGTTCTGGGCCCTCATCATCCCAGACTCTTCTCCGGAAGGCATCTTTGTTTGCCTGGTTTGTATACTTAGGACTTTTTAGTTGGCGTACTATTTTCCCCCTAGTTGTAGTGGCCACCAGGTTTTAGTCTGTTATTTTATATTTATAATCATGGAGAATCAAGAGCTTCGTAGATCGAGGAGGTTTCAAAACCTTCCACCACTTAGAACCTTTACAGCCAGCTAGACGATAGCGGGTAAACCCCGGTATTTCTTCAGAAACTACTCCTGAAACAGAATTTCCTGAAGAAATTCTTGCAACAGAAAACCTTGAAATAGAGGTTCCTGAGGAACCACTACTAGGTACCACAGATCAGCGACACCCCGTATTCAGCGACAACAAAGTATTCACATGAAGGGGCATGAATGAGTTGTCATTTCCCACAGATGGTGTAAAATCGTTCCTGTTAGAAAACACTCATATCCAATCCAACAAGGGGTGGAATCCCCCAGTTGACTCATACCATTTGGACTATCTAGAGGGATGTGTCAATTAGAACATCTTGTGTTTCGAACCAGTAATGGTGCCCACCATGAAGGGGCATGTAGCTCAATGGTCAGTCGAGGGTAGGTCATGGGATTGACTCCTAGCCTATCCAGTTTTCAACATGGTATCAAAGCCAAGTAGGTCGAGGTGGCTAGAAAGCCTAAGCCAAAGTGTAGCTTAGTGGGAGAGGGGAGGGTTCAGAGCGGGAGTTTGTCGACAAGGGTAGTTCTTGAGTTTGATTCATAACTTGCCCAGTTTTCAAAGTGGCAACATACCCAAGTAGGATTATATGGCTGGAAAACCCAAGCCAAATTGTGCACTTAAGGGGGGTGTTGGAGCCTGGAGGTAGCAATCCACATCTTTAGAACAAACTGTTGAGGGTGTCCATGATGAAGGGTCATGTAGATCAAATGATAAGGCAGTGCATCATCCAAGAATACGTCATGGGTTTGAATCTTGGCCTGTCTAGTTTTCAACATGGCATCTACAGTAGGTTGAGGTGGCTAGAAGTCCTGGGAAAGTGAGGCTTAAGGGGGTGAGGAACCACTCCGTCTTTCAGTTTCAATACTGGTACATTACGTATGCCAAGTTCAACAACGATGGCATCTATTCCTACACCTACTGTTGGACCTAGCAGTACAGCCAACTTTGCACCACCTCCTGCTTCTCAACCGTTATATCAGATACCTAGTACTTGGATTTCCACACCTGTTGTAGGACCAAGTGCTTCTGCAACCATGCTAGTCATAAGCACCATGACTGCACCGTCCACATCAGCTTCTACTGGTTTCAATACCTTTGTAGGCCCTAACGTGAATCAATGTAGTATGCCTACAGGTAATGTCCCTTTTTCCTTATTCATAATACGTGCATCAAATTTATAGAATTTTATTAGGAAAAGTTGTTCACTAGATATCAATAGTACCCAAGATGTTCACTGTATGTCTCTCTCCAATCCCAAATAGAAATGTGACAGAGACAAGAGGAAACCCTTTGGAAGCATATATCCCAAATTAGATGGTTGAAAGGAGAAAAAAATTCCAAATTATTTCATCGATCAATGATCCAATATTAACATCATAATCATATTAGTTCTCTTCTTAGTAGCCAAGTCAATAAGCTAGTTAAACATGAGGATATATAGAGAGAGTTAGTCTCCTTTTAACAATATTTACTCAAGGAGCCACCAAGGAACATAATGGAATCCATTCACAAAATTACTCAACGGATCCCCACCACCACAACCTTGGGAAATTTTTTATTGTGGTGTGTTGTTTGTTCCCTGTTGTT
The DNA here is from genome assembly GCA_027924585.1 of Larix kaempferi. NCBI lineage: Eukaryota > Viridiplantae > Streptophyta > Pinopsida > Pinales > Pinaceae > Larix > Larix kaempferi. The sequence continues at coordinate 916,237 of BSBM01001058.1, forward strand.
CTAGTGGCCCCTAGGTTAATCACTTAGTATATTTTTGGTGCAATTGTGGAGGACCAACCTCCTCGTAGGGAATTGCAGTTGTACTAATTTTATATCATTTTTCTCATGCAGGCCTCCTTCTGGTTTCTATATTGATTTGGAATATCAATTGTGGAACATTAAGTAAGAAACAAGATGTCAAACATGGATCATGGAGAGAAAAATAAAACATTAAGACAAAAGGATGTAATGTCATATTTTCAAAAACATCAATCCAATCATCCACATCATATTCATGGTTCAAGCTCTCTTGAGAAAGGTATCGGTGAGAGAGATGTCAACACTTTGGAGGATGCCTCTGCAAAACATACAATGGATGGTAGAATACATTCCTCTAGTGATCAAAGTGAGGCAAATGCATTTTCATCAGAAATTGGTAGCTCAAATGTTGGAGATTTTTCCTTGCAAGGTGACATAGACTATTCACTGAAGAGGAAAAAAGGCCGATGGGACTTCGGGAGACAATTCCAATCTGATTGGGTATCAAGATTCCCATTTATTGAACCGATACCTCCAACAAATAAGAATGAGACCTCACGAGAAGTTAAATGCATTTCATGTAGTTGGAAACTTGGCAAGGTAGTGAAATTGCAAATGAAGCTGGACACAATAGAGAAGCATGTTGGGAAGGTGTATGATAACAAAACTGGAAATGATGAGAAGAAATCTACTGCTAGATGGAAATCTGATAGCCGACATCTCCAATGTGAAGAGGAATACAATAAATACTTAATAAATAAGAAAAAACTAGATGAAAGTGGAGGAACCATCACTTCTCAATTCGGAAAGATGATGGAAAAAAACTTGTTATCGAAGTCGATACAATTAAGCACTGTATTTCACATCCTATCCAATGGTCATCCTATGACAGATTATCCAAAAATGATGAAATATCTATCTTTTATTCAAGTGCCAAATTTTCCATCTTCTCATTGGTCTTTAACGAGTGGTTGGGAATGGGGAAAATATCTAGCTCAAGTAGAAAAGGATGATATGAAAGAGAAGATTGTGAATGCAACATTTTTGTCACTGTCCTTGGATGAAGTTACAGCTGTTGATAATACTGCATGGATTTGCATGAGCATTTATACGGTCAATTACCATATCAGGAATTCCTATCTACTTGGAATTCATAAAATGAGCAAAAGTTCTACAGCAGAAAACATTTATGAACTTGTTATTAATACTTTGAAAGAAACTGGTGGTATGGATCATTCAATGATCGCAAAAAAGTTGGTATGCGTTGGAGCAGATGGGGCATCAGTAATGCAGGGACAAAGGAACGGCCTTTGTGCTAGACTACAACTCTCAGCTTCACCGTATATGATTGGTATTCATTGTATGGCTCATAGAATGAATCTTGCATTTAAAATAGTGAGCAACTTTCCATTGGTTTCAAAAGTTGAATATCTTGTACGTGAGGTTCATGCATACTTTTGTCGGAGTCCCAAACGGTTTTCAGAGTTTAAAAAATTTGCTGACGGTGTTACAAATGGAAACAAACTATTAAAAGATGTTGATACAAGATGGATCTCACTGAAGGGACCAGCTCAAAGACTATTCGATGAATATGCATCCTTGGTAGGGGTGATGTATGAACATCGCCTAAGTGTAGAAAAAGCTCAAACTCTTCTCTTTCTATTAACTGATATAGAGACATATTTAACATTGGCTGGAGTTCTTCCTCTGCTTCATGAAATGAATAGCCTCGTGAAGATGTCTCAGAGTCGCACGATGTATATTGCTGAATACACAAATGCTAGAAAACTAGCATGCCTTGCATTAGATAATTTGTATATGAGAGCATATTCTTTTACAGGTCTAGCATTTACAAATTGGGCTAAGATAATCAATATTGAAAATGATGAAAATTTATTGAAGTTTGATGAAAAAGGGTTTCTATGTATGGCAGTGCATGGGTATATGGTTCCTTTTTATTATAATGACAAAATAGGAAGAACCACCAAAGAGTGCCCTGTGTCAAGAGAACAATTTGACAATGTTGTGATTTCAGTGAGGCGCAGCTTGATAGAAATTGCAAAATCACTATCATCAGAGATAAGAGAACGATTTCCTCGAGTTGAATTGTTGGAGGCCATGTCTGTGGTATACCCTCAATATTGGAACCATCGTCAATGTTCAGAAACTATAAAGGTTGACTTTATAGCTAAAATCAAGATTTTTCAAAGCCATTTTTGTCGAGAGACCGAGATACAAGGAGAACATATTCAAGGTATTTTAGATGGAAAAAAATTGAAAGATCAAGCCCGATGCTTTGCTGATACAATGTGGGAGCAATTTTCTAAGTTGGATAATGCTCTAGAATATGGTGCAATTACAAAATTGTGGACTACACTCAGTGGTAGTGAATATCTACTGCAACATATGTCACAGTATTTCAAATTAGTAGATTTATGTCAAACCATGATTTTGGGATCAGTGGAGGATGAGAGAATGTTTAGTGCATTAACATTTTTGAAGTCAAAGTTGAGGAATAAGCTTGATAAAAATGTGGATACATGCTTAAGATTATATGTAACAAAGTATGAGGTTGACAATTTTCCATATGAAAGAGCAGTAGCTCTCTGGCGATCAAATTGTGAAAGAAGGGGAGAAAACAATATGGCAAATTTATCTAATGAATTTGATATGGAACATAATGTTGTTGAGGATCATAATGACGGCTCATTCGAAGAAGGTCATGTTTAGAGTGCCGAAAATGAGGACCAGTCCCAGAATGTGAATTGGGAAATGGATTTCACCTAAGATTGTATATGATCCAATACACATGAGAGACTCTTGAGTCTTATTTTGGTATAGGTGTTCCATGGACCCTTGCGGGTGATCATTATATGTAAATTTGAGCTAGCATTTTAATTAAAAATAGATTCTACATTGTACTTTTTTGTTATAACATTGATGATATGACATACATTTCCTTGATGCAGTTTATTTTAAGATTGATGTTTTTATATTTATCTTTTACATTGTCTCTTTTTTTATGTGATAGGAAATGACACTGGAATTTGACAAAGCTAGGCCTAGGAGCTATCTCTTCACATAGATAGTGTCCTGACATTGAAGGATAAATAACTAATTTGACTACACTTTCGCTAAGCAAGAATGAGCTCATTCAAGTACATGAAACCATGTTGGTGTTTATCTCAAATATTTTGTGCAAATTTTTATGGTTTGTTTATTGCTTTTATTTGAAACATTTTGTCGATTTGTGGAGTTTGCATGTATTTTGGTTAATTATTGTGTTAGACCCTTGAATGCTTCTAGTTCTCATTTGATGCTTGATTTAACCCTTTGTTGTAGCTTGAATCAATATTAGATTTAGTTGATTTCCATTGATTTAGGGTTCGAGAAAATAAGTTTTTATTACCTTTTATTTGCATGAATTAATTGTCTTCACTTTTTCGATTTGTTTATGCTGATTGTATATTTTCTTGGTAAATACTTATCGTTATTCAGAAAAATAAATGAGCTCTACATAGCTAAGCGAAGAGAAAAATGGTCTATGCACTAGGTTCCTATGCATTGATCATAGGAGACCTATTGGCACGAGACCAACATTCCTCTAGTCCAATTGGCTCAAAATTTTCCTAGCCTCCATGGGCATAATTGGCTAGTGAAGGCCAAAATGATGCATAATGTCTGATTCTATTAGTTTATCGGTTTGTCAAGGTCCAAGTCCCCACATGTCATGGAAACTCTAATCAATAGAAAAAAACAATTTGTAATAAAAGCTCTAACATGGGTTATAATAACATCTACACACCAATATCAACAAAAAATACAACATCTACAATCAAAATCAACTACTAGACACATTTAGATATGGTATCAACAAATGGTATAACATTTAGATATGGTACTAGTGTTGAGGAATTTAGATGGAAAAAAGTTACATTGTCCAAAAGTATGACACAACAATAAGATAGCCCCCAATAGTCGACACTATAGGATGCCAACAAAATCACTATAATGTTATTCAAAGTATGTGCCAAGAAAAATACTTAAGGAACATGCCTAGCTTAAAACCTATGTACAAACTTGCCTTGAAGTATCAAAAACAGTCTAGGGTAGCCACACAATCTATTGAAGGATAGTCTGTGGGTGCAATTCCTTTGTTGATTTAAGCAATTCAAAAAATTCATCTCCCAAGACTATTAAAGAAGAAAAAGAATAAATCTATAATAATTGCAGGGAGGACTACAAATAGATTCTAGAAACTCAAGTAGTAGAGGAAAAAATTGTAAGTAAGAAGAAGATGCAATGCTAACATCATCAGAGCTATGAATGAAAATCTCCACCCGAAGAACCCCTCTGATAATGTTCCTCCCTGCCATGTCCATGTTGAGCACATCTTGAAAGCATTGCATTCAATGAGGCTGTATTTCGCTTTGGCACTTGGCCAAACACTTTATGTGCATCCTCCAAACACCCACATTTAGAATACATGTCTCCAAGATGTACTCGGCTTTGCTTGGATATCAAGGCTTCATTCAGGCCACCACCATTTGGTATTGAGACCAAAACTTGAAATAGAGCAATTGAACTCAACATTTGAAGAAGCCTTGAACTCATAATTAACAAGCAGACTGTCATTCAATGTGTTTTATAGATCAATGAAAGATTCGCCAAATTTTTACAATATTTTATAATTCAGTGAAATATTCGCCAAATTTTTACAATATTTTATAATTTAGTGAAATATTCGTCAACTTTTTACAATATTTTATAATTCAGTAAAATATTCGCCAAGATTTTACAATATCTTATAATTTAGTGAAAGATTCGCCAAGATTTTACAATATCATATAATAAAATGAAAGATTCGCCAAAAAATTATATATACATATTATATTATTGATAAAATCGCTTTCAAATTTTCCTATATATCGGGGAGATTCGCCAATTTTTTTACCATATAAATTTGGGGGGAGTTCTTTAAATCATCCCTGCTTACCGCTTTCAGACTCTCTAAAAATGAAAGCAACCACGAGCAGTCACCATCCTGAGCTCGTAAAAAACCAACAGGACAATAGTCATAACCACTGCAGAATCTTCTTATCGTTTTCAGACTCCTTAAAAATGAAAGCACCAATGAGCACGAACAGTCCTGGGCTCACAAAATCCACAGGACAGTACCATTTCAGAGCACACTTGTATCCCTTCTTGGAGCTCATTAAAACTACGAAGAAGGACCCAACGGTGCTTCTTGGTGCCACGACAGATCACATCTACTCATATTGCAGCTTCCCCATTTTGGTCGCCTTTGTTCAGAGTATTCTACAGAATGTCACCCTGAGGATCCCTCGACAGCACCCATCAGCTTGATTCCCCCCCAGAGTCAATACATACCCTTCAGTCCTTAAAAGCAATGATACCCACACCTACAAGTCAGTTCCCTATGCTTCCAGGTCAACCATGTCATCATGCTCTGAACAAAGGAAGTTTGAGTCTACCCACTATATGACCCGAGTTACTTCCCATCCCCACAAGTATGTCAGTCCTACCATCAGTACTACCACACTTCAGTTTTACACCTCGCGCTCCTATCAAGGAAACATCATTGCCTTGTTAGTTGCTGGTCTCCCTTTGTCGACGACAACCAAATTTATTCCAGAGGATAGACCTAGAGGTCCCTGTGTCTTCGACTCATCACCGTTTATGATGAATGCCTACGAATCATTTCGAGAAGAGTCCTCAGTGATTCTCCAAATGGTTGTTTCTCACATGCTCGACTTCAACACCTTGATCACATCGTTGAGACTCGCACAGGGCATTGGTTCGTTCAGTTATCAATCGAAGATCCCGGATACCACCTGACTCTTCCACATTCGAGAGTCTACTTATGGAAACAACCAGTTACAATTTTTCTATAGATATCCGGGTTGCGCATGGCAACAGTATTCAGTTGTACCCCAGTTTTATACTCCCTCTAGTATACAGTTACATATACTTCCCAGAGATGGCTCACAGTCATTACGTCCCTACAGATGTTGGACACCTTCAGTTCCAGCAGTTCATCAGTTATTCCAGTGTATCAGATATTGAGATCATTCATGTCATGATCATGAGTACATACCAAAATAATGTACCCTTTGGACCATTATGATGTACCAGTAATTTTTTTATGTATTAGATCCCCCTTCTTTGGACTAATTGTTATGTATATGTCTTGATACGAGCATGGGTATGCCCGCCTCGTCCATTATCAGAGATTATTCCTCATTCATATTGAGGCCATGTAATATTATTTATTTTTTGCAGCTTCCAAGGGCTGCGGATCCAGTCTCCAATCAGTCTCTTCTCCTCCCCAAAACCCCAGAGAAAAGAAAAAATAACTATGATGTCTATCGGCCATACGATGAGCTCCTGCCCTCACACATCAGGGGGCAATCTGTTAACACCCAAAAAGTGCTCACTAGCTCATTTCCTTATTCACATAACCCATTTGTCCACTTTTCCACCATCTGAGCCTCTGAAACCAACAAAAGGTCACCAAAAGACCTTAGTACACCCCTTTTCCCACTCAAAAAGATTATTTTTCCTAAAAAAGCATAAAAAACCCTCAAAAAGGGTCCAAAATTCCCAAAAGTATTAAAAAGGGAATAAAAATATTAATTTTATTCAAAAAAGGAAAAAGGAGAGAAAAGTACCTAAACCATGTTGGTCAATACCATTGGTTTCCACAAAACCACAAATGGTATTCCCCACCACCAAAACCTATAAAAAGGTGGTAGGGGCTCCTCATTTCACATCCATCCATATTCCTATCCTCATGCTGCCAAAATCTCCCTTGAGTTTTTGGCCATTGTAGCAACCTTGGAGAAAGGACCCATTGGAGTTTGGAGCTGCTCACCCTTGGAGATTCTCAACTATCTTCATCACTTGGAAGTATTATTATTGCAAGCACTTGCTTGCCCCCATTTTCAATACAAATTTATTTTCTATATTTCTTGTTCTTATTTTTTAATTCAAAAATGCACATGCTAGTTTAGTTTTAGTTTATTGTTTTTGTTTAATATTGAGACTGCTGCTACTAGTTAGCAGGTGCCCATAGCACTAAGCTTGGTTGCAAAACCAAGCCAACACCCAACTATATTCATGAGTCTCATGAGTAGCGTGTTTCGAAAGTACTTAGATCAGTTCATACAAGTCTTCTTGGATGACATCCTCATCTACTCCAAGAATGAAAGTGAACACGAGGAACACTTGCGGATAGTGATGTCATGTTTAAGGGAGAATCAGTTGTATGGTAAGTTGTCCAAATACTCGTTCTATCAGAAGGAGATCCATTACGTAGGACATATAATTTCCGGTGAGGGAATTTCAGTTGACCCTGAAAAGGTGAAGGCCATAATGGATTGGCCCATGCCAAAGAATGCACATGAAGTGAGAAGCTTCATGGGGATAGCTGGGTATTATAGAAGGTTTGTTGAGGGTTTCTCAAAAATTTCAAAACACATAACTACCCTACAATGCAAAGGCACTAGGTACGAATGGACAGATGAATGTGAAGTTTCATTTGCCGAGTTGAAGAGACTGTTGACGAGTTCACCAATTCTATGAGTTCCAGATATGGAGAAGGAATTCATAGTTTGCACAGATGCCTCAAGACAAGGTTTGGGTGCGGTGTTGATGCAGGAAGGTGGGGTAATAGCTTATGGGTCGAGAAAGTTAAAAACACATGAAGAGAATTACCCTACCCATGACCTAGAGTTGGCTGCGGTGATGCTAGCTTTGAAACTTTGGAGACACTACTTTGTTGGACGAAGCTTTGAGCTCAAGTATGATCACCAAAGCTTAAGGTATATCTTCACTCAAAGAGACTGGAATGCTAGGCAGAGGCGATGGAGTGAATTCATGAGCGAGTATGATTTTAAGATTTCGTACATCAAAGGGAAGGAGAATGTGGTAGCCGATTCCTTAAGCAGAAAACCAAGACTTTTCTCTCTTATACCTTTGAAGGTCGATTTGAGAGAAAGAGTTTTAGGACAACTAATTGGGGATACTTGGTACCTAAAGGTCACAGCGGCACTCCAGAATGGGAAACCGGTGGGACCTAAGTTTGAAGGCTATGAGTTGGAAGCCGATGGTTTGTTGCGGTATCAAGGGAGAATGTATATTCCCAAGGAGGGATATATTAGAGGGACTATCCTTAAGGGAGCCCACAGAGAAGTGTATTGCGCACACCAGGGTGTAAAGAATATGTATGTAGACATGAAGCAACTCTTCTTTTGGGCAGGGATGAAAAATGACGTGGTCAAATTCGTCGCTAGGTTCCTTGAGTGTCAGCAGGTAAAAGATGATCATCATCACCCGGTAGGACTGTTACAACCATATGACATTCCTATGTCAAAGTGGGAGGTTATCTCCATGGAATTTGTGGTGGGATTTCCTCTTACCTCTCATAGGCATGATGCCATTATGGTCATTGTTGACAAACTGGCCAAAAATGCTCACTTCATTCCAGTTAAGGAGACCTATGATGTCATGGATGTGACTTGTGTGTTCATAAATGAAGTAGTACGTCTCCATGGGTTTCCCAAGAAGATTATATCGGACAAAGATTCCAGGTTTCTGTCCAGGTTTTGGACAAGTTTGCAGTCGGCGTTAGGTACTCATTTGAACGTAAGCACCGCATACCATCCAAAGACCCATGGGAAAACAGAAAGAGTGAATCAGGTGATGGAGGACATGCTTAGGATGTATTTCATGGATCAACAAACCCATTGGGAAAAGCACTTACCCTTGGTAGAGTTTGCTTACAAAAATAGTTACCATAGCTCAATTGGGATGCCTCCATATGAAGAATTATATGGAAGAACATGTAGGACACCATTGAGTTGGGAAAGGTTAGAGGATCGAGTAATTATAGGAACTGAGTTGGTTCAGGAGATGGAAGAACAGGTTGTTCAGATTAGACAGTGGTTAAAGGAATCTCAGGATAGACAGAAGAGCTATGCCGATGCGAATAGGGTTGACCGAAGCTATAAGGTTGGTGATGCAGTGTTCGTCCTCATTAGGTCTAGTAAAAGTACCATCAGGTTTGGGAAAGGGACAAAGTTGTCACCACGATTCATAGGACCCTTTGAAATTTTAGAAAAGGTTGGACCCGTCGCGTATCGTCTTGCGCTACCACCCCATTTGCACAAAACTCATAATGTTTTTCATGTATCTATTTTACGACATTATGTAGCTGATGAGTCTCATAAAATAAATTGGAAGGAACTGCAGGTTTCAGACGAGGGGACCATCAGGGTCGAACCATTACATATCTTGGACTGCGGGGTTATACAGCTGAGGCACCATTTGGTGGACCAGGTTAAGGTCCAGTGGGACCGATATAGCCCAGGTTCTGCTACCTGGGAGGACGCAGAGACTATGCGCCGTGATTATCCCAAACTTTTTTACCATAAATTTGGGATGAATTTTCCTGAAGGGTGGGTGTATGTAATGCCCCATTTTGACATTAATACCTGAACTACTATTATATGTTGTATTTGTTTGATTGTGAGACATCGTCGGTTTGATGAAACTGTGGACATATGGCTCTATTATTTTGTTGATATATATATGTGTGTGTGTGATGTTAGTATTATGATTGGTAGCCATGTTTAGATATGTATCATGTATTTAATATGTCTCATTTATGAAAATTACTAAATGATGGGTACGTGGATACCATTACAGTTATATGTTGAATAAATGAATGTTATGCCAGGTGCATGGAGAATAAATGAATTTATTGTTGTTATGTTATGATGAAATGCATGTGTATATGTTGAGGATTTATGCATGATATTCTATATCGTATGTCGAGGACTGACTTATAGGTTAAAAAGGCTAAGTGATTGTTGGATCCTGTGAGGTGGGAGAGCCTCGGGGACATGGACTTCGAAAGTTAAATGGTATGCGAGTGATGCATTATTTACTTTCGCATGATTATTATTATGTTTTATATTATGACATGGGTGGGGCAGGGTTTCAGGAAACTCAACCGCCTAGATTGGTTATACGATGACAGACCGAGTACAAGTGCAACGATGTTATTATGTCGGGTAGACATAGTCCCTTGTTCCATTAGGGGGGTGGAGGCTTTACCTACCGTTTATCCCTAGAACCCAGAGTCATGGGAGGGATGTGCTACGGCGCGCTCCCCAATGTGTGTGATGATGACTAGTGGTTTCTTGATGGGGAAGCTTGGTCGATGTAGTCGACACTTCTGCTTACGGGTTCTAGCTAGAGCCGGTCATGGCTTGACACTTCAGGGTAGTCTAGTAGAGGAAAGGATAGGATGTGGAAGTTAGTGATGATGTAGATAGATAGGTGTAGCTCGAAGTCGGGATGGAAACAAGATCTAACTATGTCTACGAGAAAAAGACCTTGATTGTTTATGTGTCGTAACTTAATAAAATGCAGTTAGGTAAAAGGCGACACTTTGCAAACTATGTTAAAATATGTGTCAGTAAACAATAAGTTTCTTGATTCTGATTGATGTGTGTGATTTATTACTATTAGTGTACTTACGCGAGGTATGTAAGCAGTAGCTGCGCTTACATAACTCGCCTACATATTTTTGATTTCGTGAAATACTACTGAATAATAATGATTAATTAGTGTCGTTTAATAATTAATTATTTTTTATCAATGCTAACAATGTAGATTAATGTTTATTACTGTCAATTAAGGTTATTAATGTTGATTAATGTTCATTATTGTACATTAATGATTAATTATTGCAGATTAATAAACAAGTTACGGTTAAATTAGGTAGTAAATAATGCAATTTGGTTAGTAATGCTTAATTGAATATATGAGTTATATATTGAAATATTGTGTGGATGTGTTGTGATTCTAAATGATCACTATGTACATGCTTGTGCTTAATTAATAACTAACTTAATATTTATGTTAAGTTATTCAATTAATGGTTATTAAATCAGTAAATATGTATTAATGAGGATTGGTTGTTGTTAACCACGTTACTATCAACTTGACTAATAAATGTTAAGTAAAGGATGAATTATAATAGCTCCATCAATGGTGATTATGATTAATTATAATTAATTAGGGTTAATTATGATTAATTAGGATGTGGTATTAAATTAATATGTTAAAATATGCTTGAGATTTATAAATAAACATTATTAATTAAAATATGAATTTGGGTGTTGTATTAGTCAACAAACAAAGAATGGTATTAATGAGGATAAGTTTGTGTTTAATATGAAACTTGTGGTTGGTGGGTGACCCCAACCCATACATTAAAATAAAATTATTAATTATAAATTGATGGGGGCCCATACATTAAAATAAAATTATTAATTATGAATTGATGGGGGATGGGCTCGAGGAAGGACCTTGAGGGAAAACATTAATTTTGAGGATAAGGGTATTAATTGCAGGGAGAAGAGTTGAAAAAACATGGGGGGGATAAGGGGGATAAGGGAGGAAGACGAGATCATCTTTTACCTTAGATATTTTGGGAGAAGTTTGGAGAGCAGATATATAATTTTCAGAGCAGAGATGAAAGGGGGTTTCTTGTTGGATATTTTTCTAAAGGGATATAACAAGTTGGCTTGTACTCGGTTTGGGATCAGGGGTCCAAAGGGATTTGGAGCTGGGTGGTCGGCGAGACCTCGCCAGTTGGCAGGGTGGAAAACGTTTTGGGATGGTTGAGTTTCAAGGTTTTGGGGAAGGTTTCTGGTTGCAGGGAAACAACAAGGCATTCAACAAAAGGGATCAACAAAGGGGACATCAACAAGGGTGGATCTACTAGTTGTCTACATGTATTTCCCAGCAGGTATAATTATCATTTCTACCCTTGTCAAATTCCATTTTAAGTTAATTACACAAATATAATTATATGTTGTTTCTCCTGAACAAATTGAACTGGTTAGAGGTAGATAATCCTGTAAATGTGAATGTAAATGTTATATTTTTTTTATAGGCATGTAAATGAACAAAACTGGAAATGAAAACAGAAACAAAATAGAAAATTTTGACAAGAATGTAAACAATGAATATAGTTCATTTTATTCAGAAAATGAGGACCCAGGTTGGGTTCCCTACATATGGTATCAGAGCCATGGTTCCAAATATGGAACCAGAGGGCTCACTACATTGAACAAAACAGTAGAAAGAAAGAAAAACAAATTTATTATTGGAAAACAATTTGACTCATGTGCAAGTAATTGTGGATTGCAGAGGTCTTGGACCTGCACAAAGCCAGGAAGAGAGTTAGGAAATTATGTTTATATATAAAGCAATTCCATTATTATTTAGTGTTATGTATAGAAACATGATAAACACACACACACACACACATATATATAAAGATCTTTTCTTTTGGCAGTTGAGCTAAATCAAAATACAACATAAATAAATAAAATTCATTTATATATATATCTAACCATTTTTTATAAATTTGATATCTATATATATATATATATATATATATATGTAACCCAAAATTATCTATATATAGGCAAAAAAAAAGAGAGAATGTTAATTTAAATTTTCTGTAATTTAAACCTAAATTTAAAAATATATATATATACGAACAATTTTTTTAGATATTTAAGAAAAATTATTTATTTATAAAGTAAATGAACAAAAAAATATTTATATTTTGTTTAAAAAAAGACTATATCAAAACAAAAAAAATTGTTAATTGCTAAATAAATAAACAAATACTATTTTTTTTAAAACTATATCAAAACTTATAATATAGTTTTTTTATTATTATTAAAAAAATAATATATATATATATATATATATATATATAAGCATAAAACTTATGAAAATAATATATATACATCTGGTGTATGTTCAAAAAAAATTTAACACGAACATTGTTTTATTTTTTTATTTTGCATAGTATAAAAAAAATATTAATAAATAAAATAAAACTAGATTTTTTGGGGGGACATGGTGGCCTGGGCGACCGGCCCGCAGCAGAGGCTGCGGCCATGGCAGCTTGGCCAGAAACCCAAGGGTTGCGGCGGTAGACAAATCAGTGGCAACTAGGGCGGTGCCCCAGTCAGCCATAGGGACTCACCAAGGTGTGAGGAATTTCAGAGGATCAGTCGGCAGGGGAAGGGGTCCCAGGGGGAGGAACCCCTCTCAGAGGTCTGAACAGGTTATCTCGCGCACTCCATTACAGATTTCTTGTTGGGGATGTGGAGGTCCACATTACCAGCGTGACTATCCCGATTTACGATCTGGAACAGTGCATCGAGAAGGAAAGTCTCCAATGGGGAGTGGGGCTAGTAGACATCAGATCTCGGCAGTAGTACACAACCATCAAGTAGAGAACCAATCCACTGTGGTTGAATCATCAGGTACATTCAATAATTTCAAGATTAGAATATAGTTTGATCCTAGTGCTATACATAGTTTCATTTCTCCATATGTATTAGACAAATGTGGGTTGGCATCCTACGAGCATGACGATTTCAACTTAGTCGATATGGCTTTAGGGGTAAAGCAAGTGGTAGGACCTAGTGTTGAAAAGTGTGTAGTGGATCTCGAGGTGTGTGTTACACAAGTCAAAGTGTACATCACCACCCTCGGAACTTATGATCTCATCATAGGTCTGAACTGGATAGAGGAACATCAAGATTTCATGGATTGTTATGGGAAGAAAGTTCTTTGCATTGATGACCAAGGAGAGGCCATCGAGATCCATGGTGTCAAACGGAAGGTGTCCCTATGTTTCATATCCACGATGAACACAAAGCGATGTATACGACATGGATTCCATTTGTATATTATTGAAGCGATAAACAATGAGAAGGGACCCTCCTTTGAAGAGTACCCAGTGTTATCCAAATTCAGTGACGATTTTCCAAAGGAATTACCTGGGTTACCTCCTAAGAGGGAACTTGATTTTACCATTGAGGTAAAACCCGGTTCAGAGCCTACATCGAAGACACCATATAGGATGATGGCCCCGGAACTTTGTGCTTTGCAAATGCAGTTGAAGGAACTGCTAGACCTAGGGTTCATAAGACCAAGTATTTCACCATGGGGTGCCCCAATAATCTTTGTGAAGAAGAAGGATGGTTCCTTGCGTCTTTTCATTGATTACCAAGATTTGAACAGATCCATAGTGAAGAATAGGTACCCGATACCTCGAATTGATGATCTATTTGATCAAATGAAAGGGGCGGAAGTCTTCTCCAAGATCGACTTACGATAAGGTTACCACCAGCTACAGATTAAGGAAGGTGATATACCTAAGACTGCTTTTCGAACAAGGTTTGGGCACTATGAATTTGTAGTGGTACCCTTCGGGAAGAGAGTTCACATCGGAATATTTCAAGAACCTATGCAGAGAGTCTGGGATAAAGAGGGATTTGAATAACCCATACAATCCACAACAGAATGGAGTTGCATAAAGAAAGAATAGAACAATAATGGAAGCAGCAAGAGCAATGCTTCATGACCAGGATCTTCCGATGCACCTATGGGCAGAAGCTGCAAGGACAGTTGTGTATGTACAGAAACGTACTCCTCATAGAGTACTAGAAAACAAGACTCCATAAGAAGTGTTCTCCAACGAGAAACCATAAGTCATCCATCTCAGGATATTTGGATGCCCAATGTACATACACATTCCAAAGGAGAAGAGGACGAAGCTAGATCCTTCAAGAAAGAAGGGTATATTCGTAGGATACAATGAAAGTTCGAAGGCCTATCGAATATACTTCCCATGATTCAAGAAGATTGACATCAGCAGATACGTAACATTTGACGAAGACTTAGCCTACATCAAATCCAGAAAGTTACCCATTGAAGACACTGAAGAACCTGAAGTTCCCAGGATTGGGGATGCAGTAATGGAAGAAGCGATTCTAGAATATAATGAAGATCGCAAGATGGAAGAACCATAAGAACCTGTAGATCCACCTCGTGAGAATAAATCCCACAAGAGGAAGGAAGCATGGGTACGAAAGGCAATACAAGATGCAAAGAGGTATGGAGCTCCAGAAGGGATGCAAAGAGAAAGCAAGAGACCTAGGCCATACTTCAGCTATGTAACCCTATTTTGTGACATTATTGATAAAGAACCTACCAACTATGAAGAAGCGACAAAGAAGAAAGAATGGAAGGATGCCATGATCGAGGAGTACCAATCGATCACAAAGAATGATGTGACTTCTAAGTGGATTTACAAGATCAAGCATGCTGCAGATTGAAGCATAGAGAAACACAAGGAGAGGTTTGTGGCATGTGCTTCTCCCAAAAGGAAGGAATAGATTATGAGGAGACATTTGCACCTGTATCTGCTATATACACTTCCATCAGATCAGTACTTGCATTGGCTGTAGTGATGAAATGGAATGTAAACCGGATGGATGTCAAGACAACGTTCTTGAATGGTGTAGTAGAGGAGGAAGTGTACGTCGAGTAGCCACTCATATTTGAGACACATGACAGGCAGACTCATGCGAAAATTGAAGAAGGCCTTGTACGGATTGAAACAGGCACCCATGACGTGGTACGACAGGATGGATAGTTTCCTGATGAGCTTGGGATTTACCAAGAGTAAACAGATTCCAACCTTTACTACAAGGTTGAAGTGGGAAATCCAGTGATACTTCTACTATATGTAGATGACCTGTTTGTAACATGAGAGGATGGGCTCATTGCCGATACGAAGAGGAAACTTGCCGCAGATTTTGAGATGAAGGACCTGAGTATGATGCATTATTTCCTAGGCATGGAGGTGTGGTAGAATGTGGATGGGATATTCCTTGGACAAGGGAAGTATGGAGTGGATATTCTGAATAGATTCCGTGGAATGATGGACTGCAAGGCCATGACCACATCGATGGCATTGAGATTGAAGCTACTGTGTGATGCTTCATCAGATTCATTTGATTCCACGATGTATCGTCAGATGATTGGGTCATTGATGTACCCGATGAACATTAGACCAGACATATGCTTTGCGGTGAACACATTGATCAATTTCTTGATGGATCCAATACATGTTCACTTGATTGCTACAAAGCATATATTTAGGTACCTGGAGGGTACAATTGATTATGGGCTCAAGTATGATGCAAATCAGAAGATTAACCTATAGGGTTATGTTGATTCATATTGGGCAGGCAGTTTCGTAGATAGGAAGAGCACTTCGGGATGTTGCTTCGGTATGGGATCTGGTATGATCTCATGTTTTAGCAGGAAGCAGTCGTGCGTGGCACTGAGTACGGCCGAAGCAGAGTATGTTGCAGCTTGTTCGGCTAGTTGTGAGGTAGTATGGCTCAGGAAGCTATTGTCTGATTTGTTTGATCTCTAGTTAGAGGCGACTTGTATATTCTGTGACAACCAGAGTTGTGTGAATTTGTTTGAGAACCCGATGTTCCATGACAAGTCGAAGCATATTGAGATCAAGTACCACTATATTAGGGATATGGTGCATAGAGGAGCAGTGAAGCTCTAGTATATTGCGACAGACGAGGAGATAGCCGATGTGTTGACCAAGTCGCTAGCCAGAGTGAAGTTCGAGTACTTTAGAGAGAAGATTGTTTTTTTCCAGATCGAGGTTCCTTCCAAGAGGAAGTGATGATTCTGTAGGATGTAGATGCACATGGGCCATTCTTGCATAGGAATATTCTTTGATTGCAACATACAATTTTACATTTCTTTGAATGTTCCATTTTTCCGCTTTGCAACCCCATTATGCTATGGAGTATAAGGAAAGGTATGTTGAATCTTTATGCTAGATGTGGAGAATATCTTATGTACATATTTATTGACATAATCCCCACCATTTTCTGTGCGGAGAATCTTGATCCCCTTACTGGACAGTTTCTCTACAAGTGCTTTAAAATCTTGAATACATGCAAATACATCATCTTTGTGCCTTAGGATGTACACCCATGTGTATATTGAAAAATAATCAATGAATATTAGTACATATCTATATGTATTCATAGAGAGATGAGGAAATGGTTACCGTAATGTCACTGTGGACTAATTTAAGAAGGGATGTGGCTCTCCTTGGCTTCCCTCCATCCGAAAAGGAGATGGGTGGAAGCCCTACTACCATGTAGTCCTTTCTTAATTTATGCAAGTAATTATAGTTAAGGTGCCCAATATTTCACTCCATAATATACTAACATCATTAGATTGCATTAATAGAACTGAAGCAAGATATTTTGGTAAAAAAATTGAAAAAAAACACAACTTATTTTTGTGATCAGCTTTCCCAAATGCAATCTTTGACCCATGAACTATATCAAGGATGATAATAGATTATTTGGTGAAGAGAAATTGCTTACCATGTATTGAGTGAGTGATTTGGTATATGGAAAGCAATTTTTTGGACAAAGATGGTACATAAAATACATCTTGAAACTGCCCATCTTCTTGTAGAATATCCCCTTTTCCACATACCTCGATTGGAGTGTTTTCTCCCATGAGTACTTATTGAACAAAAGATGGATGCATGGAGGTGAACATGTACTTAGATTATTCCATGTGATTTGATGCCCCAAAATCTAGGATCCAAGTGGCTAATTTTGAAGCTGAAATTGTCATATGTGCATGTCCTCTTTTGGGAGGAAGTCTTGGTTTTCATACTTTGTCTTCATTTTTCGAAAAAAACTTCTTATACCTGCATTTTTCTTCTTTTTTAGGTCCCTTTATGTAGTAGGGACACAAATGAATCTCCTCCTCATTCTTTCCTTCTTTGGAGGTGGTCTTGTCATAAAAAACTTGGACTTTTGCTCCCTTTTTCCTTTGTATGGAGTTGTTTGCTTACTAGCTAGGCTTCTTGTCCTCATTTGCTGCAAGTGCAAGAGACTTTGATGTCCTTTGTAGGACCATCTGTGAGAGATTATACTTCTCTTGAATAAATGAAGAAACAAACACATCTAAAGAAGGCATGTTGAAAGATGATCCAAGTGCTAATCTAGTAAAATGAAATGACGAGACAAAAGTACTAAATTCAAGACACAATTTTGAAAGGATAGAGAATACAATTTGAGTATGTTCTTTATCAATCTCACACATCTTGAGCTGCAAGAGAACATATTTGAATTTGGTGAAGAATTCTTGAATGGTGTCAAACTCACTTGGAATCAAGTTCATTAGGTCTACCTCCAAATGATGATTCCTCATCTCATCTTGTGTACCAAAGAGGGTGGACAAGGTGGTCCATACTTCATTAGGAGTCTTCTCTGCTTAAATATGGTAGAGAAATTCCAGAGAAGAAAAGTAAAAGAGCATCCCATGTGCTTCATCCATTCGGTTTAGATACTTGGATTTTCAACAAGAGGCATTGGTTCCATCTCAGTTCCCACGGTGATACAATACAACCCCTTCATTCTCAAGAGTATATATACTCTTGATCTCCATTTGAAGGAATTGAAGGGGTTCAGGAGCTAAATGGAATTTAGATCCATGGATGCTAATGTTCTCTTTGATGGCTGCAAAAGTGCTTCCTTAATCTACAAAAGTAATATTTTTGACAAAAATCACTATCACACTAACTAGTTTAATACCCCTACCGCTCTGATACCATATAGATATAGGTACATAAACTAAATACAAATGCAGTGAAAATAAAATCATCCATCAACAAAGTATGTAACAAATGAATATCATATATCATTAAACAAAAACTTAGATCATAAGAGAAGAAGAATGATATATTTCATCTAACTTGAATGAGTGATGGTGAACAATATTTATAGGGAGGCAAATCGAATTAGGGTTAGAGGCAATTCAAATTGTTGATGCAGTGTTTGAGATAAGTTAGGATTAACTAGAGCCTAATAACCCTTAGTTATCCATTCTAACTCTCCTTATTTGAGTTACACTGACTCATGACTTCACAACCACTACTTTTGACTGAAGGATGCTGAGTTAACTGACTGAATGAGCATGCAAAACACTAAGGAGACCCCAAAAACATGCTAATGAATAAATATAGACATGTAAGGTTAGTTAGGAGCTAAATTAGGGAATATATTTCAGTTACCAACTGAACTGGGACTCATGTCATCCTAAAATTAGGGAAAATCTTCCCAAATCTAGGTAAGTGACCCTAAATCTAGGAATGCAGCTAAGTTAGCCAAAAATGGACATTAGGGTTTTGTTGTAAGTGGAAGATAGGTGGTTCGGGACCCTTAGAGTTTGAAAGAATCTCTAGGATGAATCAGGTGGTCAAAATGAGTGTGTTTTGGCCCTCAAGAGTCATCAAGGTCTAGGTCACTAGGCAGGAGAATGGAGCTACAGAGAGGTTTTTAGCTCCAACACACCCAATATGGTTCTTGTGGCCTTAGACATGGCCCGAGGAGTAATACCAATGTCCTCAGCGCATATAATATGATTTTATATATCATTGATCATGCACCTAATCCAATACCACCACACAACTATTGTAAAATTATTCTTTGGACTACATGTGTCATATGGGTGAAATATTATCTTTGCATACATAGTTTTGTTTCTATTTCCTCTTCTCGTTTTTTATTGGTGTTCTCTAATAAATAGGAGATACAAATTAAGACACCTATATGAAATTTGTTTCCATTCATATCTCCAACTCAATCTCTTGTTTTATACATATTAGGTTCCATCATTATTAATTTTATTCTTATCCATCTCGTCATGAAACTTGTTTACAAATTTCTTACATCTTTGCCATAAATAAAGAGCATAGTAATAAACAAGCACTATAACATGACACAATTATGAAATGAAATCATGTTGATGTATTTATGACATGAAATCATGTTCCTCATTAGTGAGCTTCTTATGCATAAATATAAAATGTATTAGTTAACTTCCATGTTGAAAGAGAAAATATTATTACATGAACCCAATTGTTAAATGTTAAGGAAGTAGAGACTTTCTCTATTCAATATATATTTTATTCTTACAAAATAAAATATAATTCTAATTGTGAACATGTTTGAAGGTAAATGCTAAAAACATAAGATAAATATTGGGATCAACATATTAAGGGTGGAAGTAGAAAGAGGTATGAAAAATATCACTGAAACAATGATAACAAGGATATCCAGTGAAATTAAGGGGGTAGAGGTTTTAATTGGAAATGTGTATTAGAAGGAGTGTTTAGAAAAGAAGTTTTAAGAGGTGGAAAATAATTAGGGGTATTCTTTAGTGAGTGACCACCCATGGTATTCTCATCATTCTTTTATATATGTTTGCAATGCCACATTCTCCATTTCTAACTTACATTTGTTGGTTTTCTCAAATAATGGCATATTGGAATTCCTTTCACTATATGGTTCATCTTTTCTTTATATTACTTTCTCTCTATTCGCATTGCCCTCTTTTTCTAGTCTTCAAATATTCATTATGTCCAAATGCAATCCACCATCTATTCATGATGATGATGATACTTACCATCCATTAATGAAACCAACCTTAGTTTTTCGAACCTATAAACTTTTAAATTTGGGAAGTTCTTGAAGGTTATTTTCATCATCCACATTATTTGTCTCATATATTTTAAAGATTGTTTTGTGCCATAATATTTGCGGTCTTGTCCATTGCCATGTCTTACTATGAAGCTCATGGGAATTTGTTCATATATATATTGTTTAATAATGTGATTATTTTTTATTTTTAAAAGTACATGATTTGTAAAGCACAAAGTATTTTCTAAATACTTTTATAATACTTTTTATAAAATCAAACAAAGTTTTATAAAATGAGAGGGAGGTGACCATAAATAATTCTTCGTAGTATATTTGTTAGCTTTTGGGATTACTTCAAAAGTATTTGCGCCACACTTGGAGGTGTTTCATGTGATGTTGAGTGCATGGTGTGTTGACTACCCTTTGTTTGTCTTATAGTGGATATACACAAAAGAGTAATTACTTATGGATTTCTATGCATTGACTCGAAGCTTATGTGACACCATTCCTTACACGGTTTGAGACCTATGTTGGATGGTGACATTCTTCATGAGGTGCAAATGGATGGCTAGTTTCTTTCTTGAAGAGATGACATTTTTGGAGGAGTCTTGGACATTTATAGGGATGGAATTGATCCCTACGTATCATGGGTACACTTGGATGCATATATGGAAGCTTGTGCTTGGCTTGAGGATACTTGGTTTGAGAACTGTTCATGGAGGTGTGGTGGAATTAGATGAGCACGTGGCTTGGGAGGTAGCATTGGAGTGTTGGAGAGCTTTGGAGGAGAAATAATAAACCTTTATTAAAGAGCACTCACCTTAATACCCTTGCTTGATGGACATGCATATCTTGGAGCTTAGAATATGTTATTTAAAGTTGAAGCACTTTACATGTGGATTTATCTAATTATTAGCTAGGTTGCTTGTGGATGTTGTTTGCATTATTATTGTTGGTCTCTCACTTATTATATATATAAAATGGAGAGAGTAATTTAATTTATCATATTGATGACACGCTTGTATTAGAGATGGAGATCTCAAACAAACTTGTCCCTTTCATATGTATTGTTCTTATTTGTACTTTTCTCTTTTGTCTTAATAATTAGAGTTCTTGTGTTGTTGAAAGCTAGGTGTTAGGGTTAGGGTTTTCCCTATCAAGAAAAGGAAAGCTAGGGTTTTTGAGAAACCCTAAAGGAGTAAAATTATCACTTCTTCTCATGGTTCGTGTGAGAGAAGAAGACCGGGGTTTTGTGGCATTAGAACCCTAGTCCAATTTTGAGTGCTTTATGTGGAGAAGATAGAGGGAGACTATCATGTTTTCTCTATTAGTATGGTTGTTGTAATAAGTAATATTTATATTTTCTATATGTTGGGAATTGTTCCTTCAGGCATGATAAAGTATTTTCCTTGAAGTATATTTGTTTGATGTTTATATTCTTAGGATGAATTAAATATTTGGCTAGATATACATGAAATATATGTTGTTATACTTTATATTTCAACTTCATCCATAAGGAAACATCATAGGAAATAGATCTAGGGAAAGTTGAGGTGAAATTTATGAATTTACATTAAATATGTTTTTTGAGAAATTCCAATGTAATTTTCACCTCTATTTTGTCTTAGGTCTAAAGCTTGTAACCATTAATTTTGTAATGTCTTAGGAAATTAGTAGAAATGTGTGGCTTTACCTCCTTTCAATTATTTTTTGGTGTCCATTTGAAAGCAATTGTGACTTTGTCCATTTTTATTTGTAATAGTGCTTCAGAGAGTTTTAGTAGAGGTATTAATGATTGTAACTCCTAAGAAGTTGATCTATCTTCCTATTTGTTGATAAATGGATATATCTTATTGGTATTAAGCTTCAATCATGGCTTATTTCTATCTTGATATCTATTTTGAACTATCGCATTGTTCTTTCAAGGCTTCAACTCATTTTATTTCTCAATTTGTGAATGAAGAGATTATCACTTTCTCTGGATTTTTTAGATATATATTCTTGGAAAATCAATGAATTGATGGGCTTCCACCCTCTCTCATGTTTGCAAATATTTTCTTTAGATGGACAAATGAGAAAATTAGACTCTTTGAAATTCATAGATTTATGTTTTTTCTCTAAGTTCTTATGTATCTTTTGCGTGCCAATTTCATGTTACATTGTTTGGGATAAAAGTGCCCCATGGGAGGGGACCTTGAATTCCTTTTCCCACTTCTCTCTCAAATTTGGGTTTCCCTATAGTTATGTTGGTAACTATATTTTTTAGACCATCCAACAACCATTTTCTAATAAATCGTACAAGTTAAAATCTAAATATAACAAAAGCATTGTTAAGCTAACAATGAATTATGTTTTTCAAAGTGGAATGATGAGAAACCCCAAGTTGTTAAAAGAGCTAGCTTGGAACTTAGAAAATTTTCAATGGATTGACATTGTTACCCTAATGAAAACATAAACAAGTACTCTAAAATTTCTATGATTTCAAATGGAAAAATTTGATTTTTCTGGCACTATTTTGAAAAAATATGACATAAATTTTTAAAAATCCTAGTTACAACTCTTAAACTCTGAAGTTTTAGGTGCCCTAGAGGTTTTTGATGGTGTTGAATCAATTTATACCATCAAAATTGCCATTAAAACACAACTTAAATTCAGATTTTGAAAAATAAAAAACATCGAATTCCAGTGAAAAGCCTCCATCCACGCCAAATCATCGAATTTTTAAACAACTCCTAACATAAATGGTTTATATATTATTTCATAAAAATATATAAAATATTTATATATATATATAGAGAGAGATAGATAGATAGATAGATAGATAGATAGATAGATAATGCTTTACATTGAAACCTCTCCTCTGTGTGAGAACGTCCCCCAAGGAATCTGTTCTCTAGATAGAATATTGTTTAAAACTAAATACATTAAGAGAGGCACGTGTTCTCAAGAAAGATGAAGAGGAGTATCTCTAAACCAAGGGGATTGATATAGTGACAAGAGCATCTATTACTTGTTCTCCATGCTTAATTGTAATCACTTATTTTCTATGCCTTAGCTACCTTCTTAAATTAAATGGGTTGTCTATCACTACTTGTTATCCATGCATGAGTTACCACATACATCAATTACATGTGATATATATATATATATAATTGTTTATTTCCAATTTTCAATAATGGTCATAAAATCAACTTAGAGTGTACACTCGTCCCAACCTCCTTCAATCTAGGAAAAACATAGATGATAATCCACCCCAAATTTTAAGATATAAACACCTATTGATATAATAAACTACTCACCATCCCATCTGAACTATTTGTTGGTGGGATCCCAACTATTTGAGATGGCCGCAATGGCTTCCCTTCCCTTCCCATAAACATATTACTTCGTTGCGAAATCTAGGAAAAACATAGATGATAATCCACCCCAAATTTTAGGATATAAACACCTATTGATATAATAAACTACTCACCATCCCGTCCGAACTATTTGTTAGTGGGATCCCAACTATTTGAGATGGCCACAATAGCTTCCCTTCCCTTCGCGTAAACATATTACTTCGTTGCGAATTAAAGTGAGTGTCACCATGAAGACACTATGACCTAAATAAACAATTATTGTACCGAGTGAAACGAGGTGCTCTATAAACCAGTATGGGGGAGATGTTGTCACGTGTATGTGTCCTGTTACATGTCTCGTTACATGTGTGATGTAGCATTACATCTAATAGTAAAAAGTAATAAATTATATTATGTTGGCCATTAATAAATTCATGTCCGCTCATAAAATAAAATATTAATGAAAGTATTTAAAAAGAATTCATGTTGGCTCATAAAATAAAATAATATGAAAAGTATTTAAAAAATCGATGTTCGTTTATAAAATAAAAACTTAAACCAGGGTCTATCAATCAAGAGATATTAAATTTCTTGAGTTTAAATTTAAAAAAAGAAATACACCTCAAGAAATTGGATCTCTCTAGGTGCTTGATAGATACGAGTTTAAGATGGATCTATGCTGGTATTTAAGACAGCATGTGTAAAGTGGTTTGTCGTTCGTTAGGCGAAGTGGATTAGATTAGGTTTTCTAAGTGGGTTAGGTTTTTCTCACACAACTTGGAAACATGTATGTTGACAAATAGACTAAATCATCCCAATAAATTTCATCGCCCCCATAGTCAAAGTGACAAAACTTCTCTTCGCTGAATTTTGTTTTGATTCGTTGCCTCTTCGTCAACGTATAAATATTTTAATCAAAGTTTGAAGCGCAGTGAGTGCGGTTGGTGAATTTTTGTTGCGGGCGAGGCGATCAGACTCGGTACATATATATATATATAGCTTGCCCTCTTCTATTCTCCTCACACCTACAAAACAAGTCGACTGTTGTTAGCAGTTTGAAGAAATAGAAGAATTGTAGCCATTCATTATGGCGGGTTTGCACTTCAAAATCTCTTGTGTGCGCCTGTTTTTCCTTCTTCTTCTACTAATAATTTGTGTGGTAGTCATCGATGGATCATCAGCATCAATATCCGAAAAAACTGATGCAGAGAAGTGGCAATGGGCTGTTCATCATCATCCCAACTCCCCTCCCCCACCATACCATTCCAATCGAAACCACAATATCAGACCTCCTCCACTTCCTCCCTTTCATCGTACCAACTCCCCCCACTCACCGTTCCCATACCATTCCAATCCCAAGCACCATGTGAGTCCACCACCTCCTCCTCCTCGTTATCATCGCACCAACTCCCCACCATTCCCACAACATCCCAATCCCAATCACAATATGAGATCTCATCCTTCGGCCGTGTTTCCCCCGCACTCAATATATCTTCATCCTCCTCCTGCGCGTCATTTCTCCGCTTCTCCGCCTCCTCCCATGCGTCATGTCCCCGCTTCTCCGCCTCCTCCTGTAGCTCCTGTCTCCGTATCTACACCTCCTCCTCCTTTGCGTCATGTCTCTGCTTCTCCACCTCCTCCTGTGGCTCCCGTCTCCGCATCTACTCCTCCACCCGTTTCCGCTTCTCCTCCGATACCCCTCGTCTCCGCTTCTCCTCCTCCCACGTTGCCCCCGGTGTCCGCTTCTGCTCCTCCTCCCGTCTCCGTTACTCCTCCTCCTCTGGTGCCTGCAGTCTCCGCTTCGCCTCCTCCTACCGCCTCTGCTACTCCTCCTCTGAAGCATCCCGCCTCCGCTCCTCCTCCTCTGGCCTTCGCTACTCCTGTAATGCCTCCTGTCTCCGCTTCTCCTCCTCTTCTCGAGTCCGCTCCCCTTCCTTCTCTGATGCCTCCCGTCTCCTCTGCCCCTTCCCCTGACTTTGCTACTCCTCCGGTGCCTCCCGTCTCCGTTTCTCCTCCTCAGGCAATTTGATGGAAGATATTGAAATTTCGTTAATTCTCCCCTCCGATAAATAAGCCTTTTGACATGGCCATTACTTTTGAAGCTCTTCCTCCGTTCCTGCCCGTCAAACAATATTCTCTTCTCTTGCCAAACCTATATCCTCCACCACCACCTCATGACCGTCATCGCAAATCCCAGGACACGCAACTCTGCTGAAGCCGAAGTTAGAGACGACGAGAATCTCGTGAAGATGTCTGCAACATCCATTGATATCATTATCGTTGAAACTTGAGTTTGAGATTCAGTTTGTTGGAACTTAGAAACGTATTTTCTTAGTTTAGAGAAAGTCAGTCAAATTCAATATGTATTGCTTATGTTTGTGAGTACTCCAAGGCTACGAATACCGGCCATCCGCTGGTATTATTATGACTAAATACATTTTATGCTTTTCTTTGATTAAACTCAATGTTTAGAGAAACATACTCTCTTCATTTTGTGTATGTTCGCTTTTGAAAAAAAATTAAAGCAATGTTGGAAAACCTGGCTTTGCTTTGATGATCACATAAAGTGTATAAGTTCAGGAAATTCTTTTCCTTATTAAAATCATGTCATGTGTGTAAAGTGTGTAAAGGAGTCATTAACTTCTTTGGTAAAAACGTCCACAGTTTCGAAGAAAGGTTGTATCAAGTTTACCTTGATGACGGATAATTTATAAAATGCCATTTTTACTTGATACTAAATTCACTAAAGTTTAAAATCTACAACTCATCTATAACAAAAAAAAAAAAAAAAAAAAAAAATGATTATTTTTTATTGATGATGTATGTGATATTTTTATTATGATAATAGGCATTTTTATTTCAGAATTTGGGGTGGATTACAACCTATACTTTTCTAGGATTGTACTAGGATGATACAAGTGTACTATTGGTTGATGCATGAATGCATGGATAACTCTTAATTGATGAATGGATAACTGGTAGTTCGTGGTAGATAAGGCTTGGTGATAACTTATAGCTATGTATGGATAACTAGACCCGTTTAACTAGAATAATGTGAGAGATTACAACTACGCATGGAGACAACGCATGGAGACAACTAACATATATTAGTTAGGTTTTTTATATTTACATCGGTAGGTGTTTATATATTAGAATGTGGGGTGGACTAGCACCTATGATTTTCCTAGACTACATGAGTATGAGACAAGTGTACTATCCAAATTGATTTTATGGCATTTGTTCCAAATTCAAAATAAACAATTATAAAAAAATGGAATATAAAAAATAACATGCATAACTCTTAACTAATGCATGGATAACTCTTAAATGATGCATGGATAATGGGCACTTTGTGGCACACAATCCTTTTGTGGTCTATCAAACCACAAGTTAAGTGGTTATGCTAAGTGTACCATGTATCACTATAACAAATTCAAAAAAATAAATGAATTTTTTTAATTAAATACAATATTCATTACATAAAATTCATTAAAGAACACAAATCTTATTTGACACAGAAGATCAAACTTCAAAAAAATAAATGAATTTTTTTAACTAAATACAATATTCATTACATAAAATTCATTAAAGAACACAAATCTTATTTGACACAGAAGATCGAACTTGTTAAGCAAATCCTCAGCCATTTCAGCAAAATGAATAGTATATAGAGGATTCGTTGTACTACATTCACTTAACATTTTCAATAAAATTTATGTAATAGCAAAACCTACTTATAGTTCAATGGGATAGTTTACATTGTATTTATATGGGCATCTCTTATTTAGTTTTTTGGAAATTTTTAATACAACTTTTTCATAAATATAATAATCAAGCATGCAAGTTAGATTCATTGGTGAAGAGCGAGGTCTTCTTAACATTTTAAGTCCCTAAAAAAATTTAAGTAGTAAAAATGTAAAATTATAAATAGAAAATCACATATCTTACATGTGAACCATGGTAATAATATATATATATATATATATAATAATCAAACACAAATATTTTCTTAAGTTAATTCTCAAGCCGAAGTTAGAGACGACGAGAATCTCGTGAAGATGTCTGCAACATCCATCGATATCATTATCGTTGAAACTTGAGTTTGAGATTCAGTTTTTGGAATTTAGAAACGTTATTTCTCAGTCTAGAGATAGTCAGTCAAATTCAATATGCATTGCTTATGCTTGTAAGTACTCCAAAGCTACGAATACCGGCCAGCGGCTGGTATTATTATGACTTATAAATACATTTTATGTTTTTTTATATTAAACTCAATGTTAAGAAAAACATATTTCTCTTCATTGTGTGTATGTTCGCTTTTAAAACGAAATTAAAGTAAGGTTGGAAAACCTGGCTTTGATGATCCTATAAACTGTATAAGTTTTGGAAATTCTTTTCCTTTTTAAAATCATGTCATGTGTGTAAAGTGTGTAAAGGCGTCAATAACTTCTTTGGTAAAAACGTCCACAGTTTCGAAGAAAGGTTGTATCAAGTTTACCATGATGATGGATAAAATACAATTGTGCTATTTACATTAAGTTTTACCAAATTTATAAAATGCCATTTTTACTTAATACTAAATTCACTATAGTTTAAAATCTACACGGCGTCCATAAAAATGATTTCTTATTAACTTTAAATTTTTTTATTGATGATGCATGAGATATTTTTATTATGTTGATAGGCATTTTTATTTCAGAATTTGGGATGGATTATAGTGCATTTTTATTTCCGAATTTGGGATGGACTATAGCTTACGCTTTTCTAGGATTGTTCTAGGAGGATAGTTCGAGAATGAGACAAGTGTACTGTAAAGATTGATTCTATGGCATTGTTCAAAATTCGAAATAAAATTTAATTAAAAAAAAATATAAATATAATACAGTTTTCTCATAAATATAATAATCAAGCACCCCCTAAAGGGATTGAACCCATTAGTGAAGAGCGAGGAGTTTTTCACCAGTAGGTAAGAGACCCCATGTCACCCCATATCATATGAGTACCATTCAATTCTAGTTGTCGATTCTCCTAGTAATATATATATATATATATATAAAATAATCAAACACAACAATATTCACTTAAATTTTTATCAAATTTTTTTTTGAAATTTTTAATACAATTTTTCTCACGAATATAATAATAAAAATGTAAAATTACAACAATACTCACTTAAATTTTGATCAAGATATTTTCTTCAAATTTTCAATACAGTTTTTCTCATAAATTTTGATCAAGATATATTTTTGAAATTTTCAATACAATTAAAAAAAAACTAAATTAATAATTAATCAATTTTCATTAACATTTTAATAATTTAAAAATAAAATTATAAAATGTGCAGGGAGGAGGGGATATCAGGAAAGTAGAACCATGAAAAGAAGAAACGGATAACAAAACATGGCCAACGTTTCATGGTCCCAAGAGTTCAAGGTTCCATTGGAAATCAAATTAGCCATTGAAAGGCGTGTGATGGGGCCAAAGCTTGGATATTCACATGGAAACATTTAATAGGTTAAACTATATTCAATATGCATGGCATAAAAGGCATGAAGATGGAGGTTTATTCAAAGTTTTAAATTTTTTTTTATGATATAATGTTGTTTTCGGTGGTGGTGAGTCAAAGAAGAATTTTTTATCATAATTTAATTGTTAAATTGATATTGAAAACAATTATTATTGGCTACTATTTTTAAATGTGAGTTAACTCATCACTATTATTTAAGAAAAACTACACTATCTAAAATAATCCATTTGTAGTTCATAAGGGAGCATACTTTGACTCATGTCAAATGCATGTGGTATTGGATAATTGTGTTTAAAGAAGACAAACTTAGAGGAAAAAAAACTCTTAATTAATTAGAAGCAGCTTTAAATCTCACTCAAAAACCAATATAAAAGCTTAAATTTACAAGAGAGTAAAAATTCTTATTATTTAAAATGGTAGCTTAAAAACTTTTCATATATTACAACTTTTTTTTTTCTCTGTAAGCAAGAAAAATTATATTAAAAAGAAACCTTCAGTACAAAAAGTTCAGGACTCACAGGGCCTTTCATGCTTAGATATTCAGTAACACATCCCCACTACTAGATTCATCTGTTCATCTATTCCTTCTACACAGAAACTATCTACTCCCATAACCCTGTTACAATAACCTTGATAAAAATATGTCTCAAAAGACCTTCAAACATAGTCCGAATAACTGCGGAGAAAGACACTACAGTCGAAATGGAACTAACTACACAGGTGGATACTGCAGATAAAGCCCACAAGCACTATAACAGACTACCCAAACAAAAAGATACAGAATCATCAGAAAAAAAAAAAAAACCTGTAATCAAAATAAACCAACCCGAAACCCATCATTTGGGAGTCTAGGTGATGTTCCGATGGATCAAAGTTACAGAGCGAAGGTCGTCGAGCTTGTGGTCATCTGCGGATGAGGACTGGCTAGATGGGCCGTGAATAGGAAAAGTTACTGGAGGGTGCGGAGTAGAAGGACCAACAGCAGTACCCAAAGCCTCTAGCGACAAGCCATGTTTTAGAGCTATGTGATCGATCATCTTGTGCATCGAGCAATTATCTTCCAAGTTCTCTTTCCAAGCTCTCGTTGGTTCAGCCTCGCCCAAATCCTTGTTTTCCTTGTCCATCATCACATGAGCCAGGAGCTCCTTTGTAACCCAGTAGGTAGTGACAATCTTTTCATAGGTAGAAAGACGCCCAGCCATAGTCCCATGATCACTTATCCGCTCTTCTACCTCCTCTTTGATAGTATCAATATCTAGGGCTTTGACCTGCTCCCACGGGTCCCTCTCAACCCATTCAATTTCCTCCCTGATAATAGGTGGGATGTGCTTGCGTAGGAAATGGAAGGCTTGCCCTGCTTTCAATAGCTCTCAGGTCGTTTTCCTCCTTCCATCAGCCTTTTTACCCTTATGCACTTGCCGCTTGGGATCCATTGCACCAGTCACCCGGAACAACAAATGACACCACACTTGCTATTGATAGCACTTATAACAACTCCCCAGAACATACAAAGACAAAATGCGAGGAAGAAGGGGGTGCTCTGAATAAATATCCAAGTGGTGCAAACCAAAACTTGTAACCATACTAATTCCTCTCAACATGCTATTGAGTTGCATGAGAATCCCGTACCTCTCTCTGCTGCTCTGCCTAGTTCGTCATACCTTCCCTTTCAATGGACGAAGGTGGCTACAATATTTACCCATTATTGAAAATCAGGGTGAGATCATGGGTAGTCATGTCCTGGTTTAATACTGAAGAACCAGCTTCGCATGATGATTTAAGATGGGACGACATCTAGGTGTTGAGTGGGATTGACAAATGTGCGCTCGTCATAGTAGTTGAGGCCAGACTCGTGCGCCCCATCGAATATTGGTACAGCCTAATGTCATGGGCTGCCAGGTGGGTGCACTGGATCTGCCAATCATTACCTCCCTCGTTCGGTAGTTGTCCTTCATCCTCCCTAGCTCTGTTGCATTCCCCGATGTTTGAAATCAAGTCAGCCACCTTATTACCGTTGTGTTTAATGTGGGTAAAGGACCAAGCATGGAAACCACAAATGAGGGCAGTAAGCCTTATGACCCGGTACATCATTCTCCAACTCTTCACAACTTTGGAAATCGTTTTTCCACCATGTATCTTTTTAGCCATTTGGATGATGACATGCGAATCCCCTTCAATGACCATGGGTTCTAAACCATTGTGAATTGCAATTCTGATGCCATGAAGCAATCCTTCTAGTTTTTCTGCATTGTTGGTGTCGTGTCCAGTATTCCCATAAAAGTATCAGAGGATAACACTCGTGTTGTTTCTAATAACTCCTCCAAATCCGGCCGAATCGGGGTTCCCTTTGGAAGCCCTGTCGAAATTTAGCTTGAAATGGCCTCTGGGAGGAAGGTGCCATAGACGAGGACTGGAAGAAGCCGCCTTCTGGGCCTTAAACATTCTTCAAACTTGTGGAGAGAAGTCCATCCCCCATCCCACTAGAATCTATTTTTCATGATCATCCATTTCCCAGTCTCTCTCGGTCCAAGGGTTATTTTAATGGTCTCCTAGATATGCTTGTTGAATTGGTTCCAGATAGTCTGCATCGAATTTTTCTTTCCTTCAAAGATCCTCCCATTTCTCTCCTTCCAGATGGCCCACATCAAAGATCACGAAAACATGAGCCATATTTTAAGGATGAGTGGTTTTTTGAATGCTTCCTTATCCCAACTTTTAATTGTCTGGTGTGGTTTCCCTCTGACCCAGTCCTTCCTTCGAAAATTTTTCACACCACAGTTCCACAGAGAAGAAGCCATGGGACAAGAGTCTAAAAGATGGTTTATAGACTCATCCTCAACTTCACAGAGAACGCACCAAAAAGGACCGTGCATGGCCCTTTCTTATTAGGTTCTCTCCTATCAGGATACACCTGTAAGATACCAGCCAAATGAAGGTGGCTATTTTAGGCCAAGGGTTAAATTCCTAGACCTCCTTCCAGTCCATCCTAAGTGGTGTATCCTCTTGGTTAAATCGCAGGTCATAGGCTTCTTTAGTGGTGTAAATTCCTTTAGTTTGGTACCCCCATCTAATTCTATCCGGTTGGTTCTGGATTCGAATCCATTGATCCTGCAAGGCCTCCATGATCTTGGGTATCTCTTCCACTGGGAATATTTGGTTCCACCAATTTTTTGGGTGCCATTCATGGAATTCTTCGTTAGCCTGTTCTTCTCTCCAAAATTGAAATTTTTTTATCAGGCCCAGGCCTTTGGCATGGGACCAACTATTGTGAACTTCTTATTGGTCAGTGATCCTTGGAAACTATTTCCAGGAGTCACTCCAGAAATTGGCATTTTTTCCATCCCTTATTTCCCAGAAACAATGATTTTAGACAATCCTTCTGTTTGCATGGGCATAATTCCAGATATGGGATCCTTGTAAATTTTCATTGAATCTGACCAGGTCTTGTTTGGGTTTCCCCTAGGCATACTTACTGTGCCAAGCTTGGCCAAAGGTTCATATTTGTGCGACACCCAGTGCCACCAGATATTTGCCCCTAGAACTTCACTATTCTTCTATGGATCTCTCA
Source organism: Larix kaempferi (assembly GCA_027924585.1). Taxonomy (NCBI): domain Eukaryota; kingdom Viridiplantae; phylum Streptophyta; class Pinopsida; order Pinales; family Pinaceae; genus Larix; species Larix kaempferi. The sequence continues at coordinate 949,135 of BSBM01001058.1, forward strand.
TCCTAAGACCACCTGATCCTTTGGTTTGCAGACAGTGTCCCAGCTAACCAAAGCCCACCGGTGTTTGGCATGATTACCTACCCACAAGAACTGTCATTGGATTGATCTTATTTTCTTTAGAACCGATTTAGGAGCTGCCAAAGTGGAAAAAGATAGATAGGCATGGCTTGGAGTACAACTTTCACAAGCACAGTCCTGTTGGCAAGGTTGAGAGGCCTATAAGCCTAGTTATCCAATTTCCTTCATAAACTCTCCGGGAGGTCCTCCCAGGAGACTTTCCTAATCACCCCATCAGCAAGAGGAGCACCGAGATATTTGGATGGAAGGGAGCTCCCTTGGAAACCCAGGATACAAAGAATATTCCTCTGGTGAATCCTAGGAGTATTGAAAAAGAAGACCTGCGACTTAGTGTTATTCACTTCCAGCCCAGAAGCTTTGGCAAAAGAATTCAAGCATTTCTTTAAGGCTCTTGCTTCTTGAACCGATGAATGACCCATCAGCATGGTGTCATCCACAAATTGTTGGTGTGAAATAGTCTCTGATCCATTATGAAATTTCAAACCTTTAAGCTCCCTTCTTTCAATTTTGTCTTTGATAACCCTGCTCAGCCCTTCTACCATGAGGATGAACAAGAAAGGGGATAGAGGATCTCCCTGTCGGATACCTCGCGAAGGTTTGAAATTTCTAGTTGGGGAGTTGTTCAAGAGGATAGAGAAGAAGGATGTAGAGGTAATATTCATTATCCAATTGACTCAATCCTGGTGGAAACCATAGGCCGCAAGCATATCTTTCAAAAACTGCCAATTTAATTTATCATAGGATTTTGAAATACCAAGCTTTAACAACATACGAGGTTTTTTAGTGACTTTCAGAGAATGGATAACTTCATGGACCAAAATGATACCATCCAAAATTTGACACCCTTCCACAAACCCTGACTGTTCCTGGGCCACCAGGTCAGGGAGGAGAGGCTTAATCCTGTTAGCTAACACTTTTGTTATAATATTGTAAATGACATTACAGAGTGCTATAGGTCACAATTTCTCGGGGGATTCAGCTCCATCCTCTTTGGGGACAAGAGTGAGAAAAGTGGAATTGAAAGCTCTTATCACTCCTTTATCCTTACGAGAGTCCTCCAAAATTATCCAGACATCATCTTTGATCAAATCCCAGAAGTGATTAAAAAAATTTGTGGTAAACCCATCATATCCCGAAGATTTCCCATATTTCATTTGATTAACAACATCCTCCACTTCCTGGAATTCCATAGGCTTCATCAAGATTTCCTTCTGGGTTTTTGTCACCTACCTGGGGATATGTTTGGTGATCTTCCTTATATGGGCAGATCTATCCTGCCTGTCTTCCTTCATGATGGTTTCGAAGTACTGAACAAGATCATCCTCCATAGCTTCCCTTGTTTCTATATACTGCCCATCATCCTTTTTTAACCTTGATATCTTAGCCCTCTGGTGATTTTGAATCATCGAGTGGTGGAAGAATTTTGTGTTTCATTCTCTCTCCTGCAGCCATTGATTTCTGGATTTTTGTTTCCACAAGATATCCACTTGTCCTTCTCTTGCATTAAGTTGCTCCATGGTGGCATGTTCTCATTTTTTTAGATCCTCAGAGTACCCAAAATTCATGCCTTCCTGTTGGATATCATCTAGCTTTTCAGATAGAGACTTTTGTTCTTGGATTATGTTCCCAACTTCCTCCTTATTCCAAATACATATTTTTTCCTTTAATCTTTCCAGTTTTTGCCGGATTTGGTACATCAGAGTGCCCCTGATAAGCTCCAACTATGCCCACCATTTGCCGACTAGTTCCCTGAAGTGCTCATGTTCAAGCCAGAAGTGTTCGAACCGAAAAGGTCGCCTAATGAGGGGACCACCATCATCCCAAACCAAACTTACTCGCCAATGATCAGAACCTGTCGAGGGTAGGACCAGCACAATCGCTTCCCTGTCCCCAGTAATCATTGCCTCGAGTAAAAGGAATCTATCTAGACGAGAGGGGACGTGATGCTTTCCACCTCTCCTGTTATTCCATGTATACCATCCATTCCCTATTTCTATGTCAACTAATCCATTCTCCTATACGAAATTTTTGAAAGATATATTGGTCGCTTCCATACTACGCCTTCCTCCTTTATTTTCTTACAGGGAAATGATCATATTGAAATCACCACCCAAAATCGAGAGAGAGACATTATTCTCATGGGATTCCTTAGTTAAGAAAGATAAGAAAGCAGGATTTTGGGCCATAACACTTGGGCCATAGACATTGGTTAGAGTACCTCTTACCTCAGAATTATCAAGCTTAAAGTCAATGCTGATGGAGAACCTAGTTGCTCGGAAGCTGGTAAGGGAAATTGCTGCAGGGTTCCATAAGATAGGAATTCCACCAGATGCACCTGGGGCATCAATAGCTATCACCTGACTTCCCCTCCAAATTTTTCCGCCTAACACCTGCATAGTATCCAATCTACATTTAGTTTCTTGCAAAAATAATACATCTGGTTTTTCCTTCCTTAACTTCATCTTTAGGGTCTTCATTTTCCTTAGATTTTTAACCCCGCGGATATTCTAGGTTATAATCTTCATTAGATACTCTTAATTACTTCTAAGAAGGCCGCCCGTATCATTGGGTACTGGCCCGATTCAACTAGTTTGGTCCCAATCTCTGTAATTCTCTGTCGATTCGTCTTCTGCCCCCATTTTTACCCTTCCTCGGGTTGTTTCCTTTTATTGCCCTTCATTGGATCCTTATCTATACCCAGGTGTGGGGAGGCTTTGGTTTTAAGGATAACCTGTTGTAGAAATTCTAACTTCCTCCTAGATACATAACCTTTCCCTTTTTTACTGCATTCCTTCTCTATCTCATCCAGATCCAGATCACCTAGGTCCATGTCCTCATTCTCCTTCGTTGTTTCTTCCTCCATGGTTTCCACTGCATCCTCCATTGGCCTGATTGTGGATTGATTTCCTTCCTCGTAAATATTTTTATCCTTTTGAGGACCTTCCTCCTCTATATCCATATTACTCAAGGTCGCAAACCTATTCCCGGTCTGATTCCGCTTGTCTGTGTTCTGTTTTGTTTGAGGTGGATGGGGAATCTTTTTGTTTTGCTTCTTGCGATTCTGAACCTGAGTAAGATTCTCATTATCATTTTCCTTTTCTTTCTTCTCCAGGGTGGGGGTCACAGTGGATTTAAGGGTCAGACAATCTCTTCTCAGATGCCCATATTCATGGCATTGTCGGCAACGAAAAGGGAGTTGTTCATAGTTAAGAGATTGGACCCAATCCTCATATTCCCAAGTCAAATTGATTGCCTCTGGGATATATTTGGTGAGGTTCATGTAGAAGCACATTCAAGCATAGCTGGTGTATTGTTGAAGCCTTATATGCTTTGAAACTTTCACAAACTTCCCCAGGGTGTTCCCAATGGCTTCCAGGATTTCAGGTTCCTAGTACTCGCACGGGAGTGAGTAAAGCCTGATCCAAACAAGAGCAATACTCAGATCCTCCATATCAGGGTTAAACCTCTCTTTCCAAGGGCGTAGGAATAAACCTGCAGAGTAATAAATATTGGGCCTCCCATTAGAACACGATCACGATCTTCCTGGTTAAAAAGATAATGGCAAACAACCCTTTTGCGCCCAGGCGCAGATCATATTGTCCTTTGGGGTTCCAGGTGGTCTTGATCCATCGTATCATATCTTTCTCCTTTGGCCAGATTCCAATGAATTTTTCGATGAGGGATTTCTCCTTCCATTGCTCAAATCAGTTTCGTAGCTTGTAAGATGTGATTTGTAGAGATGGATTTTTAGCAGATCTGGGTAAACATCCTCCCTAGGTCTTTTTTCTATCAGTCTCCATAGTTTTTTCAACTGCGATACCCTGATCTAGCTAATGCACAGTGGGTATATGCGTACTGCTTGAGCAATCCAAAGAGGTGGAGGGGGATCCTCCCCCTCCGAGCGGCGCCACACGAGACCCTTGGTACACTATGTTAGAGCTACCCTCAAAGGCCGATACATCGCCTCCTTAGCCAACAGTCGGACCGAGCGCTAACGCGAGCGGGGGATTTTTCTCATGCGAAAAACCTAGCTACAACCTCGCTCCAATTCCCTGTCGGAAATTGCTCATCAACTTCTCCTTCATATATTGCAACTTAAACATGCGAGATTTTGTGAGATTCTCATAGAGATCTAGAGACAAAGATAAAATTCACACTGAGTCTAACAGAGATCAAAATAATTGAGCATGAAAAATAGAGAAGAAAAAACTATGTTACAACACAAGAGAATGAAGAACAATTGGAAAAACTTCCATTACCTCTATTAATCATTAGAACGTGTATATAAATAATACATCTCCAAAGAAGAAATCCGTGAGTCCAAAGAGGCAGTTGGAATCCACACATGTGGAAGGATTAGTTTGCATTGAAACCATCTCCCAGTAAGGTCTAGTGGCCACCGATGATGAATGACTAGTCAACTGGGGTGGAATGGCACAAAATTGAGTCATTGGAGGTAGATATTAGGGGATAAGACTCTAAGGAGGTGTAATACTTGTTGGGCCTCAGAAATGTCACATTTTCATCCACTTTACCTTTCGCTATTCTTCACATTTCATCGTCCCATTAACCTTTCATCATACCATTTCCATACATATACTTGAGTTTCATCTTATTATTTTCCACTTTATTCATTTTAGTATTATAAGTGAATTTATGATTAAATATTGGAAAATAACATGTTTTTCACTAATATCTCAAGTATGGATGAGCTTTGTAATGTGTAGGAATATTGAAGGATCAATTCAAATAAAGACTCCTCAAATATCTCCTCCACCATTTCATGGAGATAGTTATTCAAAGAATATTCCAAGGAGAATATCATGGAGATTTGGTTGGAATATCTTATTTAGGATGTATGAGAAACATGTGGATAATTTGTGAGAGACATGTGGAGGATTTGAATGGATCATATTTTGTAATAATAGGAAATTAGTTGAGAGTGGTTGAGAGAATAGTGGATCTATGATTATGAGATGGTTATCTCATTCTCAAAGAAATACATGTATAAAAGAGAGTGCTCTCTCTTCATTTTGGGATATGTAGATAGTAGTAGATTGATAGGAGATTAGAAAGTAGATTAGGAGAAGATTAGTCTCAGATTGTAGAAGTTAGTTTTGACTTTGTAATATGGAGAAGGGGATTCTTAGCTTTTGTTCATAATCTAGTTTTGATGATTTGTCATTGATTTGTGTGATGTAAATTAAGATTTCTTGATTGTTAATGTGAGCTCACATGTGTTGTCTCGTTGCTCTTCATATGTTGTCTTTCTTTTATGCAATTTACTTTCAGCAGTTTCTTTCAGCTTCCAGCATTAGATTAGTAGTTGTGTGTTTCAGCTTAAGGGGGGATTAGACTAGCAATTAGCAATTAGCAAGGGGGGTTAGACTAGATTAATTTCGCTTCAATCCTACATATACTTTGCATGTGCTTCGTAAGCCTACAAACCTCGGATTGACAAATTAAATGGTTGGGTGAATACTACAACGGAATTAAACGACAATATTTCCACCTAACAATACTAACTTGTAGTGGTCAAAATAGGTGCTCCTACACTCAGTAGCAGTGAAACTAGATGTAACAGTCAGTTAACTGAGTAATCAAGGGGACAAGGTGCCCCAAATCATGGAACCAACTATACTGACTCCTAAAATCATGCATGAGGGCGCCTTTGGACTTTAGTGATGTAACCAAGGAGCTCTGAGTGGATAAGAGGGCTAATGTTGACCAAAGTTAAGCTCTAGGGGGGCAAAAATGAGGACTAGGTGCTAGGAGACTCACCCACCACTACATGGAATGCATGCAAAGCATGCAAAACCAAGATGAGATGGTTAGAATATTCCAACACCCCCCCTTAAGCCTGGCTATGTGAGGAAATATCAGAAATAGGGCCTTGGTAACTGAGATGAAACGTCACCCTTTACAAATTTATTAGTCCATTTAAGTGAGGAAAGAGGGAAAACCCTATGGTAACAAACCCCCCCCTCAAGATGGACATGAAACCTACCAAATTTTTTAATGATGCTCTCCAGAGTGTAAGATGTCTAGAGGTATCTTCCTCCTTGGTAGAAGAGGATCGTGCTCCCAAGGCATGTTCTTGAATTCTCCACCAAAGGAAGCAAGCAAATTTAGAATCTCTTTGAACTTGTCCTTTAGACCAAACAAGGTGAGAACAAATCCAAAAATATGAAGATCATCCTGGAACTTGAAATTCGAACCAGCTGAGGTAGGATCAATTCCAGGAATGTGTAGTTGGTTCTTTGATATCTCATTTGAACCAATTTAGGTGAGATCAAAACCAAAATCACCAAAATATGCCTGAGACTTGAACCCAAGCAAATGGTAGTGTCCTCCATCTTCAGTGAAACTCTGGGAACATGTGCCACTGATCGAATAGAAGTGCATAGGAATCATATGATCAAGGAGACCGAATGCATCACCTCCAAACTCTGATTTAACCTCCAAAACATTCAATAGATAATCATTCTGCACACCAACAGAATCATGTGAAAGAGAGGATTTAAGAACCTCTTTAGATTCTAGAGCATGAATTGCCTTATCTTGCTCTGAATTTAGAATATAAGATATTGAGAACATGAGTGAGGAATGGATAATATCTCCAAAAGCATTAGTTTCATTAGTTATATAACTTTCATCTGCATCAACTACATGGGAAGGGGACAATTCGAAACTGTCTTCAACTTCTAGAGCAATAGGGGAAGGAATGTCTTCAACATGAACTTTCTGTGTTGAATCTGCAGCTTCTTCTTCATCTTGAACAACTTCATCATGAGATATACTTGAGGTTGAGACATAATTCGAGAGAACACTTGAGGAGGTATCACTGGGCTTGTTCTCCAAATGATTTGCACCAATCTCTTCATTCTGCTTACCAAATGCTTTTCTTCGTTGGGCCCATAGATCACTTGGATATTCAGCAGTTTCCATGAGGTAGCGCATACTAGGAGACATAGAAATACACATTTCTCCAAAGGCTTTGTCACATTCATTTAGCCAATCATTATCCTCTTCATATGAAGCAAAATCTCTCATAACACCAATACACATATAAAAAAGACCTTGTCTCTTCATATATGCTTATCATCTTTGGTTTCCACTCGTCATAGTTGAATGGGGAGAGAGGAGGAATTGCTTTCAAATTCATGGAAGCTGTTGTAGAATACCTGCACAAAAAAAACTTGAAAAACACCCCATAAGATTACTTTCCTCAACAAAGCTCTGATACCATGTGAGATTTTGTGAGATTCTCACAGAAATATAGAGACACGGATAAAATTCACACTAAGTCTAACAGAGATCAAAAGAATTGAGCAGGAAAAATAGAGAAGATAAAAATGTGTTGCAACACAAGAGAATGAAGAACAATTGGAAAAACTTCCATCACCTCTATTATTCAGTAGAATGTGTACATAAATAATACATCTCCAAAGGAGAAATTTGTGAGCCCAAAGAGGCAGTTGGAATCCACACATGTGGCAGGCTTAGTTTGCATTGAAACCATCTCCTGATAAGGTCTAGTGGCCACCGATGATGAATGACTAGTCAAATTGGGTGGACTGGCACATAACTGCGTCATTGGGGCTAGAGATTAGGGGATGAGACTCCAAGGAGATGCAATATTGACTTGTAGTGGTCAAAATAAGCACTCCTACACTCAGTAGTAGTGAATCTAGGTGTAACAATCAGTTAACTGAGTAATCAAGGAGGCAAGGCACCCTAAATCATGGAACTGACTGTACTAAATCCTAAAATCATACATGAGGGTGCCTTTGTACTTTAGTGATGTAACCAAGGTGCTCTGAGTGGATAAGAGGGCTAATGATGAGGGATGACCAAATTTACGCTCTAGGGTGGGGGAAATAAGGACTAGGTGCTAGGAGAATCACCTACCACTGCATGGAATGCATGCATGCAAAACCAAGTTGAGATGGTTAGAATATTCCAACAAAACAAGTAGAGTCTATTTTTGTTAAAAAAAATTTACCCTTACACTTTCCAAAACTTTCCATGTTTCATTCAACAATTGTAGCAAGGCACCCAAAGATCTAAAAAGCTCGTGGAAGCATTAAAAAGTGGCCTAGATTTATATCACACTCACCACACTCAAATTTTCCTTTGAAAACAATGATTTCATCCCAATGATTAACGTGTAATTTCCCATGTGCTTTGGTATGAACTTCAACTCAAACATAAATTTGTAATGACTATATTATCACTATATCAAATTTGTAGAGTCAAGTCATTAAAACAACAACATAACTCACTATCATAACACGTTTCCGAGGAATTATAAAAAATATAAACTATACATCGAAAATGATAATTAAATGATGAAATCATATGACCATAACCATAAGCACCATCCTAGGAACAAACCCAAAATCGCCACCAAATAACCAAATGAAAAGAGTTTGTGCAAGATGATGCCTATATATGTACTCTACAAACTAAATTAGTGCATGAGCAATGATAGAACCATTTACAAGGTCAATTGGAACCACAAATTTCGACTATAAAATAAAAGTTTACAATTTTATTCACATCAAAATTAATATAATGTATCTTATCACTATGTTTTATAATTATATCCATCACTTTATTCAAATTTCAATAATAAAATTTTAATACAATTTGATAGAGAAAATACATAATGAAAAATAACAAAATGTATTTTAGAATATTTTATCATCTTATCGAAGAACAACCAAACCCAAGATTGCATCCACTATTTTTCGTGACGTTGAACGGGCATAGGTTAGAGAGTAACAGAGTTTAGAAGTATAAATGCATGAGAGGCAACATCACCCAAACTTAACTAAAATAAAATGGAAAACATCCAAAATATACCATGCATTTACGAGATATGTTTGATATAAACAAAAAGCACTTGAAATCTTTCACGTTTAACTTTATTGCTCACCATGCCCCGTTGTTTTTCTGCTAAACTTTGGCTACTTAGCATTTTGGTAGGTAAGCTTCACTCGTCATCAAGCTTTGAGTCGTCTTTGGAATAGTTAAAGTTGCATAAGGAAACAATAGGTAGGCTAAAAAGATATGACCTAAACAAACATTCCATGACATGAAAATTAATAATAAAATCTACAATAAGAAATGATATTTAAGACTTAGAAAGTCTATAGTTGTTTGGTCATAGTCGATGTCATGACATGCTAACTATGTTAAGATTTCTAACAAGTCAACGTACACTAAAATCACACGACAATTCTGGTCAACAGTATAGTCAATAAAGCACTTTGACAAAACTTTGCTTTAACTAATTTTTTCCTTACATCCACCCCGCACGGGAGACGTTATGAATATTTTAACGAGAGTCTAAAGTCTAGTCGTGGGCGATCATAAGATTGGTATAGATATTGCAAGCCAGTTTTTACATTAGCTATGCTTTGGGCAATATGGTATTCTCGGAACTTTGCTCTTTTTAAAGATAAAAAACTTGAGGGAGTGGTCTGCAGTTTGGTTGCTTTAAATATGTATTATTCATATAAAGAAGACTATCCCAAGCTATAGGTTGATAGAATCAGTTTCTTTTTTTTAAGGTAACACAATATGTTCTTTTCTTTGATGGAGCGGCTCAACATGGTGTTTGTGTGGTTGGAGGAGTGATTTTTCTCAATGATGATCATTATTTTTCAGTTTGCTTAAATTGTGGGCCTGGAAGCAATATGAAGGTAGAGCTTTTAGCTCTCTGGTGTGTGTAAAATTGGCAAACATTTTTGGATTAGTTGACATCAAAGTCTATGGAGACTCACGAGTCACTATCAAATGGGCAACAGGTGATTACAACCTTAATGTCACCAATCTTCGGCACTGGTGCATTCGCACAAGAAAGGAAATCTTAAAGGCTCAGAGCATATCCTTTGAACATATATATAGAGAACACAACTCGCAGGTTGATAAGCTTTCTAAACAAGCTCTTGATGACATTGAAGGAGATCTTATCTGGGAGGAATGGTTAAACATTGATATCCTAGATATGGGTGTCACCTATTTTTTTTATTAAGTTTCCTTTTCTGCAAGTCTTTTTCGGCTGCTGTTTTTTGAAGAAGTTTTTTGGTGAAGACTCCTGGGGAATGAACCAAATTTGCTTTATATATCTGAACTTAAAGTGTTGTAAGTTCTTTTTGAAAATGTTTTGAGCAGCTTGTCTCTATTTTTCAAGGCTATCATAGTTGGAAGTGTCTAAGCATATGGTTTCTTGTATAAGAACCAAGACGATCTTTGTACTATTTGGTTCTTATATGAATATTAATAGTAGTAGTTTTTTTTTTTTTTTTTGCTGAAAAAAAAAAACAATGGCAGAGAGGCTAAGACTGAGTGTGGTTAGTGACTATGTGGGGGCGAGGCGATCCACTTGGATGATAAGTTGTTGGGACAAATAGCATTTTTTATATATCTTTTTGATATGGTAAAAAGTTAAGTACAATATGTTAAGTTCCGGTGAAAAAAAAGTACAATATGTTAAGTTATTTAAAAACGTTTGCTAAATTTAGAAAGAAATTAAATAAAAAAAGTTGCCCAAATTTAATTTGTTTTAAAAAATATTGATAAATATTTTGTGATTGAAATTTAATAAATTCATTAAAAATGTAAAAAGCTTTTACATTTAAAAAAAATAGATCTTTTAAATTTTCTCGAGTTATATTTATGATTAATATTTTGATTGGTTTTTAACCTCTTAACTACTTAAGAACATGGCATTTACAATGCATTGACGAGTGTTGTTCAATATCATCTTGCACCGCCTATTCATGTATCACATGTTCGCACAACTATTAAATGCTTAATTTGTTTTAATGACAAAAGCTAGAATTTTAATTGATTCCACATGTTATGTTTGTATTAGTGGTTGGGAATTTTTCCTCTCCATGTATGGTAGAATTTCTCATATCATTTGTTCTTACTTCATCTATCACTACATTTTTCATTTTCTTGGCATGCTTTACTCTATAATATTTTACAAATCAAATTTGTACATGCCCTTGTTCATGCTATTTTTAAATTATGTAGATAATTAATTTGACTATAGTTGATTGCAAATGTTTGTAAAGGTTTTTCATGTTTCGTTAGAATTAGTTTTTTAGAGGTCTTATGTCTCTTCTATTAAACTAGGAACATCAATCTTTATTTCCCCTCACGTGCCACTATACCCATAGCGAATTTTTGTGGTCCCACCTTTTTACTCTCCCAAGACTATGTATAATATTCAAGAGGGAATATAGGTGCCATTAGGAACTTTTGAGAACTGGATATGGGTCTTCGGGCCTTAGACATTGTTAGGGGAGGAAACTCTAACCATAGGCCCAAAATAAGCTTATAGGATTCCAAGGCCAAGAAAAATACGTCGAACCACCTTAGATGATCTTTTGAAGGGATCCTTGGCCCATGACTCAGAATATACATGCCATTGGAAATTTTTCAACACTATTTTTGGGTTTTGGGGCCCTAAACATGGTCAGGATAGGAAGCTTGGCCATCATTAGGCCCTAAAGGGTAGCTTCTTAAGTTCAAGGGTCGAGAATAGTGCCTCAAACCACCACAACCTTCTGAGGGCATATTTAGCCTCCAATTAGAGATTTCTAGGTGCCAGGAGTTTCCAAGTACTAGGGGTCTTGAAGCCTTAGATATGTTCGAGGGAGGAAACTTAGGCCTTATGCCCTAAATGAAGCTTTTAAGCATTTAAGGCCAAGAGAAACGCCTCAAACCATGACATGTCACCTCTTGAGGGTATCCTTGGCTTATGAATTGGGATATGAGAACTACTATGAGGTTTTAAGTGATAGTTATGTGCTTCAAGGCCCTATAAATGGTCAAATGAGGAAATATGGGCATTTCACCCTAAATAAAGATTCTATGATACTCTAAGGTTAAGAACAATGCCTTAAACCACCACAAATGACATTCTTAATGTATATTGATACTTTGAGAGGGGATATATGTGCCATTAGGATTTTTTGAGCATTAAGTATGGGTCTCGAGGCCCTGGACATGGTTAGGTGAGGAAACTTAGGCCCTAAAGCTAGCTTTTAGGCATCTAAGGACAAGAAAAAATCCTCCAATCACCACACATGTCCTCTTGAGGGTATCTTTGAACTATGAATGGGGAAATCGGAAATATTGGGAGGTTTTGGTGTACTAGTATTGATTTTTGGGCCTTGGACATGGTCAACGGAGGAAACATGGGCCTTAGTCCCTAATGGAAGATTCTAGGAATCTAGGGCCAATAATAACACCTCAAGCCACCACATGTGGCCTCCTATGGGTATCTTTAGCCTATGAGTGGAGATATTGGTGCTATTAGGATTTTTTAGCACTAGATATGTGTCTTAGGGCCGTGGACATGGTTGAGAGAGGAAAATTGGGACTTAGGTCCTATTAGAGGAAGATTATATGGGTTGAAGGAAAATAAAAACACCTCAAACTGCCAAACATGACCTCTTAGGGGTATCCTTGGCCTCCTAGTGGGGATATGGGCATCATCATGAGGATTTGAGCACTAGTTTTTTTAAAGCATTAGATCTGTTATATATTGGGTATTTTGCGCTACAAGATAGACAAATATTCTCCTTCAAGTACATTTGTTTTAGGAAATTTCAACTCCATGTGGCATGGTCCTTATATTGTGAGGTGTGTCCTGGGAAAAGGAGCCTCCAAATTAGAAGACTATGAGGGGACTGTCTTGAAGGAGCCTAGAAATGGGCTCTACCTCAAGTGGTATTGTGCTTGAACCTCTGGTTCAGGCTAATACTTTTGTACACTACTGTATATTTACTTATATACATAGTTTAGCTTTCTTTTGTTTTTCGGGTTTGATGATTAGCTTCCATTTGATTGATAGATGTCAACAGAGTTTCCTACATTCTTAGGATTCGTAGATGGTGCTAGCCGTCATACGCAGCAGCTTGCTTCTGCTGCCTGGGTTATTTTCTCACCTGACCACCTAGTTGTGTCCTCAGGAGGTGCTTGTCTTGGTCCTACATCTAACAATGTGGCTGAGTAGAGTACCGTCATTGAGCTACTTCGGGATGCTATTTCACATGGTATCCAGTCTTTAGAAGTCCGCCTGGATTCACAACTAGTTGTGTCTCAGCTGAATGGTTAGTACCGTGTGAGAGATCCTACGTTACTACAGAAATTTCTATAGGTAAGACTCTTGGAACGACATTTTGTCTCAATTACATACATTCATGTTCTAAGAAGTTTTAATCATATATCTGATGCATACGCTAACTATGTATTAGATTGGCATTTGTCACATTCCCAATGAAGCACACAAATAAAAGATACATTCATACATTTGTACATACACACATATAGTAGAACCAGTAAACCAAAGTTTTTATAAATAATATGTCAAAAAATGGTAGTGTCATGATACAAAACTGGAGCCTGTATCTCTCAAAATATACATATCGATACAAAATGGGAACCCGAGATGTCTAATCCCTATGAGGAGGCCTAGCTGCCGCCCCGACAGGATGTGCCTGATAAAAATAATGCACTGCATTCCTGACATGCTGCAGTAGTCGCACCCAGTTACCATGTTACCAGCTGCGCCACCTCTACCCATGTTACCCTGGCAGTCATCCATGATAAGTTGGACCGCAGAATCTGTAGTGTCCTCTCTGCTGCAGCACCTACCATCTCATCACCCCTGCCCCGGCAACGATGTCTCAGAAAACCATCGGGTCTTAATGGGCCCTTGTCTATGAGCAAACAGTCAAACATTAATACATGATACTGCCCCCGAAACAATTTTTGCATTTACACCTATAATAAAAAATCCATAAAAATTTAATATACCAAAAACCTAAAAAGAGTACTCACCAATGTCTCTGAACGCTGCATCTAGTGGGAGCGGCATGTCTCGATCCTGTCAGAAGTCTATCCCTGCATAGGGGTATTCATCTATCGCTATGACCTGTCGGTCCCACCAGTGAAAAAACGCCTATGTATATGGTGATTCCTGATGGCCACCACCCTGTCGCGTCAAGACCTCGACCCACCTAGTCATAGCTGGGTCGTGGAGACTATGAGGAGGGACCTCAACCCTTGGACTGAGCCCCGGAACCCGCTTGAAGAAGAAGCTAAAAAAAATACTGCCATATCCAAAGTTTTTCACATCCCCCTGCTTGCACTCTGTCAGTAGGGTCTTCATGGACCCCAGTAGATTAGTACACCAGTCAAATATCATAAGCTGCATACACTGTGATGCAAGAACATAACTGGCCTGGATGCCCGGTGAAGAGATTTTGAGCCAGTAATCCACACTAAAGTTGGCACAACAACCTTCATACTCAGGTTGACTATGGCTCGGATGGGCACCTTAATCCCCACTGCCTGAGTATTTGGAACACAATACCTCTCTATATAGTCAGGGATGGTGATCCCACCACCCACAGTTCGAGAGCGAAGGCTTACCACCTCACCTCGGTGAGACAAACCTGTAATGAAGTAGATATCTTCCACTTCCATTGAAAGTATTTTCCCGTCTAGGTTGAAGTTCTACGCATCGACATCCCAATAGTCTATCAAACAACAAAGCAATAGGTTTTGGGCCCTCAAACCCCCTATACTCGAAATTTTTTATAAACCACATGCTTGTAGCGCTTGTTGTGCACGCAAATCGTTACGAACGACCTCATCCACTAGGTCATGTTCTCTCTCTCTCCACTCTAGAACCATCCTGGAAAGAGAAAAACCCAAGGATTTAATCAGTTTTGCTTAAAAAAATAGCTTCACGACCGTACCCATGGGTAGTTGTGCTCACAGAGGCAGGTACCGTGGTCAACGTGTGTGTTGACTGTGCGTACCCAACCCTACCCGCGACCCGCATAGTTATAGCCCGCGGGTAGCACCGTGACCATGGCCAAACAAAAAATTTAACCAATGAAAACTGAAATAAAAACATTGAAATGGAAGGTGGGGATGAGATTACCAACCTGCTCCTGACGGTTCGATGATCGGACGCCCATAGCTCCTAGAATTAGTAGCAAAACTTTGAGGTGAAAACTAACCACAAAACTCCAAATGGGTGAATAGTAAAAATGAATTGTAAATTGTA
This sequence comes from Larix kaempferi, assembly GCA_027924585.1. Taxonomy (NCBI): domain Eukaryota; kingdom Viridiplantae; phylum Streptophyta; class Pinopsida; order Pinales; family Pinaceae; genus Larix; species Larix kaempferi. The sequence goes on from BSBM01001058.1 coordinate 964,316, forward strand.
AATTTTTGTTACTATTTATAATTTTCAAAACCCACTTGTCTATAGTTTGCGCCATTTAATGTTGTTTTGGACTAATGCAATGTCATGGAGTAGCATTTTTTACCAGATCTCTTCAGCGGAAGTTGTTTTCGAGCGTTTCACACCTACAACAGGAACGTTTCACACCTGGCATATAGGTTAGATGTCATTTTCACATGCATTATGCATTTGACCTTTTGACCACTTTCATAAACCCTAAGTGTGACCCCGCTTTTTAATTGACACGGAACCTTCACACTGTTACAGAAGTGTCATTATGTGGCAGTAGGGCCTTTTTGAACATGGGTACCCTAGTTAGAATCCTTTTTGCATTTTGGTGCCCATGCCGTTGTTTGTCCTTATGATTGGGAGTCTTTTGTAGTTACGCCATGACGTTGCGATAAAGATTCATACTCTACTTTGTCTTATCCTGGCCATATCCTATAAGGAATCCACCATCTATTGTTGAGATACTGTAACTTCTAAGAATATTATATTTGTACTTTATTATTCTGGAGATGTTTCATTCCTCCGTGAAGATCTTATTGTATATCCAGAGATGTTTATTCCTCCGTCAGATTATGGTAACTTGGGTTATTAGACTTCCCTAGTGGGGGTCGGCCCTGTATGTGTTATGTGGGTCAAAGGGTTGTTAGAACACCCTAGAGGGGTCGGACCAATCAATTTTAATGGGGTATTTAACCCAGTGGTAAAGTTGGGGTCGACCTAGTTAATATAAAATACAAGTCAGAGATGTGTATAAATAGAGGAGGTGTGTTCCTCATTTAACACACACTTCACTCACTCGGAATGTAGCGCACTTGTGAGAGAGAGGTCTGCTATGGAGGAGGAGGAGCTCATGTCTTTGGTTTACATCTTTTTATTTCTTTATCATCCATACTGAGGAAGCTTTGCTGGGTTTTCTACCCCATGAGGGTTTCCCAGGATAAATTTGTGTCTCTTGTGTTTATGTTGTGCTTGTTGTTTCTTCAGTGATCCTATATATGCTATTATTGTGAAATGAAATATAATGCTGATATTTTCTACCTTAGCATATTGAATCTTAACATGGTATTAGAGATAACCTTAAGGAAGGCAATGTATGGCACTTACGACACTTGCTTCACTTGCAACAATTTGAAGGTTAGAGTTTTATATAGAAAAAACCAGCCATCATGGAACTTTCGCTATAAATCCATTTTGGCGAAGGTTCAGGATCTGAAAAGTTTACAAGTCGTAGATAACATAACCATGTACCTTGTGTCCAAAGGGAACCCTCATATTCGTTGTACTTTGTGAGTTATGATCAGTACAAGTTAAGGTTTCGGCCTCTTCCAGATCTCAGTCATAATCAGGTGACCTAGGAAAAAAGGTCATAACTTGGGCTAGGAAGCTCCAAATGAAATTTCGTAGAACTTGACAGGTAGTACACAGACTGTAATATCTCAAGAAGCTTTTTTAGAGGACGAAGTTGAATCAGTGACATGTGGCATGCCGTACAAGTTCGCTCTCCTATTTTATCCCATAAACAGATCACGTTGCGACACTTGGTATAACTTTCTCTCAGAGAATCCAATTGAGGTCAGAACTGTCGGCATGGAAAGATGATAGGTCAAGATACCACAAAAAAGGTTTTCAGACCCTGTGGATCTAAACATTCAAAGTTACATTAGAAACAATCAGGTACATATTTCTGTCAAAACATATTTATTTTTTAGCACCTTCATTCATGGCTTCTGGAATTTAGGGTTTCAGAGAAAGTTGGAATTTTTGTAATCGGATTCCACAGCTGAATACTCCTCATCAAAATAGAAATTTAGAGACCAAGATCAAAAATTTTGGTTGGTCAGAAGAGTGGGCTTGATCAAACCCTGGTTCGGGATTTTGATCGGAAAGGTGAAAATTAGGGCTTCTGCAAAAGTTGGAATTTTTGAAGTCTGTGACCACGGCTAGAAGCTCCTCATAAAGTTAAAAGTTTAGAGATTTGGATTGAACCTTTTGATTGAGAAGAAGGGTGGGCTCCATCAAATCCTAGTTCAGGATCGTGTCCAGAAGATCCAGAAGTTTCAAAGGCAATTTTGAGGGGTCAAATTTTGGAGATTTCAAAAATGAAGTATGCAAGTTTGATTAGCTCAGCAAGGCACATCTATCCATCCATTCAGAAGTGTGAAAGTCAAATATTGAATTTTTAGGGTTTCTCTGACAAACCCTAATCGAGCTCGAGATCCAGTTTCAGGGGGAGTTGAGGCTAAGGCCTTACATAAGAAGACTACAAGAAATCTCGAGAGGTATGACTAAAGGAGATACAGGTATGTCTTGAAATCTGATTCTTGATTAAGTTCATAATATATTTGTCTTCATATTATTTAGGTTAGTACAATATTGATTAATGTTCGAATTGTCTTATCACCCTAGTAAAAGTATGAATGCATGTGAATGATAGAAGACATTCATTGATTAGGGCTATATGATTGTACTAATGCACTGTGGTGTTGTATGAGGTTGATGTTGTCTGCTAACAAGATACAGGTACATCACGAAAGACAAATCAAGTTCCATGGCCATGACGACATGAAGACAAAGACTTATCCATAATCTTTGATCACATAGAATTTCTACTTATGAGGTATGTATGACTTTGTTCTACTGTGCTTAACCTATGAGATATGCAGGTTCTAGCACAGGATCTCTAAATCATTGAAGAGAACAAAGAAGATATTGTTTAGATGTGTTAGACATAACTAAACATGTATACTAATCCAGGTATATTTTCCTATGAAAAATTAGAATCCTACTTTGTGCTAGGATCTTAGTATACCCATGTATTGAATGATCATGACCATACATATTCAAGATTATTTAGAATTATAATGTTTTGATAATATTGAGATTATACTAATGAATGTATGTTTGTGTATGAGATCATGAGGATGACACTAGTGCACACTTGAGCATGCACAATGGTACATAATGAATAGAAGTTCAAAAGACATATAGAAGATCAAGCGGGAGGCAACCAAACAAACATAAAAGATAAGTATTTGAAAAAGTAAATGATATTGCTTGTAATAGTTGTATGCATATTTGTATTCCTAAAATATATCATGCTGAGTGTAAACATTCATATAGCATTGAACAGTATACTACTGATATGCATATGATTGGTAAGTTGAACAAACATTCCATTGTTGCTTGTCTAGAATGAAACCTCTTTGCTGACATGCTGAGAGTTGTGCACACTCTCGATAGTATGTTCTGGTAGAGATGGAAGGCATATAGATAGCCACTGTATGCATACAGGGTATGGAAAAGTGTTGTGCCAAAGTATTGGTTAAGATAGTAGCATAACTATGTAAATCATATCTGTATGCATAATAGGTTATCATGTCAACATGATTTGATGATTATGAAGTATTACTAGTCATGTAATTAATTTTGATTTGTAGGAAAGATCATGAAGAATGATGAACACCGAACAAGTGATGGATGTTCAACAAGAATATTTACAAATCAAACATAATATAGAAGGCTCGTGGCTAGAAGATTCTCTTAGAAAGAGGAAGAGAATCATGACAAGATGTTTGCTCCAAGTGGCTAGATAAGACCATTATCTTAATGATGTAATTGAAGGAAAAATATGAATCAAGGTTTCAATTGAAGAAAGCTCTGTTCGGGTACCCAGGATCGATAGTCAATTGATGAGCTTAATGATCACCATGGGTGATGTGGATCTCAACCTTTGCTACAAGTTTGAATATGGTTTCTATATACGGATGACATGGATGCAAGAAGGAACTCATCAGAGAGTTCAAATGATCTCGAGGCTCATATCAGTAGACCCATCTATCGAAAGAGGGCACAGAAGATCATTCAATGCAGAGTGTGAATGATGTTCAGTCACAGAGGGAGAATTGACAGTTTCTTGACAAGCTTAGGCTTTACCAAAAGTAAAGTTGTTCCTAACCTTTACCTTAAGGTTATGGATTATACTATTACTGTATGTGGATGATCTATTTTTACAAATAGATCATGAAAAGAAAGAAGAAGATGGCTACATAAATGAAAATGAAAGATCTCATATTGATGCATTACTTCCTAGGTCTGGAAGTATGGAAAGGCTCATAAGGAATCTTTCTCATCCCAGGAAAGTATGTTGTGGAAATCTTGAGAAGAATTGATATGTTGGAATGTGAAGCCATGGCCACTCTCATGGGTTCCGACTTGAAGTTGTTAGCTGATGACTCCTCAGAGTTAGTTGATGTGACTCTGTATTGAGTCGTTGGTGTATCTGACGAATACCAAGCTAGATATATGCCCTGCTATGAACACCTTGAGTCAGTATCTAGTGGAAACTAGATGTGTTCACCTGATAGTTGAAAAGCATGTGATGAGGTACCTAAAGGGTACGATAGACTTTGATCTATGTTATCTTGGATATCATGAATTTAGATGGCTACACAGATGTTGATTGGGCAGGAAGTGTATCAGACAGGAAGAGCACATCGAGAGGATGCTATTGTCTGGGATCAACCATGATCTTGTGGTTTAGCAGGAAGCAGTCTAGTGTGGCTCTCAGCACAAGCGGAATATATGGCTGCTTACTCTACTAGTTGTGAAGCGGTATGGATTCAGGGCTGTTTGACTTAGAGATAGACCCAAATGTGATCTTATGTGACAAAGAGAGTTGTATCAAGATGGCAGAGAATCCAGTGTTCCATGATAAGTCAAAGAACATAAAGATCTGACATTTCTATATACAAGATATGGTGCAGAAAGGAACTATACAGTTTGAATTTGTAACAAGTTGCCGATGTACTAACCAAACCTCTACCTCAAGTTTCCGATGTACTAACCAAACCTCTACCTCAAGTGAACAAATTACTGATGTACTAACCAAACCTTTACCTCAAGTAAAGTTTGAGTATTTTCGATACAAGCTTGGTAGGACCCTCCTTGAAAGGGGGAGTGATGTAGACAATGATGATGATATGTAGGATACCTGTATTGATGATATGTATACATGTATTGATATTGGTGATGCCGACAGATAGGTTGGTGCATGGTCCTTAGACAGGGTCTAAGTTGACAAGAGGGATTGCATCATCCTTGAACACATGTTCTAAAAGGATCCGTAGATAGTTGTCTTCAAAAATGAAGTCCTTGGTGGACATGTGGGGATTGTATCGTCCTCGGACTTCAGTCCCTTGAATTGATCCGTAGACAGTTGTCTTCGAAAATAAAGTCCTTGGTGGACAGGTCGGGATTGTATCATCCTCGGACTTCTGTCCCTTGAATTGATCCGTAGACATATGTCTTTGAGAATGAAGTCCTTGGTGGACAGGTGGGGATTGTATCATGCCCGGACTTTGGTCCCTTGAATTGATCTGTAGACAGATGTCTCCGAGAATGAAGTCCCTGGTGGACAGGTGGGGATTGGATCGTCCCCGGACTTCGGTCCCTTGAATTGATTTGTAGACAGATGTCTCCGAGAATGAAGTCCTTAGTGGACAAGTGGGGATTGGATCGTCCCCAGAATTCGGTCCCTTGAATTGATCCATAGAAAAATGTCTCCGAGAATGAAGTCCTTATGGGACAAGTGGGGATTGGATCATTCCCGGACTTCAGTCCCTTGAATTGAGCCGTAGACAAGATGTCTTTGAGAATGGGGATTGGATCATCCCTGGACTTCGGTCCCTTGAATTGAGCCATAGACAGATGCAACCGAGAATGAAGTCCTTAGTGGACAAGTGGGGATTGGATCGTCCCTAGACTTCGGTCCCTTGATTTGAGCCGTAGATAGATGTCTCCGAGAATGAAGTCCTTAGTGGACCAGTGGGGATTGGATCGTCCCCGGACTTCAGTCCCTTGAATTGAGCCGTAGTCAAGATGTCTTCGAGAATGGGGATTGGATTGTCCCCGGACTTCGGTCCCTTGAATTGAGCCATAGACAGAGGTCTCCGAGAATTGAATGATAGGACTGGATCGTCCCTGGACCTCGGTTCAAAAGGTACATGATAGGAATGGATCATCCTTGGACCTCGGTTCAAAAGGTACATTATAGGATTGGATCATCCCTGGACCTCGGTTCAAAAGGTACATGATAGGACTAGATCATCTCTGGACCTCGGTTCAAAAGGAACGTGATCGGGATTACATCGTCCCTAGACATGAGACTTGTCTTAAAATGATAAGGAATGATCCTCCTGGAAGTTGATCGGGATTGCATTGTCCCTAGACATGAGATCTGTCTTAAAGTGAGAAGGAATGATCCTCCTGGAAGTTGATAGGGATTACATCGTCCCTACACATGAGATCTGTCTTAAAGTGATAAGGATTGATCATCCTGGAACTTGATCTGGATTGTATCATCCATGGACCTATGTTCTAAAGAGAGCGGGATTGATCATCCTGTAATATGATCATTTGTATTGCAGAGTATGCTATGATGATGATCCAAATGTTGTAGATCGAGATGATGATCCAGATGCTGTAGATCGAGATGATCCAGATGCTGTAGATTGAGATGATCTAGATGCTGTAGTTCGAGATGATCTAGATGTTGTAGATTGAGATGATGATCTAGATGTTGTAGATCGAGATGATGATCCAAATGCTGTAGATCGAGATGATGATCCAGATGTTGTAGATCGAGATGATCCAGATGCTGTAGATCGAGATGATCTAGATGTTGTAGATCAAGATGATCCAGATGCTGATGATTGTGTGATGATGATGTTGATGTTGCTGTAGCTATTGGAGTGCTGTAGAAGATAAAGACTCAGTACTGAAGATGTTGATGTTCCAGTATTGAAGATATTCCAGTAACTGGTTTAGTTACTGATGATGTTGAGAAAGCTTCCAAAGATTTATAGATGTATCATGTATGATGTTGATGACTCCTTGATCCTGAAAATGTTGTTATAATATCCTTCTCGTTAAGGGGGAGTGTTGAGATATTGTAAATTCTAAGAATATTATATTTGTACTTTATTATTCCAGAGATGTTTCATTCCTCTGGGAAGATCTTATTGTATATCCGGAGATGTTTATTCCTCCATCGGATTATGGTAACTTGGGTTATTAGACTTCCCTAGTGGGGTCGGCCCTGTATGTGTTATGTAGGTCAAAGGGTTGTTAGACCACCCTAGAGGGGTCAGCCCAATCAATTGTAATGGGGTGTTTAACCCAGTGGTAAAGTTGGGTCCGACCTAGTTAATATAAAATACAAGTTGGAGATGTGTATAAATAGAGGAGGTGTGTTCCTCATTTAACACACACTTCACTCACTCGGAATGTAGGGAACTTGTGAGAGAGAGGTCTGCTATGGAGGAGGAGGAGCTCATGCCTTTGGTTTACATCTTTGTATTTGTTGATCATCCATATTGAGGAAGCTTTGCTAGGTTTTCTACCCAATGAGGGTTTCCGAGGATAAATCTGTGTATCTTGTGTTTATGTTGTGCTTGTTGTTTCTTCAGTGATCCTGTATATGCTATTATTGTGAAATGAAATGTAGTGCTGATATTTTCTGCCTTAGAATATTGAATCTTAACATTCATATCAAGTTGTGACTGCATTGCATCATCCTGCTTGCTGCTTGAGCCTTGTTTTGGCTCCCGCTTACTCCGTTATTAGCCTGGTGCCTGTGCACTTTCCCTGTCGAGCCATGCAGAGCTTACATTTGCCATCCACAATTTGATGACCTTTTGACCCTGAGGGAACATCCCCCCCGAGTGTCCACATCCTGCACACGCTTCCTTTCATTGATCATAGGTATGTTCCACTGCTTGGAATGAGTTTGCTCGCTATTTGACACTCGTTCCCTCACTTGTTGTACTATAAGTAATTTTATTCTTTTTCAAGATTTCCCAAATATGAAAAAGACTAAAAAAATCAAATATTCCAAAAAGCCGGATGGGATTATGGTTACTACTTCTAGTTGGAAGCTGTTGTGTCGCATTTGAACAGAGCATTCATTCTACTCCATACATTATGAGTCGAAACTATAGTTGGACCTTAGGAGCTGTACTAGTTTCTCAGTTTAATCCACTGATTGGTTAAGCTTCTAGTCATTATGGAGCCCTTTGTGATGCCTCATACATTTCATAGTTTATATTGAGTCTATGTTGCTTGATTTTATCCATCTGCTCATGCTCTTGTTCAAAGGAAGTCCTGAAACCAGTGTCAGCCACTCCTCAGATCTCTTGACTATTGCATGTCAGCCATCCTTATTGAGTCAGTCCATTTCACCTGAGTTCTTCCAAATCTTTCAGCATAGCTGGTACCTCGTGCTGGTTGATGGGGGATGCCTTAATTCCCTCCCTCCAGCAAGTCTCGTTCCGTCAACTTCAACCCATTTATTCAAGAACTTGAGGCTTAGAGTTCGGTTGAGTATCTTGAGGCTTGCAGTCATTAGTGGCAGGTTCTCTCGCCATCAACAGTTTTGGGAATACATCAATGTCCCCTTATCGATGGATTCATCCTAGTGTTCGACCTCAACACATCTATTCTCACTTTGATGATTGTGCTCTATGACTTGATGCCCATTTTCATTATTGGTGGTTTATCTTGCATCTGTTAACGATATACATCATTGATCGGTAATCAGATGATGTCACATCAGGTTTGACCTCACTTCCTTTATTCACTTGATGGGACTTGCACCATCGAAGACTTGTGTAGAAGACCGCAGGCGATAGTGGCATTCAGTATGCTACTTATGACTATGACTTTACATCTGAGATATCACCTCTTAGATATCAGCAGTTTGTACCTCCAATTTGCACCAGTTGTTTCCTTTTCAGCAGGAGACCATATCTTACTGTAGAGGGATCATGGCTATGATCACTTATGACATGTATTCACTATGTACTTTCTATTCATGGCCATTGGATCAGATTGTTGTACTATACTGACATGTACTCAGGGATACTGTTGTGTTATGATGAGTGAGTTGCTCCTTCCACTTGTGTCTCCATCACTCCACTTCTGAGATTTATAATGTATTTCGGCCATCATAGCATCAGTCTCTGACCTCACACATTAGGGGGCATCTATTACAAGATAATTTTCCACCTTGTGAGTATCAGCACTCTTTGGCCTAGAGGATCCATTCTACTGACTTAGATCCACTTTTTATCCTCTAGAGACACTATTTTTCCCTATTTTTTTCCTCTGTACGCTAGCTGCATCATTACAGTGGGCGTACCCGTGAGTTGCATCACTATAGCCCGCAGGTAGCATGTAAAATGGTAGAAATCACCAGTTAATTACTTTTTACTCCCAAAAAGAGGTCATTGGGTGACCTTTGACCCTCCATCTACCCTAGAAACGCCTCGATGTGTCCTTTCATCTACCTTTGAGAGGACTATATATTGAGCACATATGGCTTATGGACAAGAGGAGAAAGGAGAGAAAGAGAACTCTAGTGGATTTCTACCCTATCTTGAGTCTACACTCATTGATCCTTGTAGTTGTGAACCCTTTATGTTCACCTTCCAAACTCCTATCATAGTTTGAGTTTGCCATTCCATGGAGGACTGAAGTGGTGGAGGCACAAGTGGATTGACCTGGATCTTGGTTCATATTGGTTGTCGACAAGAGATCGTATCATATTGTACTTCTTGTTATTTATTAATAGAAATACTCATATTCTTGTCCATCAATGTTGTAAATGTGTTTATATTACATTGGGTTGCTATTGATGATGTTAATGTCATTTATATATTACATGCACTTGTTGTATATTGGCTGTCAAGATTAATTTGCAGGTTCAAGTGCACGGATTGAAAGCTCCAACGGGGATCTACATCAAACGTTTGGATTGAGGTTGGTTATCTTCTTCATTATCTTAGAATTGTCATTTATATAGCATTGCATTGGGAATTGAGTTAATTTCTGGTAGTCAGCTATCTGTTGTGGTCCACCCCAAGCCATAGGAAGTTTTCTCCAACACACCTCCTCTGCCATAGCTCGCATGGACTTATAGTGTTGTGAACCATAGCTTGAATGTACTTCAAAGGTACTTTATAGAGACCTCCCTCTCTAACTCCAATCACTGTTGCATATTTCAAGTCTTTGATCTTCGACCATAATAGTGCTTGATTATCCATGAAGATAGCTCGTAAGCCCTTATATTCAAGAATCGAAACTGATAGCAGATTATTCTTCAAGCATGGAAAACGAATAATTCCCTCCACATGTAAACTATCTCCTGAACTCAGCTGGAAGGAGGTGGATCCAACTCCTTGGATCGAATAGGTTGTGTCGTCTCCCAACTTAACCTTGCATGAGATTTTTTTCTCCTTGAGATTGGTGATGGCACTCTTATAACCAATCATATGTTTGGATGCATCGTTTTCAACCAACCATGTTTCCTCACTTGTGATGACGGATCTAGAAAGTGTTGAGACTAGGTAATACTCCCTCCTTGTCTCCTTTTCTTTGAGTGCATTCTTCTGAGTAGTTTCATCTGCTATAGAGGTAGAAACATGAAAACTTCCTTTTCCATTTTTATTTTCATTGCACTCCCTTTCATAATGGCGCTTCTTGTCACAATTGTAGCATCTAACCTTCGACTTGCCAAAGTGCTTGCTGTATACCTTCTTCTTTGAAAGGGAAAACTTCTTTTGAGAGAAGTTCTTCTTGCCTTTCTTCATCCTTACCGTGAGGGCAAGGTTTTCTTCTTTGATGCACATTGACTTGCTCTAGATTTTCCCCTCCTTTTGGAGGAAGTCATGCCACAAACTTTCTAAGTTAGTTGGTACCTCTCCTCCATTTACCGCAGCCAAGAATGTCTCCCATGAGGATGGGATACCATAATAGCGGTTTGGAGAAGATCACCTTCATCCACCACTACTCCAATACTAGCAAAATAATCTCTTACTTGAGAGATATTGGTGAAGAAGGAGGCCATTGTCTCATACTTCTCCATATTTAGGTTTCAAAGCTTATTCTTCAATTCCCTCTTTTGACTTGGGGCCTTCTTCTCATATAAGTTTGTCAATGTATCAAAACATTCCTTTGCGGTTTTCAATGGAGTGATCATAGACATCAAATTGTCCTTTACTGAATCATATATGATCCATTTGGATTTAGCTTGGTTCTGCTTGAATTTGATGCGCCCTGCATTAGATGTAGGATCCTCCGCCACAGTGGATACGTAGCCATCCAAGTCATGTTCCTCCAAGATGTTCAACACCTTCACCTTCCAAGTGTTGAAATTCGAAGTGCCCTCAAGACAGTCTTCCGGTCAAATAGAGATCGATGCCATGTCTCTCAACTATCGTGATCAACTCCTCAGGATCTATGTAGGATCAATTTTTCTTGAAAAATATTAGCTCCTTCATGCCCTGAGCTCTAATACCATGTTAATTTTTGAGCAAATATGATGAGATTTGAACTTTAAAACTGTAAGAGTGGAAATATTGAATACTTGAATCAATGAACCATTCAATCACATGAAACATTCAACCATAAAAAAAGATGTACTCTGGGGAAAACCCTCAAAGAAATGAGGATGAAAAACCCTAGCAAATATTCAGAGTATAATTATTATAGATAGTAGAGAATGTATTTTACAAATTAGCAGATTGCTTACGACACCCCAGGTGCTAGATAAGAGAGAATATTGAGCAATAGAGAAAAAATATCAACTGTATCAACTTTCCATGTGCCTAACACATTAATAAAAAGCAAGAATCATTGCCATGCAAGCTGTAGTGAATGGTTGCATGGGTGGTGGTGCATCACATGAAAAAACTACAAATTTACTTCTTGGAGAATTATCCTGCACAAATAGAAGCGCCTTGCCTTCAAGGGAGAAGAGAATTCGATTCACATTGAGTTATATATTCTTCACATGCATTGGTTGCTATTTTTATCTTCTGACTTCATTATGAACTCGCCCTCCATCTGTATTAATCAATATTGCATGAAGAAGAGTGACCCACTTCTCAATCAGTGCAATATTAACTCACTGAAATGAGTCTTAGGATGAACTCGCCCCTTAACTGAAAGCTTTCCCACTTAGTTAGGTGGATAACTTAAGTGTTTTAATGCAAGTGTCGCAACTCAAGTGTCATCTTTTAGTTTAACATAAGTGTCGTCATGCAATAACACTTAGTTAACTAGATCTTCTTTGTTATCACTTAGTTAAATCTCTGTAACAAATTCTTTCTTGTAAACATCACTATAGTGATCAATTCAAGTTCTCTAATTAACTAGGGCATACATTGTGGCTTTAACTGAAGCTTAATAGTTCGAGTTCACTTAGTCATCTTATTAGCAATTCGAATTCTCTTTTTTCTCTATGCATTTATCTTTATCTCTTATCTTTACTACATGGTTAATATGTGTTAACTTTAATTGTCTATCATATCAGATTATACTTAGAAGATTTTTTAGATGATGTGATCATATTGTATTAGTCTCAGACCAAATGATCATATGCTAAAGTAATTCACTCTAGAGGTGGCCAGTCTCTAACAGAGACTTAATAGCAATCGGTGACCATGGTTAGTAATACATCAGACAACATTAATGCTTCAACATGCAAATCATCTACCTCTATAACTGGAGGTCCACATGAGAATCTGATTCGACACACAAGTCTTGAGCCTTGTCCAATAATACTTTACAACATGATCACTTTGATATATCAAAACATTCACCTCAACACATGAGGAATAACCTTTTACAACTGAAGACTTAGTCATTCTTGAGTCCAACTCAAGAATCTACTCCAAGTTCTCGAGTCCAACTCAGGCTCTCTACCTCAACACATGAGGCCTAATCCTAGACGCACAAAATTGGCTTGGAGAATGACTCATGATGCTATACATTTAACATGTTTTCCATGTATATGAGACTTAATATCCTTACAATAAATCCAATCTTGAACATGCTTCTATATAAAATGTATGGTAAACCAATTTATGATAGGTTTCTATCTTTAACATGCTTAAATCCAAGCTTGAATAGGTTTGTGGAAAATGAAAGTTTAGCCCATAAAAACAATTTTTAAATCTTACTTCAAGACCGAGAATAAGAATTGTTATTATTATTTTATATAGTAACTTAAAAAAAACTTATCCTATGTGACTTAATTACATGATTCATTTTAAAATTTACATGATTTACAAAGATATTCATTTTAAAATGTACATGGTTTACAAAGAATGTAGTAATTTTAAATACCTTTATAAGTTATTTTTATAAAAGTGAATGGAGTACATTATAATGGGAAACGGACGTGACCATTTCAAACCTCGTTTATGGAGTATTTTTTAAATAATTTTATAAAAGCGAATGGAGTTTTATAAAAGGAGAGGGTGGTGACAATTTCAAACCTCATTGATTCTACTTAAACTGCAACACTATTTAGAGAGTAATGGAGAACTATAACAATAAATAGTATGCAAGATTTTGTAGGTTGTTAGAATAAGATAATTTTGGTTGGTGGAAAATAAAAATGTTTGTAACAAATTTGGGAATGAGGAATTGTTTTGAGTAGAGTTGATGTTGGTTGAGAATAAAAATAATTGTAATAAATTTGGGAATGAGGAATTGAAAATAAAGAAGTCATAAAATAAAAGTTATTTTCGTAATTTGGGGATTTGAAATTTTGGTTGTGGAAAGTGGAGAAATTGAATCAAATAAAAAGTAGAAAGGAGAAATAAGAAATAAGAGTAAGGGAACATTAGCAAAATATTCATCACTCATTTGTAATTTTATTTCTCTCAATTAATTAAAATTCTTCTTAGTATATTTGTTAGCTTTTTGGGTTACTCCAAAAGTTTTTACACCATGCTTGGGGGTGCTTGATGTGATGTGTAGCTCATGGTGTGTGCACTATCCTTGGGTGTATTGTAGAAGACATACACGATAGAGATAAATTACTCATGGATTGCTATAATTTGATTTGATGCTTATGTGGGACACTTCCTTAGGAGGTTGGAGACCATGTAGCATGGTGAAATTCTTCAAGAGGCATACATGGATGGATTAGTTTTTTGATTGGGAGGATGAGCTATTTGGAGGAGGAGTGTTGGATATTTAAGAGCAAGGCACTAAAACCTAGGTAACATGTGGACACTTGGATGAATATATGGAGGCTTGTGCTTGACTTGAGGATGCTTAGGTTGAGAATTTTTCATGGAGGCGTGGTGGACTTAGATGGGCACATGGCTTAGGAGGAAGCATTGAGGGTTGGAGACATTTGGAGGAGGAGTGTTGAAACTTTCTTGAGGAGCATTCACCTTATGACCACTACTTGATGGATGTTCATACCTTGGAGGGCATCTCATGTGGACCTATTTAGTAATTAGTTAGGTTTCTTGCTTGTGGACCTTAACTGCTTTAATGATTGTTTGCCTCTTTTTCATATGCATTATTCTGATTTGCACTTTGCTCTCTTGTATGAAGTGATAAGGTTCTTGTGTTCATGCAAGCTAGATGTTAAGGTTAGAGTTGGCCTAAGAAGACATGGGAATATAGTGTTTGGGAGAAACCTTATTGATGAATTATTCTTGTGGTTCTTGTGAGAGAACAAGACTAGGGTTTTGTGGCATTAGAAATCCTAAATTACTACTTTAAGTGCTTGATGTGGAGAATATAGAGGGAGACTATCTTGTTTTCTCTTACACAATTGTGTGGTGCAAGTGTAGGTTCCAAAGAGGATTTTCCAATGTGTATGATTGTTAGTTATGAATGTTTGTTGGAATGACAAGATTTGGTTGGCAATGATTCCTAGCTAGGAGGAGTTGGTGGTTAAATTTTTCTATTTATGGTGGATGCTCTAGGTAGGGTTTCGAGAGAATGACTTCTATTTGGTTTTATTAATTTTTTTATATGTACTTGTAACATTTAATCTTATGTATATATGAAACATGTTTTCAAACTTTGTGCACTTGTTGATATGTAGGAAAATTTATGGGTGTTCTAATTGAAGTAATATTTAGATCTGTTATGCATTGGGTTTTATGCATTAAGAGCTAGAAAAATATTCTCCTTAAAGTACATTTGTTCGATGTTTATTTTCTTGTGCTTATTTGAATAATTGGTTGGATTCAAGTGAAATATACGTTGGTATAATCTATATTTCAGTTTTAGCACTAATGTTGAAATCTCACACATAATAGATTTGGGGAATCTCAAGGTTGACGTGAAATTTATGAATTTGAAAAAAAAAACGTTTTTCGAGAAATTCAAATAATTTCCACTATTTATTCTGAGATCTAAAGCTTATAACCATAGATTTTGTAATGTATTATCGATATTAGTAGAATTTTGTGTTTTTTCTCCCTTTCTATTGTATTATGAGTCTTGGGATTCAATGCATTTGAAGACAATTTGTTGTTTCATCTAGTTTTTTATTTATATTAGTGAAAGAGGTATTAAAAATTGTAGCTAAAGTTTGTAGATATGTATCTTTGGGAAGACTATGAATGAACACTTATACCCTCTCTAACGTTTTCAAATATTTATTTTTATAAAATCTATTGAGAAATGAGACAACCATTCTCTCTAAAATTCATAGATCCAAGTTTTTCTCTAAATTCTTCTATATCTTCTACTTACAAATTTTATGTCTTGTAGTTTGGAATAAAGGATCCAATGGGAAGAGATATTGAGCCATTTTTTCCCATTTCTCTCCTACATTTGAGTTTACTTCCCTCCTTTTCTCTTAGAGATTTATTTTTCAAACCACTGCACAGATCAACCATTTTTAATTTTTAAATTCAATTGCAAAATTAAAATACGTGTGACTCTATTTCTCAATAGTTTTAGATATATCCTATTTATCTTTAAATCTAGCAAACGGTACAACTTATATATATATATATAAATTACTATAACAATATTCAATCAATATTATACAAAAATTAATAAATATCCCATAAACATATAAAACATTAATAAATATCTCATAAACATATATAGTATTGTAACAATATTCAATCAATATTATACAAAAATTAATAAATATCCCATAAACGTATAAAAAATTAATAAATATCTCATAAACATATAAAAAATTAATAAATATCTCATAAACATAAAAGCAGTGTTTGAATTAATATAATCTAAAAACTTAAAAAAATTCATATTTTTCCATTTTTAAAGTCAATTGCAAAACTTAAAATATGTGTGATTTTATATCTCAATAGGTTTAGGCATATCCTATTTATCTTTATATCTAGCAAATCAAAATCCTATAACAAAGACATTGCTAATAGATGATTTAAAAAAATATCAAATTTATGGAACTACACATTATTGTAACAACAATAGCAATATTAAAACAAGAAAAATAGCTGCAATGCAGCTAGTCCCTGCTCCTGCTCTTGTGACATTGATTTGTTTGTTTGAACATGATAAAGTGAAGAAAAAAGTCAAATATGAAATAACATTATTATGAAATAGTATTTCTATGAAGTAGTAGAATAGCTATTAAGTTTAGTTATATTTCTAAAAAGAAAATATATTTTGTTTTTTTGTTTCTTTGTTTTGTTTTATTAAGGTTCATACCTAGTGAGTTTGGTGACCTTAAAGACGAGTGCCTTTACATTATATCCATTAACCATCTTAAAATATAAATTAAAAATATTTTTATTGAATTATGTCCATCAAAATTCATAGTATCATTTCAAAGTTCATAATATATATTGAATTGCTCCATAATTTATTTGATAATACGAACTTTGAATTGATAATTATTAAATTGCTCCATAATTTATTTGATAATATATATATTATGTCGATAAAAATTCATAGTATCATTTCAAAAGGTAAAAAAATGACTTGAAAACTAAAGGTCAATTGATTGTACAACTAAACCTTAGAGGACATACAATTATGACGGAGCAAAAATCATTTATAAACAATTTAGCCAAAACAATGTAATGGATGTTCGGTGAGTACAATGCAATTTCTAAATGGGCCATTCTTGCAGACAAGTAGAATGAACTTTTCATATGTAATAGTAGGATGCTCTCATGAATTTTACCAATAAACATTCAAAGCTGGAAATACATGACAAGATGTTTACAGATTGAGAGATATTTTCATGGCGACTGATATTTCTCAATCCTTTCCGTGATAGAAAAGGTAAGTGGAACTGAAGTGTTACGAACAAAATATTTGTCACATGAAAATTATGGGCAGACCATTTTCATAGATTCAATAGCTCCCATCACATTTCCCGTTTAATAAGGAATCTTTTTACCTAACAAGAATACAATTATGAATGCCTAATCTTTGATCTCCATATTAGATGGAGATTTATAAATTAATTATTTAGCTATACAATACCAATTATGATCCGAGGCCGACGACTGAAAGCTCATGGGAGGGATATATGACGAGAAAGATTGCTGGCTTTTCATGTGCTTGGACAGATATTATGCCCACAACCGTCGAACTAAAATATAATGATACTATGAACTTTGATCTACATAATATATAGTAAATGAACTTTGATTAGAGTGCCTTTAGAGTATGGAGCAATTAAATTATCAAAAGTTTGAAAAGAGTATATTATATGCTTCTAATAAAATACAATATAATAAAATTGAAAAACTAGTCCAAAGTAATTGTTTTGAAAAGGTACCTTATAATTGCTAGGTCCAAATTTTCAATCTCCATTTTCGTACTTTGTGCATCATTACCGAATACTTTGTTTTCTAATTGCATGGACACCAAGTGTCTACAGAGGTCTATAGCATGCAAAGGACATGACATGCGGAGTAAACGTGTGACTTGTAATGATTCTACACGATTGCAATCTGGCCTCTCTACTACCACCTGCTGGGATCAATGCAAGATCACATGGCATGGAAAAAATCAGGGATGATGATTGTGAGAGACAAATTATTGTGCTTGCTATTTCCTGACAATGCTGTGTTTGGAAAGAGGAATCCAGTTGACTGAAGAAAGGGATCGCAATGCTATGGTTCCTTCTTTATTAGAACCCTGCATCGCCGCCTGTGGATTTCTATCCTTAGTTGACCTCTGTGTACTGGGAATCTACATGTATGAATGAAGCAATCACTGTATGCAATTGGCAGTGTCATGAAGAAAAATAGTCTGTCAACGACGTCGTCTGTCAACCTATTTAAGTTATAGGCTTCATGTTTATGAATATACTTGATATTGCTTTCATAGATTGAGTTGATTTTCTAAGACTCTTTTATCAGTTTCAAGCTTCACAGTGATGTTACAGTTTTCAGAATCAAGTGCAAAGCTTCCAGGTATTGTCCATTGCTGATTTTTGTGCTTTTTCGTTCTACCATTTTGGGATTGAGTTTCTCATGCATATTTTATTGGGTTTCATGATTATTGGATGTATTTATGTATGATATCCCATCGGATGCAGGATTTTTGGATGTATTCATGTACGAGGATTGGCTTGTGGACAACTATTGGGTGAGTCAATTGTTCGCTACAGAGGTTGTCTGCATACATCGTGTTCTGTTGAATATTTCCGTGCACATTTTTTATCATACTGGGTTCAAGTTTCAAACTTAAAATTTAGGACAACACTAGGCAGCTATAAGAGTCATGACTAGCTGGGTTGAAGAAGAAGGGTTTGAAGATAATTTCTTCACGATATAGGCGGAACAATCCGCCCCTTTCTCCCTTGAATGCAAATGCCATTGAGGAGATAACACTGATATATGGGATACAAGATTTGAACTTCCAACCCACAAATTCAAAAGATGATAGAGGTATGTTCCAATTTCTTTTATAAACATAAACATTTTTTATGTTTTCTTAAACCGTTTGCAGGGGATGGACTGTAATGCGATGGTTTATTTCTATCTATTCATGTGTTGTTTTGTTTGGCCCTTAATTGATTTGAGTATTGCCCAGAATTTTAATTTCTGAATTTTATATGTAGGTAAACCTTTAGCTGTATGAAGGCATTTTTATCGAGGAACAATATTGTGACCTGAGTTAGCCCACCAACTGGAGAATTTGTCATGCAGACAGCAATTGGTACACTAGCTTTAACCTTCTCTTCAATTCTGGACACTGGCAGTGACTTAGTGTGGAAAGCGTGCGCTTTAGGGTTGTAAGCGACTCCCGGTGTATTATGCAGTTGAAAATTTTAGTTTTGTCTAAACCTGGTAAGGAAACAATTTAAATTTGCTATTTGAAATTTTGAAGTTTTGGGTGGATTCAATCCTCAAACGTTTTGGATATAGAAAAAGTAACTTTTAAGAGGGAAAAAATTACATCTCTAATATTTTGATCCCTAACACTATAAATTACACATCTAAATCATTTTAAATAAAAACTATTTTAATCTCTTGTAGTCATGAAGTTCATCCCACCTAGCATGAATTTAATTTATGAAAAATGGTATTAAAATGTGTCTAGCAGAGGTCAATGTAGCATTAATTGGAAGCAAATGATTTTCTTTCATTCTTAGCTCAGCTCCAAAAACATGGCTTTCTTTTACTCGTATTTATGCACAATTATTATGTCCCTGACATATTGTTTTCGGTGGGGGGCATTAGTTGGTGCGGGAGGAGGGCATGGAGCCCATTTATATAGTTTTGAGCCATGGTATTTTTCTGTATTATTTTTTTTTTAAATTGTTTGTTTTATTTGCGTTTGTATTGGTCGTTTCCGTGCTTACGTCGTCCTGGGGTTGTGTGCCCCATGACGCAGCAACGCTCTTGCGTTAGCAAACCAGGGCCGTGCATAGGGCAGTTTCATGTGCTGCCAGGGCTGGCATTTGGTGTCCTGCCAGGTGGTATGATATCTGTGTTGTGGCATGGCGCAAATCCAAGTTCGATCTACCTCATCGTATTGGTGTTTAATGCAGCTACCAGCAAGTGTGTACCAAGACGGGTGGCAGTCAGTATTAAAGTTGTTTCATGCATGGAACTTCGGCTTTGTAAACCTTTTGGAATTGTTCAAATGTTTTTTACCTGCGGTTGATGGGCTGTTTTAATGGCGCCTGTGGATCGGGGGGGTTTGATGTGCTATGGGCGATGGCGTTTGGTGTTCTGTCAGGTGGTGAGATGGAGGGTAATCCAATCGACAGTTTCATTAAATCTGTTCATTAAATCGTTGAAGCTTTTCGATGCATGGACCTTCGGCTTTGTAGAGCTTTTTTAATTCTGCAGATGGTTTTTGACTGTAGAGGGTTTTATCGGCGTCCTGTTCACCATTTATTGCGGAACGATGGTTTCAGACACTCCTTTTATTGCTGTGGTGGGCTTTCGCATTTGCAGCTTGTTTCATTTTGCGTCGGCAGTTTCGAGACCTTGTATAGATCGCTCTGCAAGCGTTGGTGATTGTTGATTTTGTGTTTTTCCTGTGGTTTCGGGTGCCTGTTCCGATTTGCAACTTGCTGCAGTCGACGTTTTTGCCCGAAGCAGACTGGCTTCTGGGTTTTATGGCTATATATTGATGGTGGTTGGACAGCTGATTTCAGTCTGACGTTCCGCTTCGAAGCACAACGACATCTGGGTTTTGCAGGTTGGCCCTCGCGGTGGTTGGACAGGTGCTCTCCGGCTGTATCTGTGTTCCTACATTTTGCTATTTTGCATTGGATAGATGCTCTTCGGCTTTATCCTATTGTTTCTTCGTATTCAAATCTGTTGAATCCCATGTCCATAGGTTTTTAGTGGTGATGGATTATGTTTTGTTTGTATATGTGGACTGTCGACTGGAATGTTTTATTAACTTGTTGACATAGTGTTGTTTCCATACTGTGCATAATACAAAAAAAAAATGCAGAGATTGACTGGGGCTTGAGCACTCTGTTTTCACTTTCTGCTTCGACCTAGTATTTTTATAAATGTGGTTATTTGCATTTGCGGTTGACCGAAATTGAAATTTGGAGAGCTTGACTGGGGCTTGAACAGTCTGTTTTCACTTCCTGCTTGGACGTATTGTTTTTATGGATGTCATTATTTGCGTTTGCAGTTGGCCGAAATTGAAATTTACATCAAATAATTTGTTTTCTAATCAGGGGACTGGGGTTTATATTGAAAACAATATTGGAGTGAATTTGATGGTCGACCCTAGCTTTTGCTGAAAGTCGACCGAGCTTCGACCTATTATTTTTATAAATGTGGTTATTTGCATTTGCGGTTGACCGAAATAGAAATTTGCAGACCTTGAATGGGGCTTCAACAGTCTATTTTCACTTTCTGCTTGGACGTAATGTTTTTATGGATGTCATTGTTTGCATTTGCGGTTGACCAAAATTTAAATTTACACCAAATAATTTGTTTTCTAATCAGGGGACTAGGGTTTATATGGAAAACAATATTGGAGTGAATTTGATGGTCGACCCTGGATTTTGCTGAAAGTCAACCGAAAATAGCATAGGATGTTTCATAATTAATATTGCAAAAACAAGGATTTTTAGCTTTGGAATATGCTGGAAACAAACGTCTTTAGCTCGTCATTGATACCCTCAAATACATAAGAATTCCAACTTGGTCTCATGTTTATGATTTTTTTATTTCATTTTTAGTATTCATTTAAAGACCCTGCTTGTTGATGCCAAGGCATTGGCTCCTGCATTCGTCATCTTGGCGATTACGACTCCATCGGCTCCAACCGCGATAGTCGCCTCTGCTTTCGCCATTTTCCCAGAGCTGAGCTCGACCTTAAAACAATTTAATGCCAACATCCCAGATCATGTCTCCAAACATTGATGCAGGAAGAGAATACAGTCGTCTCCTTCTCCAATGTCACAAGACAGAGAAAAATTGCAGTTTGATGTCATTCTATGTACAATTATTGCTCTTACTTTTTTCTATTCTTCGATGCTTAAAACTAAATTCCTTGCATTTTGCGGTGTGGTGACAGCAATTTGTTTTGAAAGCTGCCCTTTGGCACCTGGATGCGTTGTTCCAAAAAACACCGAAACAACTTTTCTGACCATTTTAACATAATATAAAATTAGAAATAAAAAGTTAATATATTGATCATGTCAGCTTTTCTTACACTTTGGCGGTGCAAGTCAATTCTGGTTACTTTAGCTCTTGTGGCTTCAAGGTGTAGATTTCTTTACTGGCTGGAAAATGTTATGGCTTCTGATGCCTTTAGAAAATAAATTTCCTCACTGGTTTACGCATATTGTCACTTGGAATTTTTTTATCCTTTGTCTTCTGAATTTGGTTGCGGATGAAGAAGAATGTTCCCATTTAGGATATTAAATCTGTTAATAGAATTTAAAAAATAGAATCGAAGCTCCTAAATTGGCTTATTCGTTTTGATTTTCTGGTGCTACACTTCTTTGCTTCCTTCCCTGAATGTGCTTGTGTTTTAGGCAAAGACAAGTTATTGCTGTGGGGGGGGGCTCCTTGCTGGTTGCATGCATTTACTCACTTCAGTCACGACTTCTCCTATTTTCGATGTTGTCTTTCCTTCCCTTCTAGAACTTGATGTTGCAAGTTTAGTTATTTTAAAATAGTTGTGTTAGTTGATGCACATTTTTACAGATACAAAATTGCAGTTCCTTGGACATGTTGATAGCCATTTCAGTTTGCAAGCTTCTATTTCAGTTTCCCCGTTTTAAAAAATGTCTTCAAATACTTTAGCAAAAGAATAAACTATTTAACTATGCTCCATGGGCTGGTGACTGTCATTACCAACATACCTGTTTAATTACATTTTAAATGTCGCTGGCGACTGTGGCCTATTTCTATTAGCATAGCCATGCATAATACAAAGCGTGGATATTGGCTTTTAAAGGCCCTTCGTAGATTAAGGTATCAAAACGATCTTCAAATCCTTTGTCTTGAACTAGTCTTGAGTTGCTTTGTTTTTTATTTAAGGCAGTGATTCAGTAACTAATAACAGTTACACTTCTGCAATAAATTCAATAAAAAACTGCCCAGGCCATAGGCCCTCTCAATTTGCAACGTTTTAGCCAAACAAACAGATGCGGTTCAGGAAGAATTTCTCGATGCATGTTGAAACTTCAACAACTAGCATAGATTGCATAGTCAGAACATTCAACTGGGAGAATCGATGGATTTTCCATCGATTGTATCTATTTCAGTTTGCAATAACTTGAGCTCTCTTCAGAAGAAGAACACTTTTGCTTTGAATCAGTTTTATTGTTCATGCAACAACATTGTTTATGGCGAAGATTAAGTACAAATATTGAGATCTGCCTAGCCTAACAGTTTATGCTTAAATCAGTTTTCCATGTCCATGCCTCTTGTGTTTGCTTGTGTCTGTGTTTACATAGTTTGTGTGCTGTGGGCTGGATTTAGAACGGTGACGAAAAAAAAAAACTGTTGTCTACATTCTTATATCAAGCAATTCAATATGGTATTCCTAAACTGATATTGTTTCATGTCATTGATAGTGCTTGCAATAGAAACAATGCCTTCGATTTGCAATTTAGCTTTCATATATCAAATAACCAAAACATTGCAAACAACATTGCCAATAACCTAAAAAGGTAGCAACATCGATGTGATGCATCTTGCCTACATAAACACCCTATTTCATATTCTGCTGAAATTCTTTTTGCTTTCGATTCTCTAATAGACTGAATAAAAAAAACTTTGCAGGCCATAGGCTGCTCCCTTTTGCAGTGTTACAAGCAAATAAACAACTGCAATCCACAAAGTAGTTCTCCATCCCAGTTCAAATTTCAACATGTGACACCAATTATGTAACCAGAACATTTGAAAAGGGAAATAGATGCAATGCACATTGATTTTGCCTATGTCATATTGCAAAAACTTGGAATCTGGTCAACAAAAGAACAATTTTGCTTTGAATCAACTTGATCTTTGATTCAACAATTTTGTTTGTAACTTTGTTTACATACAAATACTGAGGCCTAGCTAGGTTGAGAGTTGATGCCTAAATCATTCTTCAAATGTCCATATTCCTTGTGTGTCTTTGCAACTCTGCTTGTATTCTTTGTCTCGTTCATTTGCATCTTTGGTGTGGCCATGGATTTAGAACATTGAGAAAAAAAAACATCTATTGTCATGGTTCTTATACCAAGCAACTTATACAATATTCATATATTCTTATTTTTTCCCTGTTACAATAAAATTTGTATTCTACCATACACAGGCATTGAGGCCAAAATTTACTTCGTCTTGGAAGCAAAAAAACAACACTTTAGCTTTTGTAATAGCTTGATTTACAATTTAGCTTTCATATATCAAGAAATGGAAACATTGAAATAAACTATGAACAAGTTAAAAAGGTAGCAACATTGCTACCAACCATTTTGTCTATAAAAGGATGCTGTTGCATATCCTAGAGAAATTCTTGTTCTGCTTTCTTGTTCATGCAAAATAAACTGGTGTTTTTTACACAGTTTCCTTTATTGATTTTGAAGTGCAATTCATTTTGGCTGTTGCATTGGTGCATGCGAGCAGCCATTGTTTCAATAGATTGTTATTAGTAGTATCCTTTGTCAGTTGGTACTTCACCATCATACCACAAAAATAAGCCATCCTTTTTGTTATGTTCTGCTATCCTTTTTTTAGCATCTTGTAGCTTTTGTGTCCCTTTGAAACATCAATAGCATGAGAATTGAATGCTTTGCTTTCCTAGCCATGGCCAAATTCCAATTTTCCAACTTTGATAATGGCTTCCAAATGCAAATAGTACTGCAATAGCATGAAATGCTACTTTGTCAATTTGCATCACCTACTTATCTAGAAATTCGAAATCCCATGTATCACAAACTATCATCAACACAAGAACTGCCACAAAATAAACTATGATCTTGACATATAAAACATATGTGCTACAGAGGTCAACAATATATGCTAACATAGTCTACTAGCTATAAAATAGACATTGCATGTTGTATTTGGTACTTACCCAGCAAAAAAAATGCCACCTGTCTACAAATAGATAAATCGATTAAAACTTAATTGAAATCAACAATTTGCTTCAGATTTTCCACCATAGCAATGTCCATAGACTTAGAATTCATCATTTGACATCTATTTCAAATATCGAGTATGTAATCACTGTTTTGGGAAAAACATATCTTTTTAAAATATCAATTTATGATTTGATATCATTCTATGTTTATATGCATCATGTAATTTTTGGATGCTTTCAATAGTTATCTAGAATGATGCAAACTTTCTTCCCCATCTTTGTCTACTAGTTCATAGCTACCATAATGAAAACAAATCACATGGCAATGCACCTTGAAATATTCCCCTTTTCATTTCACCAAGCACATGTTCAATGTCTTAATCATATTTATATACGACATAGCAGACGATGCCCATGATATCCTTTTTTCCTAATTTCTACTTTCTGCAACAAGTCTATTCATTCCTCCTATTGTCGAAATATGCCGATTTGCATTTGACAAGTCAAGTTTCTCAATATAGTTGACATCGTTCCATACATCACTAATAACTATGCAAACTAGTCTTGCCAACGATTATGCTATCGTTTACATAAATAGTACACAAAAAACCATAATTGCCACATTTCAACACTAAGCACAATGATGCTATGCTAGACCAAATCTCGCTCTTCTCTTGCACTTATAACATTCTCATCTATGCTATGCTATGCAACTGATTGTACTCTTTCATCGGTATGAAACATGTTAGGTGCATTGATTATGTGCAAATTTTCTTTCATTTTGCTATTTTATTATTCTTAATTGCATATGTAACTATATTTGAAGATTGCTAGATTAGAAAAAAAATTATTTATGTAACCATAATTAACATAGTGCATTAAGCAAATTTCCATTTGCCTTCTCATCCATTGAAACATTCATTGTTCTATGTTCCTACAAATACTACTCTTCACTCAAATTGCAAATGTCAAGGGATTCAAATTTACGTCTTCCTAGCTTTATTTCATTCTTGAAATTGCTTACTTTTCCATAGACTCTTCTTAATATGATCCATATCTAGTTAAAAATTTTACTTTTTCAAAAACCTTCTCTAACTCTCATTTTTTTTTCGCTAGTGCATGTGTGGAGAATACTTTTGCAGATGTCGCCTTTGCAAATTCCTTTGCCATAAAGATGCTAAGAGCTTTGCAGCCTCCAGATTGCTTTTCAAAGGAATTGGCAGCAGGCCATCGCGATCTTGAAGAAATTGACATTGCATTGTCAAAACAACATCTGCTTCGGCTAAAATACTTCCACTTCCAAAATGGTGATTGTCTATTTGATGCATTTGTTGTTCTCTTGCATTTTCGATACACATTAATAGAAATAAGAGAGGCTATTGTGAACCATTTCCACCTTCGTCTTGCTCAAATGGACCCTACTGCAATTTCTTCGTTCAATTTGGAGCTCGATCCTATGTGCTTGTCTGCATTGCATGGCATAGAAGACAAAGAGCTTTATCTCCAACGAATGTCCCAACCTGCTTCGCAACTAGACACTGCAAATGTTTGTGGCCTATGGGGTGATGTCTTATGCATAAAGTGGTTTACACATTGGCTAAATGTGCTAGTTGTTCTCTGGTCATTGACAAGCAAAAAAAAATACCTCCATTTCAATCCCACACTTCTTGGCTACTGTTACAACATCTTGTTCCATGATCATATACCACTTGCTGGACACTTTGAACCGTTGCTTGCTTGGAAATCGACTATATCTCACCATTTCCTGCGTCAAGAATTTTCAGATGGCATTTACAATAGGTCTTGTTGTAACACTTTTCTTGAGGTATTTCCCTATAGATAAATTCTTCTTCAACAAGGTTTTGACATCTTCTCTACAATTGAAGGTCATTTTTCTAATTCGTTATTTGAATCGATTTCAAAATTGTTAAAAACATTTGATAGTATGAGTCTTAGGAAGACACTTGCACAAACTTTCTTCAATTGCATACAATCTAATGACAATAGATCATTCCATTGTTTGACTACATATCTTACACCATCCATAGTACAAAATGCTTGTATTGTTTCTAGTTGGCAAACATTTGTTATCAATTTAGCAGCGTCCTTTAATATTGGCCATGTAAATGGGGATGAGTTTGCAATTCAATGGTTGTTAGAGATGTTGGGAGTGAACATTTCCATTTGGAATACACACTCGGCCAGGATTCAAAGTCGGTATTACTCAACAAATGCCTCTACAATCAACATGTTTATCTTGCAAGTTGAAAAACACCAAGACCATTGTCACTTCCATCCGTTGTTTCAAACAAATCACCTAGCAAGGTCCTTTGCAATGGAAAAATGCATATCAAATTGCTTTAATACTTCTCAAAGTATGGGGGGTGACCATGCTGACCAGCGATTTCTTTTTGCATCTGCTTCAGAAAACACAACTTCTATCAAGGCCTCCAAAAAAACTCTCCAGCGAAAACGAAGAAATCCAAAAAATCATGGAAAAGGAGCAAAACAAAAAACAACAATGGAAGATAACCATGACATACAAAAATGTCCATGTATTGTAATTCAAAATCATTTCCATCCAAATCAAAACAACGTAGAAAACAACAACGTACAAGGATTCAAGAATTTGCACTCAGCAAAGAGGTCTATGCGCTTTGCAGCATTTGAAGCTTTTAAAAAACAAAAAGAAACGCAAAAGGACAAGCAAGCAACTTCCCAATACTTGAAAGATATTGAAGATACACCTATCAATGCTTGTTGAATATGCAAACGATTGCATTTCAAAAAAGACATCCGCCGAATCAACGAAAACAATTTCCTTGCATTGACATCCTTGCCATGGATGAATATCGCTCCTTAATTTGCATTGGACATGCACATCTGCAAATACTGCAAAAAAATGTTTCACATTCAGAGATACCAGTCTTTGCAACACCATTAAACATTCGTTGCAACAATGCATTTCCAATTGTAAAAACATTGACACCATTGGAACAACGACTTGTCTCTCCAAGAATTGCCTTCACATAGATTCAATAGATAGGTTATAAACGAGCTCAACTAAGGTTGATTGGAACAATGATAAATGTTCCTGCATCCCTAGACAAAGTGCAAAATACTTTTCCAAGAAACCTTGAAGATGACATGACAATTGGAATCATGCTAAATCAAAAATTGGAATACAAAAATGCTTACACATCAGGAAACGTGTGCCCAAACATTGTCATGCTTGCATTAAAAATGCTTTGTAGCATGGAACTTTACAAACAAGAAGATATTTCTATTTTTCCTGGCTGGGAAACGAAGTTCATTCAATTAGCAAATAAAGAGTCCAACCAGCTTGAACTTGCATCTTCTGTTGACGAAGACAACAATTGTACATCATCGATAGAAACCACTGAACCCATTCAAGAAACCAAAATTGAGCCAGTCACCGAAACAATGGTGCATCGATATGGAGAGACACATCTAATGGACGATTTGGCTAGCAAGCTTGTAGAAATTGCACCTTCCGAAAATTATCGACCACTAGACATTTTCCAAGACAAGTTCTCTGAAGAGTTGAATTTCTGAACACTTTTCTATGGATGTAGCCGACCCAATGACATCTACAATCGATATCGATATCAACAAGTTGTCCAATGGGAATTGGAACATGAAAGTACGGACTTTGAAGCACATCCTACAAACTTGTTCTTCAAAACAGTAGAAGTCTTGATAGGACAAATTTCTAGTACTGCTTGGATATCAATTCGTATAGGAGAATTGAAAGGAAAAAAATTGACAGCAAAAGATGTGAAGTCAAAGCCCAATCTCCAAAAAATCATCAAAACTCCAATTGCATATCGTACATTAAAATCCATTCGTACATCTCCTGACTACTTTGACAACATGAAGAAAGATCTTTTCGCAATGATTCGGCAACTAGGGCCACCTACCTTTTTTGTGAGCTTCACAACTGCTGAACATCTTTGGAAACCATTGTCCAATTCTTTGCAAGAACTTGAATAGAAAAAACTCTCCAACCCATCAAATTTGGCTTCGAACATTGATATTGACAACTTGATATGAAAACACCCTGTGGTGTGTAGTCGCTATTATAGACACAGATTCAATTCATTGAAATCTTTGATATTAAAAAATAATACACTCTTTGGCAAGGTGAGTGACTACTTCTTTACAACTGAATTCCAACAAAGAGGAAATGAACATGAACATGGGCTTCTTTGGATTGAAAATGAACCAGTTTATGGAAAAAATACCAATCAGGAAGCAACATCTTTTGTTGATCAATATATTGCAACAGATTCTTCTTTGCTTGCCAAAGAAATGGTCAAGATCCAAACTCATCAACATACAAGGACATGCATAAAACATCACAATTCAAAATGTAGATTTCACTTCCCTATGTTTCCAACTGACAAAACAATAGTCTTGGAACCTAGAGACAATGATTTTGACAACTTGGACAAAAAACAACATTCCTTTACAATGCTCTTGAATACAAACAATATCCAAAAGACATGTCCTTTGAGTCATTCCTTGCAGAATTGAATTACACCAAGGACAATTACATTATTCTCTTGTCTTGTTTGATTAAGCAACCGACATTGCTACTAAAAAGAGACCCTGCAGATATCTGGATAAATCCCTTTGCAAGGGGCATTCCAAACTTGTGGCAGGCTAACACTGATGCTCAATTCATTTTGGATGCATATTCTACTGCAAGATACATAAGCTCATACATAACAAAATTAGATAGGCCTATGACAATGGCCCTAAAAAAGATAAAGGAAGAGGCTGTTTCAAAAAAATTTAGCCAACTTGAAACAATACGAAAGCTTGGGAACACACTACTGAACATGCAACAGATTTCCATTAGACAAGTAGTTCATATTGTGATTTCTTTACCTTTGCATTCATCATCAAGGAAAACAATTTTCATAAACACTACACCAGATGATAAACAAATTGTTGTGTTGAAAAAACCATCTTTGTTGAAAAGAGAGCCTGATGACTCTGAAGACATAATTGCTCCATCAATAATAGATAGATACATCCAACGACCTGTTGACCTAGAGAATGTTTCTTTAGTTGAATATGCATCCTCCTTTTGCTTCATAAATGGAAAAACAGTCAAGAGAAATAGACCATGTATTATTCGATATGTCCGATATAATGAGAACAAGGATCCTAAGAACTTCGCAAGAGAAAAGCTGTCGCTATTCATGCCTCATAGAAACGTCACCAATTTTTTGACCCAGACAGTGCAAACATAGACATAAGCATATACAAAAAACAAATTGCAAGTTGCCGTTGCTGAGGAAAAGTTCGTTGTCAAGCCAACAACAAAATGGGGTAACATTGACAACGCAACAATAATTGTTGAAAAAGAAGTTGAAATGGAAAAGACATTGGAAACAAAGACCAAGTCTTCCAATCATACAACTGCTTTTGAACAATATGATATCCGTGACGACATTTTGCACAAAAAAAACCTACATATGGCAATAGAAATGAGAATGTCAAATGTAAACACAAAACCATTTGTCCCTGACATAGATACCTATATTGCAACACGAAGAGAACTAAATATTGAAAAACAATCTATAATCAAAGAAATTATATCCCCCCCCAAAAAAAACCTTCCAAGCCACTATATTTGTTCTTGACAGGAAGTGTAGGAACAGGTAAAACACATACTGCAAAGGCTATTTACAATGCCCTTGGACTCTTCTATGACAAGGACCTTTGCAATGACCCATTAAAAAGAAAAGGCCTAATTGCTGCATTGACTGGGAAAGCTGCATATAATGTTGATGGTGTCACTGTTCATTTTGCCTTCAAGCTTCCTTTGAACTCTGCGAACTTGCTCCCCTTAAGTTCAAATACTCTAGATCTTATGTCCAAACAATTTGAACAATTGCATGTGCTTTTGCTTGATGAAGTGTCCTTGATAGGATCCCGTATGCTACACAACATGGACAAACGCCTTCGCCAAATTATTCACACACCGACAATACCATTTGGCAATGTTGACGTCATTTTTTGTGGCGATTTTTTCTAGGCCGAACCTATACATGATTCTTGGATCTTTGAATTTCCATCTTTCCAGCAACAGAAATTCCCTTACAGCTTTTGGATTGACAATGTGAAATATTTTGAGCTTAAAACAATTGTAAGACAAAAAAATGAAATTTTCATTGCTATTTTGAATAGAATAAGAACAGGCAACCAAACACCTAATGATATCCAATACTTGAACACACATTGTCATAGGAAACCACCAATCGATCCATCATTCCCCTTTCTCTTTTATCGAAACAAAGATGTTGACGAACACAATTCTAGAATGTTGTCACTTGTACAAACACATGCCTTTACATTTGTGGTGGAAGACACTAAAGTTGATCATGTTGAAAACACTTTTGAACATAAAAAAAAAATCAACTTCTTCTCACAATTACCCTGAAAAAAAACATGCTAGTTGAACTGGTTGCTGGAAACTTTCTACTTGAAGATGGCCTTGTCAATGGCGCAGAAGGTATTTTTAGGCACTATGATCAAACAAACCCAAACATCGTCTGGATCGAATTTACTGATGCAAAGATTGGTGCAATTACATGTGCAAATATGCAAGGCTTGTATACTGATTCTATTATTCAGAATTGGACACCAATCAAAAGAATGGTCACACAAGTTTTCCTTGGCAATAAAAAAAATTTCACTCGAATTCAATTCCTAGTTCAGCTAGCATGTGCTCGGATAACTCACAGAGCCCAGGGATTAACTCTTCAAAAATTGGCATTTGATCCAAAAGGTGTTACAAAACATGGCCTTGTTTACACTGCACTTTCTCATGTAAAAGAAATTGACTCTCTTTATCTTCTCAATAGCTTGGAACAGAAAAATTTCTTTGTCTCAGCAAAAGTAGTCACCGAGTTGGATAGACTAGAAAAAAATGCGCCTTTGCAATTTCAATTTGGCCTTAAATCAGTTCTTTCTACTGGACACCTATTGATATCGTCACTTAACACTCGTAGTTTGGTTTTGCACATTCAAGATGTCGCAAATGACATTGAGATACTACAATCACATATTCTTTGTTTTCATGAAACCCACATGCCAACTCCTCCCAACAATGATACATTCAGAAACCAATACAATTGTATTGCAATCTATTCAATACATGGTGTTCTAACAGATGTACATAAAGATATCATTATTCTAGAAACAACAATCTATAAACAAAACAATGTAGAGGCAATTGTTGTTGATCTCAATATTTCTAACTCTGTTATAAAGGTTGTAAACATTTACAACAGACCAAACACCATTCTCGGGCAGTTGTTCCATTTCTTGGACTCTATTTTGTCCAAAAACAACAGCAATCTGCCAATTGTTGTTGCAGGCGACCTTAACATTGATATGTTGAAACAAACACCACACAAAAAAAAATTGGAACAGTTTATGCAAATGAAAAACCTAAAATTGAAAACAGATCAAGTTACAACAAACTATGGCTCAATGATTGACCAATTCTGGACAAATCTAGACAGCTTCACATCCTTTCATCTACCATCTCTGATGCATAATAGTTTGACCATTTCATTGGTCTCCTGTCAATCCCATTACTTCGACAAAATCCATTTAGTTTACATATTTAAATTCATCGTCTCATGCTATTGCAATTGTTGTAATTTCTTTCAAAGTCCATATCTTCTCAATTCTGATCTCAGTTTAAATAAAAAATTGTTGCAACGGCCATGGCATCTACATTGGCTTCTGCATTTCCTAGGCAATTTCACTTTGAAACAAAAAATAGATACAGAAACAAAGCAAAAAGAAAAAAAACTAAGAAAGTAGCTTTTTGCACTTATCTACAACGAAACAATACCTTATCAATAGCCTCCACACCCCTCTTTCTACAACTTGCAATTACGCTCACCACAATTGTACCTAGCAAAAAACAAAATCTCACTTGCCTATGGTAAATGCTTTTTAAAAATGTCATCAAACAACAAATTTCAATGTCGTTGTCAACAGTATACTTCATTCTAACAAAAATGGATTATAATCCAACATCTTCCAATGCAAACATTACTCACTCTAACAAATAATATTCTTTCTTGTCAAATGTCTTTGAACAAGTTTATGTGTTATGTCAATTTCCAACGCTTTTCATCTACATTTCTTATAATTTTCATTTGAATTTTTTGCTTGTTTGTCTTTTCTACCAAGTAATGGAAAATATCTTTCAGCCTTTCATCAAATACACATTCTTTGATTTGCTTTATGCCTATGGCTTATCAAAACTACTGTTTTCTTGATCAATATGAACCAAAAAAAATGGTGCTTGTATCTGCTTCTTCCACATCCAGGTATCTTTGCAAATTCATCAAGAAGCAGCTATATTGCTTTAAACAAAGGCAAAGACGGAAAGCATATTTCTGCAAAGCAAACCACCATGGAAATGATGCAAACACCAAACAGTCCATCTGCTAGGAGAAGTCTCTCTCCTTCAAATGATGCTACAGATACTATTTCAATCGCAATTCCCTCCTTCCCTCTTACAGATGCAACAACAAGCAGTCCAAAAAGGTAATGCTCTTTTCTTTTGCATTGAACTTCTCCTTCCAGCTCCCCATGCCTACTATGTCTTTATCTCATTGAGTGCTTTGACAATTCGTCTCACTAGCATTGCGATGGATTTACATCAAATTTAATTTTTATTGCATAGGGATCTTGAACCTACCATTTCCAATATGCAGTTTGAAATGTGAAACTTTCTATAGACTATTGCTTTCCTTTTTTGACCATTTCATTTCATTGTCTTTGCAGATTGAAACAAACTTCAGTAGAAGCATCATCTGTCATACAATTATGCACTATGTCACATACACATGTTTTTGAAGGTGATATTTTGGTTGTCTATGGTCCTGCACAAAATCGAAGCCAAAACTCACTTGTAAAGACAAATATTTTGCACGTAGACCTTGTAGACAAAGATGGATTGATGACAATTACTGCTACAATGAATGATAGTCTCATAAACCGATTTGGTAACTTTCTCTTGCCTGGGAAGAGCATATGAATAATTGGATTTGAATTAAAGAAAAAAGCACAGTATGATCGTGGAGATGCTATAAATTCAATAACAATATTGCCTTCCACCTGTATTGAAACAATAGAACAGGTCTGTAAATCGCATTGTCTTCTTCCTGACATTACAATTTCAGAGCTCGTTTCGTCGGACGAAACATATGTCATTGGTACTGTTGCAATAATGGTGGTCAACTGTCAATACGTCAACAAGCAGTTGGATTTCTACATCAGAGATGGTGAAACTGCAAATGACTATGCCACTGTACACTTCTCACTCTTTATCTATTAAAAATGATTACATACATAGAGATATTGTTTAGTTCTAATGAACTTTCTGCCATAACAAAAAAAAAAAACCCTTTCACCCTGTTCTTTGAACCTTAAATATACTGCAATTCCCTTTTGCGGCATCTACTTTTGTTCATCAGACATGTTTTCTGCTATCTTACTGTTTCATTTTTTCCCCTCTGCAGTTTCAAGTCAATGAAAACTATAAAAGTTTCTTCCTGCGCGTTCAACAACAACTTGCACAGGACGAACCTCCTCTTTATTTAATAAAAAACATTATCAGGCCAGGCCCAAAAGGCAGCCACCTGATGAGAACTTCCCAGGCAACATTTATTGATCCTTTGAATGATGAATTTGCAATTCAGAGTTTGCTTCCAGTAATTGATGCAAAAACATAGGTGAGCTATTGAAAAATGCCTTTCCCTATTCATTTTGAACTAGTAGAGTGAAAGAAGTATTTGCTTTCCTACGTTCATTCTGCATTTATACATTTCTGGACATAAAAACTATAGTTATCCAAACATAGTTAAAGTCATTTTGCAATTCCCTTCCAATACTGATAATGCATTCAATTATTTCACATTTCAATTTATTTCATTCCTAAACATGGTCCTGCTTTTCTTCACAAGATTAACCAATATTATATTTTCCTGTTTACTTCTCTTTCAGCACATACAACTTTCAATTGCTATTAACTTTTCCATTCAACCAAACTTGATTGTTCTATATATTCATCCAGTCAATAGATTTCCTTGCTCAAACCGATTCAAAAAAACATGTCCTTGCAACATGTCCAAAAACTGTTTTTCATTGCAGGTTTCATATTCGTATTAATGCCTGGAACTAATTAAAAGTAGAGACATAGATTAATGTCATGTCTATTGCATTTCAAATGACAATTTGAAAAACACAATTCACATACTTGCACTGAAAACTACACTTTCAACTTTTCTTTGCAACTTCTATTGACCCCTACTAAATGTCACATTTTCCCTATTTCTGATATTCAAACCTGTAACAGATGTTTGGAAAACTCAAAATTAGGAATGCTTTTGCACCACCTTTCCAATGCACATGTTTAGAATGCAAGCTGCCTATGATTCAAAGCACAACCTATTGTTGGTTTTGCAACCATGCAACATGCAAGACATTTGAACATATCTTACACTGCAAGTTGGAAATAGATGACGGCATTATTGAATGCACTCTTCAAGGGATACAACTGAAGGAATACTGCCCATCTGTTGCAGCAGTATCATATGAACAATATTGTAAATCAATTTTAGCAACTATTTACCATCTCCGCAAATTCAATCACCAAGCAGTTTTCACTTTGGCAATGAACAACCATGTACTTGAATTTAAAAAACTCTAAGCAAAAGTATGTTAAACATATAGCTGCTATATGCCTACACATCGCTGCATATTTTTGTTTTCTGTCATGCTCTTGTAACCTAATCTTTTTTATTGCCACAAAGTCTGTTTTCAATTTCAATATGTACGTATAACATGTTAATTTCAGAATCGGATTTCAACTTTTGACTGCATAACTTATTCTCACATTGCTATAGGGAAAAAATGGTGCAAATTGCAGACAGACTTTCTGATCTCCAGATAGTTGTCTTCAATTTTTCTTTTGTCTTTTCCCATATCCCAAAAATAAAATTGTCAATGCACCAAACAAAAACATAGAATGAGGATCCAAACGCTAATCTGCACTTGTCAATGTCTTACCCTAAACATAACACTTGTCACTTGTTTATGTCAACTGCATTTTTTATATGTTTGTACATCAGTTGTTTCTTACAACATCGAATTTGAAACTTCCTTCCATTCTTTTTTCATTCTAGTTTGATTGTTTTCTAGGCACTTGCAAATGCTCCAATCGAATTTCCAAAAGCACAGATTTCATGTATTCTTTCCTTGCACCAATCAACAAATCCAACTCCTCCATTGTACTTGTGTGACTACTATTCTTGTCTATTGATTATCACTGTTTACAATCATTGCAATTACTATTCAGCTTTAACTTTTCTGTAACATGTTTTGGTTTCAATTGTCTCTTGCTCTTAATCATAATATTTTCCTTTTTCCCAATGCACAGGAACAAAACTGCAGCACCCTTGCAAGCACACTGGTTATAATGGTTTCAACTAAAATTTTGCAAAGAAGATATCAACGTTTGGAAAATACTTATGCATATTGCCACCAACTTCCATATAAAGAAAATAAAAAAACTTTGCAAAAAAATTGTTTTTTTGATATACTCATGGTCTTGCCAAGTGAATATGGATACTTCTAATGTGACCTTACAATCAGGATGGTCAGGTGCTACAGTTTTGTACCGGTGTATACAGTTTTGTACCGGTGTATACAACACCTGTCCATGCATCCTCTATGTTGCCAAACACTCTTCTTATGATTTTGATCGAAACATATAAATACATAGTCAGGAAAAAGAACTTCATTTGAATACTTCTAGAGGCATACACCTAGTTTTCTGCCTTTACAATTTTGCTCTTTTATATGATATACTTTTCAAGCATTTGATTACTGCAACAATATATTTTGGAAGGCTTGTTAGACTCTCTTGTTTTTCCTTCATGTTATAACAATTATAATAGAAAAAAAATGTTTGATATACAAGAAAATGTCTGTGCACTTCCTGTTGCTTGTTGTTCTTCATAATGTTTACTGTCCAATGAAAAAAAACAAATTTACCACCAACATATTTGGTGGCCCTTCTCTTTGCCTTTGAAATGTTTCTTGCATTGCATCTTTTTGTTGTTGGCAAAGCTGGTTGCCATGCCCTTATTTCATACACTAACAAATGCCCAATAATAATACCATTTGAAAACATAATTTTATTGATTTTTTATGTTCAAATGAAGTTTGTGATGGCATAAATTGATTTAGATACATGGTCTTATCAAAAACATAGAAAAATGTAAATTTAAATCTTTGATTTAAGAGCAAATGGAAATAAACATTTGCTATTTCCTATTCTTTTAAAAGCCTTCAATTTAACAACAAATTTACAAAATGTTGATTTAAAAACAGATTTCAAATGTCGATACTTGTCAATAGAATAATTTCGTTGTTAGTTTGTTGTACTTAGACATATATGCATACCATATTGGTATGGACTTTGGACAATTGAAACAAATCATGCGATGGTGTTTTTGGTATCTCGATTTTGATCAATAATATGATTTCGCTGTTAGCTTTGTTGCACTTGCAAATATATGAACACCATATTGCTATGGAATTTTTTGCATACAGTTTCTGAACCAGCTTCAGAATTCTCATTTGCACAAGAATGCCATCACTTCAGATTTCCAATCAAAACATCAACATCTTTAATTTTTGAAATTGTTCTCTAGATTCTCATTTCTTCAAACGTGTGATCAATTTAGATTTAGAAAATCAAGTGCGCAACAATCAACTTAACATAAAAAATGGTTTCTCTCACTATTGTCTGTTGCTCTTGAAAAAATTACCTTTGCTGATTTATATGGCATTATAAATTCCAACTTCACAGTTGGGGACATCGCCACCTTGTGGCTCTTGTTTAAGAATTTAGTTCGAGAGGTAGATATTAAATGCAGTTTTCTTTGAAAATTGATATCATACCTTTCGATATACCCGAATTCCACCGCAAGGAAAATGAATATCACTGTTGTCTTCGAAGGATTTGGATTATCCGGCTGGGCTGGGGCATACTTTGTTTTCTCATAAAATTCATAAGAAACGTATTATGGAGAACAGATTCTGATCTCCTTTATTTTGTTTCAGTTCTGAACTCCGAGACTTATTGCAGGTGTTTTCTGTTAAAAGAAAGTTATCATGGAAACTGAAAACGATGAATTTTCGGGTGAATCAGAAGAGGAATCCTCGGGTGCTTTGATTCGAAGGATCTCTTAAGGTTAAATCAAGGATAAATTCGAATGAATATGACACTTAGGAAACATTTAAGATGGAAACAGAAGCAGATGAAGTTCCAAGCCTGATTAGCAATGTTGAAGTTGTAGAAAATGCTGGAGATAATTGTAGCAACGGAGAAGGGAAGATTGAGGTAGCAAGAACATGTACATGTCTTCTCTAGCCAGCTTCTACCTTTGTCTTTGTGGGTAGGCTCCTTCTCTGTGCGAGGCCCTCTAGCAATGGGTATGCCAATCAATATTCCTTTCCATTCCTTCCCTTCACATCCTGTGTAGTGAGTTCCTTCCTTTCTCTTCCTGCGTGTTCAGCGAGTGGGTAATGTAACCTTCTATTCAATCTAGCGGTTCAAGTGACATTTTTAAAACAAATTTTTAGATTTTGGGTTGGCCTTTCGACGTAGCCAAGACTTCATGGCCAGAAATAAAAGCAAGAAATGGGCAGGGGAAGCAAATGTTGGCAAGGGCAAGTGCGACTTTGGTCGCTGGCCTCCTCAGGCAAACAATTGGATCAAAGACATTTCAGTTTATTGTTTTTCATACTTCTATTACAATGAAATGGGCAGTAGTGCGTTATACGAAACTCTTTGCATAGTCTTCAAGTTTTTTTCTATGATATACATTAAAGCATGCAAGTTCTTTGCTTGTCCACAAGTGTACTGAGAGCCGAGAGCTGGTGAAGGCACTCTGGTCTGTTGAATTATTGCCGCTTTCGTTGCTTTAAGCATTATTATATTACATCACTTCATTATTATAATTCGTATTTCATTAATGAATGACATGATAACAGTATACGTGTCAACTTTATATTTTTTCTTTTCATTTTTTAATTTTTATTATTTTTATAATTTTATAATTCTTTTGCACGAAAAATAGTCACATCTTTGTAATGCACCAATCATAAAATTAGATTATCTAATTTACAAAAATTTTAAAAATATTTTAATTTAAAAAAAATCATTTTAATACTAAAAATTTAAAATGTCTTTATTAACCTTATTTTAAAAACCAGTCAAACAAAAAATAGCCCAAACTATTGCTATAAATATCTCATAAACATAAAAGCATTTGAAACGATATAATTATATAAATAATAGAAAACATGCAGAACCACATTCGCATAGCAAGCCGTAATCTTAGCGTTAACGTATCTTCAAATTTTTAATATTAGCCTCTCAAATTTAAAAAGTTCGATTGCTAATTAATTTAATAAACTATTAACAAAATTTTACAATGATTTAAGTTTAATAATAATGTGTACTCCACGATACAAATACAAAGAAATATGTAAAACAACCGAAGACTATTACAAACTATACCATACGTTTGCTGGGCATATGTATAAAGTACTCACCATTCCCCACCTGTTTGAATGATCGACTTTGCAATAATAATTAAACTAAAGTAATAATAACAGACATGAACTAAAATATCTGGAACGTCTGAACATTACATTAAAATCCTTTATCTTTATTTATGACTTATGACGTGACAATTACTGGATGAGATATTTATAAACTCCTCGGTGGATTAGGTTTTCGTACACAGCCTGGTAGACATGTGACAAATATACAAACCATCCCCACACATTTCCCCACCCCAATAGTCAAAGTAAACTACTTTGACAAAACCTACTCTGAGCTGATTTGTTTTGCTGCGCCGCCTCTTCATCAACTTATAAATATATTTTAACCAAAGTCTGAAGTGTAGTCCACGGTGATGATGAGAATGGCGGAGACTGACAGAGAGTGCGGTTGGTGACTGAGTGTTTCGGGTGAGGCGGTACACTTATATAAATACAACACCTTGCCCACGAATAGCGGCCATGCTCTTCTACTTATTCAATAAGATTTGCTTTTTTTTCTTGCGATTGTCCAATATGTGTTTCTACATCATTTCATGAAGATTGTCGCAGCGTTGAAGATTCTAGAAAGTATGCACGTAAAGCTATAAGTCCCAAAGAGATGTGTTAGTTCATTATTGAGAGTAAATCTATAATAAACTCAATTTTAAAATTAATAATGACATTGGAAAAAATCCACTTTGATAGATATATGACTGTGAGCAGTCGTAGTCGCAGTCGAAATAGGTTGGATTTGGATTTGGATTTGGATTTGGATTCGGTTTTGTATTTTATTTTATCTTTAAATCGATTAAAAATTGATTTTCTTATAAATCGTTAATATTGTATAATTATAATTTATTTATAACAAGGATATTTGAAAGTGTTGAAGTTTTCTACACATTCAAAAATACAATTTTATTGACAAAACTTTGAATACAATTTTAATAATTAAAAGTTATAATTTAATTAATAATAATAATCTAATTTTAAAGTTTAAAAGATAAATACATATTCTTAACTATTATAAAAATTTAATTTCAATAATCAACACCCGAAAAGTTTCCAAATTTAATTATATAATGTGTTCGAAAAAATCGAAATCTAATGGTATAAAATTGTATAATGTTCAGAATACTTGTTACGAACATAATAATCCATATATTAACGAAAGGTGGAGGCTGTTTTTACTGGGACCAATACGAAGAGAGCATAAGAACTTTTATTGGTTGTGATTGTACCATATTTAAGACCTCTCCGACGGAGTGGAGAGAGATAATGAAATTGCGATAATAGGAATATACTTTGAAATTTTTTAAACAAAATATTGGAATAACATTATTTATATGAAATTTCAATTCAAATTTCTGGAAAAGATATATATGTGTTTTCCAATAATTTAAATTTTAAAAAATTTTCAATTAAATATATTTATATTTTTATAGAAAAGAAAAAAAAATTAAGGTATTATAAAAAAATAAAATAAAAACATTTTTACAGAAAAAGATAAAATAGTTAAGAAATAAAATAAAATTTAAAAAAAATTGTCAACTAAATATATTTATATCTTTAAATAAAAAAATTATATATTTCAAAGGTGTTCCAAAAAAACATAAAAAACATCTTAAGGTAAAAAGAAAAAATAATTAAGAAAAAAATAAAAAATTGAAAACTAAATATATTTATATGATTATAGAAAAGAAAACAAATTCTATATTTTAAAGATGTTCCAAACTGTTGCACATTTAATTATTTGGTATTTTAATAATTAAGAAAAAAATTAAAAATTGAAAATTAAATATATTTATATCATTATAGAAAAGAAAACAAATTCTATATTTTAAAGATGTTCCAAACTGTTGCACATTTAATTATTGGTATTTGCTTTAGAAACTGCTGCATATCCATCGTCCATCATTTAAAATGTTTTTGCAATCTAAATAGTTCAATCAAGAAAATAATAATATTAGAAAATAATATATAAATTATTAGATTTTACAAATTGTTTCATTATATCATTTTACTTAAAAATATTTTTAATTTTGAAATAACAAAATATTTTTAATTTTGAAAATTCAATGTAGTCGAAATAGTTCAATTAAAATAATAAGATATATTATTAGATTTTACAAATTGTTTCACCATATCATTTTGCTTTAAAATAATTTTAATTTTGGAAATTCAAGAAAATAATAAATAAAAATGCTAATTTCTTTTTACTTACAAATTTAAAATTTAAAATTAATTACATTATTAAATTATAAAGAATTGTTTAAATTTACTACACATTGTAATAATTTGGTATATCGTTATTTAAATTTGAGATTTGAGATTTGTTTATTATTGTTAAACACACAATAATTATAAAACATTTGGTTTAGTTGAAATTATATTAGGCATATAACAATTATATTGAAATTGATTAAGGTATTAAGTCTTTCATATCTATTTTAATATATCAATATAGATTATAAATTGATATTAGCGTTTCACATACATTTTACAATAATACATTTTTTCCAGCAAGAAAAAACATATCAATATTATTCCATAGAATCAATACATATTACACTTTCAAATTGCATAATTAACTTAATAAATTGTACACATTCCTATGATTGTGTTCACATATTTCATTATAAAAGAGTTATTTTTTATTTCCATTATGACCAAATAATATGTGAATATTATAGCATCGGTTTTCATATATAAATGGCATGGTAACAAATCCATAAACAAGTTGTTAGGTTAAGGAGTCAAATCCAACGCTTTGAATAGCTTGACCACCTATGGAAAGTGAGTGGTGAAGAGTCGCGAGGGAAACAGATGCAAATGGAAATGAAAAAGAAGTCTAGCTCGTTCAAATCAATGTTGATCAAATAATTTACATGTTAAATCCTTCTTATCTTTTTAACAATGATTGCAGTTGTTTATTCATACGAAGTTCTGTATACGAAGTTCTGTGAACACTAAGAATGGGGTTAGGGCTGAGCCCACGCTGAACCGAAACTGCTACGAAGACATTGTGTAGTGGCATGTACCATCATTACACAACCAAAAATTTGTGTGAAGGAGGGAATAGAAAACATAGATTTTAAATCTATAAATAATGAGCCGAATTCCAGACATAGCCACTAGGAGAATATAATTTTATATGT
The DNA here is from genome assembly GCA_027924585.1 of Larix kaempferi. Lineage (NCBI taxonomy): Eukaryota > Viridiplantae > Streptophyta > Pinopsida > Pinales > Pinaceae > Larix > Larix kaempferi. The sequence goes on from BSBM01001058.1 coordinate 1,007,005, forward strand.
TCTTGTTTTTATGCAGGGTACGTGAACATATGTCAACATATGTCTGTCACCATAACAGAAAAAGGTTTATATTTCATAAACTCAACCATTTTTATACTCAAGAATTTTAATGATAGATGTTTATAAAACCAAGTTTCCTTTATGTACGCACTTTTGGACACCATGAATTCAAAATGTAAGGGCATTTGTTCCATGTGTTTTATTAAATGACATAGTTCTCATCATAATTCTACATTTATTAAAATACCTAGCTCCTTTATAATTATGTATCTACTCCCCTGATTAATGTGGATATTTATTTAAGCTTTTCCCATGGTGCAGTCAAACAATTTGTCAATTTGTGGCATTGTATCGAGTAGTTGTCACAATGATTGTCCACACAAGAGGTAATGGTAAGTTGTAACTTTGTGGAAAAGCCACCTACCTCAAAGGGTCATTCAAATCTGAAAACCAACATGCAATTATTTGACCATTGCTTCCAAAATCACAAGCCTCATTTTCGAGATTACCATTGCTGCCATAATCACTAGCCTCATTTCGAGATACAAACTAGGTAAATGCTAGATGAGTCCATTTCATTTCAGAGATATCAAATAGCACATGATAATGGTATGATAATGAGTCCCTTTAAGAGATATTAAATTGCACATTATAATGGCTCCCATTACATGGAAACAAACACATTGCACTTGGATTATATGCAAACAAACAAGTTGTAACATGCCCCTTTTTACTGAAATTTTTTTTTATGTTGGAAACATTATCTTAACTTTTATTGTAAAATTTTATATTGGACAGGTGTCCAAGGATGACTGTAATTTGCACAATATTTTATTATTAAATAAATTAAATAGGAGTTAAACACCTAAGGAGACTTTTTAAAGAGTGTTTACTGACCCACTAGGTGGAATGGAATCTGGAGTAGAAGGCAATGGACAAATGGTAGCTTTATGAGGCAAGTAACTAATTGTTGGTATGGAACAACTCTCCCTTGAATTGTGGTCTTAGTGTCCTAAAAGATGGGACTGGAGCTTGAGGCTCATTATTGAAAACTGACCACTAAAGACCTAGGCAATCTTTTTAAGAGCCATCGAGTTTTGGACTGAGGTTCATCACTTTTCCTGACGAGAAAATTTACCTTGGGGTTTTGCTGCTTGCACCCAAGAGATTCGATTAGGAGATATGCTAGTTTTTTATCATGGTGTAAGTTTTCATGTTATACTGCTAAGTGTAGAGTCCTAAAAGCTGAGGAGCAAGTCTTAATAGTTTGATGCCAGTATAATTTCTGAGTGCCTTGCTTCTACACAGAGTCTTCTACCTAATGGTTTAGTGAACAGGCTCGGGGGTCCAAAGGAAGCAAGTAGATTGGTTGCTTCTTCTAGAGAAGGTTGGGAGGAAAATGCCTCCTTGGTTGTTTGTCCACCCTATCTATAGTTACAGGTTTTACTTGTTATCTTCAATCCTAAGTAGTTAAATTATTTCTGTAATCACTAATTTAGTATTTCATTAGCTTAAAAATGTTAGTTTACATTATGCAGAAGTTAAATGTGATTTTTCTGAGCTATTTAGGAATTTATAAACTGTTGAATAGATTTATGAATTGATAAAATGCCCCCACTGTATTTTTCCCATACTGTTTTCTATATAGCACTCTAGTATAGAGAGGAAGAATTAGAATCCGATGAATGATAGGAATGAATATGATGAATGAAAGAACTAACTCTGTTCACTTCCCTTAAAAGATTTCCATTCTGTTATTTTGTTCTTTTAAATCTTTCTTCTATTTTTTGTTATATTCCGCTAATTTAATCTCAGACAATGTAACAACATTTCATATTTCAGGCACGGTAATATTTCTTTTACATAGCAATAGAAGTAAACATTTCATCTTTATACAAAGCCTGAAGTTTTCACTTTAGGTCATTTATTCCTTTCAAACAATATAGTGTTATAGTTTAATTTTATTTCTTTATTCAATATTCATGAAATATGATAAGCTGCAAAATAGACATTACTATTTAAACAAAATTGCTACCAAGTACATTTATTGTTATTTAGATACTTATCTATTGCAAACAACAGCATTGTTGTCTGATACTCAGTATTCATAACATTTACATTTTCTACAACACTTACCAAACCCTTACCATCAAAATATTAACTCAGACTTTATCAGGCTTCAATTAAGATTAAGGATACATGTTCAACATCGTAAAACACAGTCGCAAAAACAAATTATCTTATACATTCCTTAAGACTACAACAAAGGAGTATCTCGACATCAACATCGGACAGTAGTATCACTTTCCTATTGTAAACATTATCTGCAAAACCATATAAATACACGAAAACTAGATTTCTATTTCCAAGTTTGATCTCTCATAATTTCCAAAGTCACCTCCTGAACCGAATAGGTTAGGGTTTCAAGGTTGCAAAACAAAGCATTTAGTTTTGGCTCTCGGCCATCACCAAAAATGACAACATTGATATCAATTAACACAGAACTATCAAAGCTACCATCGAAACCTACAGTTTAGGGTTTCGACTACACAACACAAGGTTAAAACCTATGACTCTCAGCCATCATAAACAAACAACAGTTCAAAACATTAAAACATCACATATTTTGGAGCATTGCTCACAGTCTCAAAACACGTGACCATCATTAATTTTTGGAACCAATTCCTTTATTTAAACCAGAATAGCCGAGGGATAAAACCCTCTCAATAGTCTACATCCTTTCCAAAGTATCTACATTGAAAACAAACACCACAGGCTTAACGCCGAATGGGTTGAGGATTTCATCCTCCCCAAGATTCCAATCAGCTCACAACATTACGATGGTGGTCACTTTCCATAGCCTTACAATAGAAATGAAGTCTTGGCTAAGAACATAAGAAGGTACAATAGTCACCTAACCGAAGCATCACGGAAACCACCGAAGCTTACCATTTCATTTGCAGTTTCCATCGTTCACAACTCAAGCTTGGAAACCAAAGCCGAAGGAACCTGCCACACAACCAAGAGTCTGGTCAAACGAGTATTGTCAAAGAAGTTTCATTAAAATGAAATAAACAACAACTGCAACTCATAAACTAATAGAATAAGACAGGATCGAAACCTGTACATTACCTTTAAATAGTTAATTATGGAGTAATGATGCCATAGCCACTGTTAAACCGTAGCCATCACCTCACCACTGAAGGCAATGAAGGTTGGAGACAACTCTTAGAATCATCACTTGATATTCAAGGAAAACTGAATACTGGATCAACCTACACGCAGGACTATCATCAACCTTGGAGTCTTCACAACTTCAAAACTATTGCTGTAAACTCGCACAATAGGGTTCGTCTCTTAAGCTATTTGCAGGTATCAGAACATCACCTTCATGTCACAAGTTCAAATCATGAGAGAAGCTCCCAGAAACCTGCTAACGAAACCCTGAATTTTCTTAGTTCGGTCAGCCTCTCCACAGAGCCACTCTCCAACACATTGAATGCCAAAGGAAAACAATAACCTCGAAACTTAGTGGAGATTAGGGTTAAGTTCCAAAGCCCAAGAATCACATAAGATCAACGGTGGAGATCACACATCTAGCACCTCGTATCTCCAAGCAATCACCACAGTTATGACAACATTAATAACCATTGTCGCCGTGGAGACCAGCTAGGATAACTTTCAAACTAAATCCCATACAACTCGACTACATTGACTGCTTTATCACAATGCCTTCACGTGTTAAGCACCACGATGGCAGCCACGGAGATATTCCACTGAGCTGGTAGATATGAGTGTTAAATGCCAAGGTTGGATGCGAATGCCTGCTAACACATGTCCACTAGACCATTAATTGCCCTTTCTTTATCACGACTTTATGTTGGTTATGTTCGTAACCTTGTCATAACATAGATCATAATATAAGTCATAGTTTATATAAATGGTATCATTTCAACTAGGTATCGAACACATGTTTCGAAAGGGTTCACAACGATGCCCACATTTGTTATATTATTTTGTATATAGGACTAAGGCACCAGCCTTTGCATATAGCGTATATGCTATAAAAATTAAATAGAACTTGCTTATAGTTTATATGCATTAGGAACTATATGATAAGTTGCATGCTATAAGAAATACATAGGATTTGTAAGTAGTATACACTATAGGAATTATTTGTAAGTCATATATAGTTCATACTATGGGGAAAGCATGGAAGTAATATAGTGGTCATCTATTATAGGACATCTCATATCAACTTGCATATAGTGCACATGTTATAGGAATAGAATGTATCATGCCTTTAGCCTATGTTATATAAAGGCACATTAAGCTTGTGACAAACAATAGTAGCACATATTATCCTAAAAACAATGCTATGATACTCTAATTCACCATTTAAATGTTAAACAAAGGAAACATATGAGTTGTATAGTGTACAAAAACAAACTTAGATGAGTCACATTATAAGTACCTCAGAAATTTAGTACAGAACCTTTGACGGCTAACTGAAAGTGCAATTTTAAATTATATTTGTATTACTTGATCTGATGTGTTACCCTTACCTGTAATCTGTGAAAGGGAAAGTCCAAATGCTTTAGCATAAATGCTAAGTAAGCCTCAAGGTACCCTTAGGACCTCTTTCATCATCAAAAGAAGAACTACAGTTATCACTTATAAACATTATATCGTTTGATCATTAACATAGGTAATATAAAAATATAGCTAAGATGAGAAGAACATCCAATAGCATCTTAGAGTAGACTTAAATTTCATTTCATAGCAAGATGCAAAACATTACATTGATTTATCATTGCAAACATTCATTCCAGCATAACGACATAGAAGCATTAATTTTAATTCCGCACAGTTAGTTTAAGCATTAATTGCTACGTTGAAAATTTTTAAATTTTTTGTGAATTTTCGGGATGTTACATGTGGTATCAGAGTGTGAGTTCAAACTCTAGGCCTGAAATAGGCTCACGCGTGCAAAACAAAAAATAAAACAGAAAACTTAGTTACTGACTTTATTTAAATTTTGTTTCTGTACAGAACAGTTTGACGTTTAAATTGCAGGTATGGATATACCGGAGGAATCAACAGAGGACAGATCTCCTCATCATAATGAACATAATAACATGCACATAATAATGGTAATGAAGGAATTTACGTAGAGTTAAATAATCAATCTTCTGAACTCCTACGTACTGTAAAAGATTTAAAATCTGAAATAAGGACTGTTAAAGAAGAGAATGAATGAATTATGAAGGCACATGATGAGTTAAATCAGATTTTAATGGAGAAATACCATAACGAGGAAAGAGGAAGGAAATCAGAAGTAAATTATGATTCTGGTACAATGTCTCACAAACATAAGAGTAAGAAAGCAAAGAATGGTAAAAATAATAATTTCTCTTCATCTGAATTTGATCAAAGTAATTATAATTCAGTTCATGACAGCAGTGATAGTGATTGTTGTTCTAAGAAGAGGAAGCATAAGCATCATGAACAAATTATAGGAGAGTTTAAAAATATTAAGCCACCAACCTTTAATGGAAAAGGTGAAAAGGGCGAGACAGCTGAAGCATGGCTATCTAGAATGAAGAAATACTTTCATATTTACAATTACTCTTCATAGTTAAAAGCCAAGATGGCTATTTACAATCTGACCGGGAAGGAAAATATTTGGTGGCAGGATCTTAAAAGAATTAAGAACATAAAAGAAAGAAACATAGCCTGTAGTATGTTTAAAAATTTATTTAAGAAAAAGTTTTTGTCAAAACAGTACTATGAATATAAATCCAAGGAATTTTATGATTTAAAACTGGGTACTATGAGTATGAAGGAGTTGTGCAACAAGTTCCTTAGTTTGCTGAGGTATGTACCTTACATGGTCGAAGAGAAGCCTAAGGTACAGAGGTTTCTAAGTTATCTACCTTTCAACATAAAAGACACGATTGAATATGATAACCCTTCCACTTTGGAAGAGGCTATGAGGAAAACAAATTTCTGTTTTGACCAAAATAGAAAAAGAGGAGGAATATTTGGCTGGAAGAGTAATAAGTCTAATCATTTTGATCATAATTTTTTTTTAATTATAATTATGAAAATTTTAAGAAAAGTTTTAATAACAGAAATTTTCCAAATAATAATTACAGAGGTAATGCACCACATAATTTTACTGCTACAAGGAATGTGCCTAGTAATAATAACAACAATAATAATAACCACACCAGAATTATTGAATAGGAGGCACCTTTGAAGTGTTATGATTCTGGTGGGACACATAAGAGAGCTCAATGCCCATGCAATAGAAAGACAGTCAACAACATTCACACCATACAAGCAGAGCCTACAGTTGGATATGTAGCAAGATAATTGCCGAGGATAAATGCAGCGTTGAAAAATCGTCAAGCATATCGTCAAACGTCTATGGTCAAAATCGAAGGTATGATACACAACAAATCTATTTCCATTCTAATAGATCCAGGTGCAAGTTTGAGTTACATTTCACCTGAATTAGTGAAAATTTGCAAGTTAAAGGTATAGAAATTTGATAATTCATGGTTAGTTCAGCTAGCAACAGGCATTAAAATAAAGGTTACAGGATTTGTCAAAAGTTGTGATGTATTTATGAGTCAGTTGAAAATGCATGTTAATCTAAATGTTTTACCATTAGGGTCATATGACTTGTTAATTGGCATGGAATGGCTTGAACAACATAGAGTAGTACTTAATTGTTATGAGAAATATTTTACATGTTTGAATAATGAAGGAAAAACTGAAACAGTAAAATAAATTCACAGGAAGATTTCTGTAAGACAAATTTCTGCTTTACAAGTTAAGAGAGCTGCAAGAAAGGGTTGTAAAATGTTTGTTGTTAATGTTATTAATGACGAATGTTCATCTAAAGAAGAAAATTTAAAATTGGAGGATATACCCATCCTTAGAGAATTTTCTGATGTATTCCCGGAAGAAATTCCAGGATTACCTTCGATAAGGGAACTTGATTTCACCATTGAGTTAGTACCGGGTGTGGTACCAAACTCAAAGGCTCCCTATAGAATGAATATTATTCTGAAATTAAATGAACTAAAATCTCAGATGAAGGAATTAATAGATAAAAACTACATAAGGCCAAGTGTGTCTCCTTGGGGAGTGCCATTTATTCTTGTTAAAAAGAAGGACGGAACCATGCGACTGTGCATAGATTACCATCAACTTAATAAAATGACAATTAAAAACCGATATCCCTTGCCCCACATTGACGATATATTTGATCAAGTACATGGAGCAGAGATATTCACTAAAATTGATTTAAGGTCTGGATATCATCAAGTTAGAATAAAAGATGAAAACATATTCAAAACTTCTTTCAGAACGCAATATGGGCACTACGAGTTCGTAGTTATGCCTTTTGGGCTAACTAACGCACCGACAGTGTTCATGTGTTTAATGAACAACGTTCTGCATAAGTACTTGGATAAGTTTATAGTTACGTTCATTGATGATATTCTAATTTATTCAAAAACTAAAGAAGAGCATGACGAACATTTAAGGATAATTCTGCAAGTGTTAAGAGAACATCAGCTTTATGCTAAGTTCAACAAATGTGACTTTTATAAAGATAAAATACAGTACCTAGGTCACATAATCTCTAAAGACGGAATTTCCGTCGACCCTGATAAGAGAAAAGCATTTAACGAGTGGCATTTTCCTAAAGATGTAACTCGCGTTCGGTCATTTATGGGGATAACAAGTTACTACAGAAAGTTTATTGAAAGGTTCTCACGAATTGCAAATCCTGTCACTTCTTTGCAGAAGAAGGGTAAGAAATTCGTATGGGATCAAAAATGCCAAGAAAGCTTTAATAAGTTAAAAAAATTATTAACAACCACACCCATTTTAAAATTGTTGATCCTAACAAAGACTTTGTTGTATGCACTGATGCATGCAATGATGGACTTGGTGGGGTCTTAACTCAAGAAGGTCATGCTATTTCTTTTGAGTCTAGAAAGTTAAAAATCCATGAAAATAATTACGCAACTTACGATCTTGAGTTGGCAGCCGTGATACATGCACTAAAAATGTGCCGCCATCACTTGATTGGAAGAAAATTTACATTAATGACAGATAATAAGGGTTTAAAATACTTGTTGGATCAAACAAATCTAAATGTAAGGCAAGCTAGATGGCTAGCATTCCTTAGTGAGTATGATTTCGAAATTCAACACATTAAGGGAAAAGAGAACAAAGTTGCTGATGACTTGAGCAGAAATGTCAGATTAATTTTTGTGGAAGCAATTAGCATGTTTAAGACAGATCTGTAAAATCAGATCGAAGAAGGAATTAAGCAAGATGAAAATGATAAAAAATTGCATGATAAGGTTGCTGCAAATTTATCTGAAAATTTAATAACAGAATACAGCATTAACGAAAAAGGCTTAATGACATATAAAAAAAGAATTTATATACCTAATATGTCAACAGTTAAATTGCTGATTTTGGATGAAGTTCATAAGAGTCCTTATTTGGGACATCCTGGTTATCAGAAAATGATAACTATGATAAGGAAAGATTATTTTTGGCCCAACATGAAGAACAAAGTGGATGAATACATAGCTAGATGTTTTGAATGTCAGACCATTAAGGCTAAACATCAACACCCAGCTGGCCTATTGCAGCCATTTCCAATTCCAGAGTGGAAGTGGGAGATTATAAGTATTGATTTTATTACAGCTTTACCTAAGAATCAGAAACATAATGATTCAATAATGGTTGTTGTGGATAAACTTAGTAAATTTGCTGATTTTATTCCTGTTAAGACTACATTCAAAGTTGCTAACATTGCACATGTGTTTATGAAGCAAATCTTTCGCTTGCACGGAATTTCAAAGGTAATTATTTATGATCGAGACTCCAAGTTTACTAGAAATTTATGGTCAACATTGTTTAAGGGTTTAAATACTAAATTAAATTTCATTACTGCTTTCCATCCACAAATTGACGGATAGATTGAAAGGGTTAATCAGATTTTAGAAGACATGTTACGAATGTATGTTAAAGATCAACTAACTAAGTGGGAAGATTATTTGCATTTAGCTGAATTTGCATACAATAATCATTATCAAGTATCTGCTAGACTTAGTCCATTTGAGATTTTATATGGAAGAAAATGTTGTACTCCTATTTTTTGGGATAACCCTGTAGACAAATGAATGTTAGGACCAGATTTGTTAAAAGAGATGGAGCTAACCGTGAAACAGGTTCAAGGCAACTTAAAAGTTCCACAAGATCGGCAAAAAGTTATGCAAATCTTAAACGCACTGAAAGAGAATTGCAGGTTGGAGATCATGTTTTTGTAAAGGTAAAACCCAAGAAAAGTTCTTTAAAGCTTGGGAGTTGTGCTAAACTAGCACCAAGGTACTGTGGACCATTTGAAGTCCTATAAAGAATTGGGCCTATTGCATATCAGTTGGCTTTGCCACCTAACTTAAAAATCCATAATGTATTTCACATTTCTATTTTAAAGAAGTATGTGCACGATGCTACTCATGTGTTGAATTGGAATGACATACAGGTGGAACCCGATGGAAATTTTCAGGTGGAACCAGACTGTATTCTCGACAGGAGGGAAATTATGCTCAAAAATCGTACCATAGGGCAGGTAAAGGTGCAATGGAAGCACCTTATCCCTGATGAAGCTACTTGGGAACTGGAAAGTAAAATGTGGGAAGCATATCCAATTCTGTTATAGGGAGGCTTTGATGAAGAATAAGCAACATCGAGGACGATTTTGAGCTTAAGTGGGGGTGTTTGTAACATACCCCTTTTTGCTTAAAAACATTTTATGTTGGAAACATTCTCTTAACTTTTATTATAAAGTTTTATATTGGACAAGTGTCTAAGGATGACTGTAATTTGCACAATATTTTATTATTAAATAAATTAAATAAGAGACAAACACCTAAGGGGACTGTTGAAAGAGTGTTTACTGACCCACTAGGTGGAATGGAATCTAGGGTAGAATGCAATGGACAAATTCCAGCTTCATGAGGCAAGTAACTAACTGTTGGCATGAGACAACTCTTTTGAATTGTGGTCTTAGTGCCCTGAAAGATAGGACTGGAGCTTGAGGCTCATTATTGAAAACTAACCACTAAAGACCTAGGCAATCATTTTAAGAGCCATCAAATTTTGGACTAAGGTTCATCACTTTTCATGATGAGAAAATTTACCTTGGGGTTTTCCTGCTTGCACCCAAGAGATTCGAGGAGGGGATATGCTAGTTTTTTATCATGGTGTAAGTCTGCCTATTATACTGCTGAGTGCAGAGTCCTAAACGCTAAGGAGCAAGTCTTAATAGTTTGATGCCTGTACAATTTCTGAGTGCCTTGCTTCTACACAGAGTCTTCTACCTAATGGTTCAGTGAACAGGCTCGGGGGTCCAAAGGAGGCAAGTAGATTGGCTGCTTCTTCTGGAGAAGGTTGGGAGGAACAGGCCTCCTTGGGTGTTTGTCCACCCTATCTACAGTTACAGGTTTTACTTGTTATCTTCAATCCAAGTAGTTAAATTATTTATGTAATCACTGATTTAGTATTTTATTAGCTTAAAACTGTTAGTTTACATTATGCAGAAGTTAAATGTGATTTTCTGAGCTGATTAGGAATTTATAAACTCTTGAATAGATTTATGAATTGATAAAATGCCCCCACTGTATTTTTCCCCATACTGTTTTATGCATAGTACTCTAGTACAAAGAGAAAGAACTAGAATCAAATGAATGATAGGAATGAGTATGATGAATGAAAGAACTAACTTTGTTCACTTCCCTTAAAAGATTTCCTTTCTGTTATTTTGTTCTTTTAAATCTTTCTTCTATTTTTGGTTATATTCTACTAATTTAATCTCAGAAAATGTAACACCATTTCATATTTCAGGCATGGTAATATTTATTTTACATAGCAATAGAAGTAAACATTTCATCTCTGTACAAAGCGTAAGGTTTTCACTTTAGGTCATTTATTCCTTTCAAATAGTATAGTGTTATAGTTTTATTTTATTTCTTTCTTCAATATTCATGAAATACGATAAGTTGCAAAATAAACATTACTATTTAAAAAAAATTGTTACCAAGTACATTTATCATTATTTAGATCGTTATCTATTGCAAACAATAGCATTGCTGAATGATACTCAGTATTTATAACATTTAGATTTTCTACAACACTTACCAAACCCTTACCATCGAAAGATTAACTCAGACTTTATCAGGCTTCAATTAAGATTAAGGATATATGTTCAACATCGTAAAACACAGTCGCAAAAACAAATTATCTTATACATTGCTTAAGACTACAACAAAGGAGTATCTCGACATCAACATCAAACAGTAGTATCACTTTCCTATTGTAAACATTATCTGCAAAACCATATAAATACACGAAAACTAGATTTCTATTTCCAAGTTCGATCTCTCAACATTTCCAAAGTCACCTCCTGAACCGAATAGGTTAGGGTTTCAAGGTTGCAAAACAAAACATTTAGTTTTGGCTCTCATCCATCACCAGAAACGACAACATTGATATCAATTAACACAGAACTATCAAAGCTACCATCAAAACCTATAGGTTAGGGTTTCGACTGCACAGCACAAGGTTAACACCTATGGCTCTCAGCCATCATAAACACACAACAGTTCAAAACATTAAAACATCACATATTTTGGAGGATTGCTCACAGTCTCAAAATACGTGACCATCATCAAGTTTTGGAACCAATTCTTTTTTTTAAACCAGAATAGCTGAGGGATAAAACCCTCTCAACAGTCTACATCCTTTGCAAAGTATCTACGTTGAAAACAAACACCACAGGCTTAACGCCGAATGGGTTGAGGATTTCATCCTCCCAAGCTTCGAATCAGCTCACAACATTACGACGGTGGTCACTTTCCATAGCCTTACAATAAAAATGAAGTCTCAGCTAAGAACATAAGAAGGTACAACAGTCACCTAATCGAAGGATCAGGGAAACCATCGAAGCTTACCATTTCATTTGCAGTTGCCATCGTTCACAACTCAAGCTTGGAAACCAAAGCCAAAGGAACCTGCCACACAACCAAGAGTCTGGTCAAACGAGTATCATCAAATAAGTTTCATTAAAATGAAATAAACAACAACTGCAACTCATAAACTAATAGAATAAGACAGGATCGAAACCTGTACATTCCCTTTAAATAGTTACTTATGGAGTAATGACGCCATAGCCACTGTTAAACCATAGCCATCACTTCACCACTGAAGGCTACGAAGGTTGGAGACAACTCTTAGAATCATCACTCGACATTCAAGGAAAACTGAATACTAGAGCAACCTACACGCAAGACTATCATCAACCGTGGAGTCTTCACAACTTCAAAACTATTGTTGTAAACTTGCACAATAGGGTTCATCTCTTAAGCTATTTACAGGTATCAGAAAAACACCTTCATGTCACAAGTTCGAATCATGGGAGAAGCTCCCAGAAACCTACTAATCAAACCCTGAAGTTTCTCAGGCCAGTCGGCCTCTCCACAGAGCCACTCTCCAGCACATTGAATGCCAAAGGAAAACAATAACCTCGAAACTTAGTGGAGATTAGGGTTAAGTTCCAAAGCCCAAGAATCACATAAGATCAACAGTGGAGATCACACATCTAACACCTCGTATCTCCAAGCAATCACCACAGTTATGACAACATTAATAACCATTGCCACATTGGAGACTAGCTAGGATAACTTTCAAACTAAATCCCATACAACTCGACTACGCTGACTGCTTTATCACAATGCCTTCACGTGTTAAGCACCACGATGGTAGCCACGGAGATATTCCACTGAGCTAGTAGATAGGAGTGTTAAATGCTAAGGTTGGATGCGAATGCCTACCAGCACATGTCCACTACACCATTAATTTCCCTGTTCTTATCATGACTTTACATTGGTTATGTTCGTAACCTTGTCATAACATAGATCATAATATAAGTCATAGTTTATATAAATGGTATCACTTCAAATAGGTATCGAACACATGTTTCGAAAGGGTTCACAACGATTGCCACATTTGTTATATTATTTTGTATATAGGACTAAGGCACCAGCCTTTGCATATAGTGTATATGCTATAAACATTAAATAGAACTTGCATATAGTTTATATGCATTAGGAACTATACGATAAGTTGCATGCTATAATAAATACATAGGATTTGTAAGTAGTATACACTATAGGAATTATTTGTAAGTCATATATAGTTCATATTATAGGGAAAGCATGGAAGTAATATAGAGGTCATCTATTATAGGACATCGCATATCAATTTGCATATAGTGCACATGTTATAGGAATAGAATGTATCATGGCTTTAGCTGATGTTATATAAATGCACATTAACCTTGTGACAAACAATAGTAGCGCATATTATCCTAAAAACAATGCTATGATACTCTAATTCACCATTTAAATGTTAAACAAAGGAAACATATGAGTTGTATAGTGTACAAAAACAAACTTAGACGAGTCATGTTATAAGTACCTCGGAAATTTATTATAGAACCTTTGACGGCTAACTGAAAGTGCAATTTTAAATTATATTTGTATTACTTGATCTGATGTGTCACTCTTACTTGTAATTTGTGAAAGGGAAAGTCCAAATGCTTTAGCATAAATGCTAAGTAAGCCTCGGGGTACCCTTAGGACCCCTTTCATCATCAAAAGAAGAACAATAGTTAGCACTTATAAACATTATATCATTTGAACAGTAACATAGGTAATATAAAAATATCGCTGAGATGAGAAGGACATCCAATAGCATCTTAAAGTAGACTTAAATTTCATTTCAAAGGAAGATGCAAAAAATTACATCGATTGATCGTTGCAAACATTCATTCCAGCATAAATACATAGAAGCATTAATTATAATTCTGCATAGTTAGTTTAAGCATTAATTGCTACGTTGAAAATTTTTGAATTTTTTGTGAATTTTCTAGATGTTACACACGTGGACTTTCAACCTGTTTCTAGAAAATTGACTAAAGCTTGCACACCTGATCTAACTCACCTATCTGCTATTTTGCGCTATTCAATGTGTACAACATGAATCAATGAGACATGGTGTCTCATGAACAACAATGGTTGCAGTGTATGCACAATAGGGAAGTTGATGAAGTCTTGAAGAAAATACTCATTTTCTCTCTATGACGGTTTGGTTGGAGCACAGGACTTGGTAGTATGTAGGGGGATCAGGTTGGGATTTCGTTTGTTCTTCGGGTTGTTCAATTTGTTTGTAGCGGTATAGTTTCCCTTTGTATCCAACTTTGGAGGGGCACTGGGGAATAAGCAACTTTCCTCACTTAAGTGTACCGTTGCTTCATGTGGCTCTTCATCAAAGTGTCCAATGCTACGAAGATGGGATTTATGTGGTATATTTTCAACTAACGGATGCCATGTTTCATAAATTAGTCACTTTCAAGAGTCAGATTATCGATTTACATGTTTTGTTGCAAATATAAAGTAATAATGCATTGGAATAAAATATGGTGACTATTTAGAACATTTTTTTTATTGACTATCTACAAGACCAATTTGCAAAAAAAAAGGATTAAACAATGAGCTGGAGAAATGAATAATGCACAGAGGTGTATTAGAGAAGGGCTCTAATAGTTAGTAAAATTTTGGCCTAAACTTTTGAGTTCTTGATGTGTATGCATTTGTCTTCATCTATGTCATTGGGAGAATGTATAAGTGTTTATATTTCAGTTATCAGTAGGTTTATTGTACAAGGGTTACATAAATCATAACTCAGAAAAGTCACAGACCAATTTATTCATTCAATGTGTTTCATAAAATTTCACAAAGAGAAATGGTTATTTTATCAAATTTCTTCATGGTATCATAGCTTAGCTTCGTTAGGTTGCTGAAGACAGTTTGTATTTTTGTGAACATAGAACATAAGGGTATTGCAGTTCACAACATAAGGGTATTGTTGGTGTTTATCAGTTCAAGAGTCATGGCCTCAGCAGGACGAAGGTATGAGGATAGGCTGGATGGAGTTGGTAACTTCAGTCCATGGAAGGAGAGTATAACAGTATTGTTCAAAGAGCAAGGATTGTGGGATGTTGTTGGATTTTCCACTACAATAATAGTTCCTACGGATCTCACACATAAAGTTGAATTTGATAAGAAGGATATTAAAGCTTAGAGGTTCTTTTTGGACTCTATCAAGGACCATGTGATACCTCATGTCACTGGTAAGACATATGCATTTGAAATGTGGTTATATTTATGTTCCTTGTATCAAAGTAAGAACTAGAACAGGAATATGGTTCTTAGAGAGAAGCTAAGGAAAACCAAGATGATAGATACTGATATTGTATCCTTTTTTCTCACTAAGATCACTCAAGTTAGAGATGAGTTGGGAGCTGTTGGTGAGAAATTGGAAGATGAAGAGCTATTAAGGTATGCTCTTAATGGCTTCACTGCAAAGTGAAACACTTTTGTGCAAGGAATAGTTTCTAGAGAAAGGCTTCTAGATTGGACACGTTTATGGGATGAATTTGTTCAGGAAGAGTCCCAGGAGGGGACGTTCCAAAATAAAACTTAGAAAAGTGAAGACAATGTTGCTCTTGTAACCAAAGGTAAGGGAAAATGGAAGAAGAAAGAAAAAGACCTCAATAAGGTACGTTGCTTTAATTGCAATAAAAATGATCATTATGCTAGTCAGTGTCTGGAAAGAAAAGGGAATGAAGAAAAAGATGGAGCACCATCAGCAGAGATGGGAGATTTTGCTTCCCAGTTTGAACAAGAATTCTCTTTAGTTTTAGTACAAACTAGTGTAGGTATCACTATAGATTTCCATGACATGTGGGTAGTTGATAGTGGATCAACAAGCCATATGACAGGGAAATATGGAAGTTTTCAAAGGATAGAAGAAATAGCCCTGGGACATTTTGTTGAAACAGGTATTGGAAGTACTCAGATAGAAATCAGAGGAGTTGGAACTATAAAATTCCAACTAAGTTTTGGAGAAGTTCTTGAAGTAGACAAAGTATTGTTTTTCCCAGGTATGAAAGTCAGTAGACATTCTATATCATTATTGGAGGATGATGGGTATGGAGTTTTCATCAAAAGAGGAAATGTGTTTCTCTATTGGACAAAGAACTCAAATGATACAATTCTACTTGGGAATATAAGAGATAAACTTTACTTTCCATGTAAGTAACCCCCAACAAATAATTAATCAAAATGCATGATATATTATAAATAACAGAACACAGAAGATATTTATTGATCGTGGGCCACTTCGAGGGGGAAACCTCCTTTCATTAAGCTCAATACAAAATAACTATTCGATGCCTTCATTGGCCTCAACATGTACTTATATACTAAGTCTCTGCACCAATACTATGGATCAATACCATGGAACATATAATACTACGGGACGACTTACAAAGCATATGCGTCCAATACTATGGATCAATACCATGGAACATATAATACTATGGGCTAATACAAACTATGGATCAATACCATGGAACATATAATACTACGGGATGACTTACAAAACCTATTCGTCCAACAACAATATACTAACAATGTAAAGAAAAGGGTTGACACGGGTTCCTAACATCCCCTCCTCCTTAGAAAAAGCCTTTTCCTCAAACCTTTAGATGTGGAAAGTGATGCCGAATTTGAAGAAGTGGTTCCCATGTAGAATCCTCTAGTTGCATTCTGTGCCACAGAATTAATAACTCTGTGATAGATCGAGAGCGAAGCTGATGAGTGTGCCTATGGAGGAAGGCCTCTGGCTCCAAAAGGATGGATCCTTCATTATCCAGTTCTGGTAAAATAGTTTTTCCTCTGATGTTGGTGCCAAGAAATTTTGTCAAACAAGAGACATGAAATACTGGATGAATGAAGGAAGAAAGAGGAAGTTCCAATTTATAAGCAACGGACCCAATATTTTGAAGAACCTTATAGGGCCCATAGAACTTTGGAGTGAGCTTATGACGCCCTTTGATTTTCTGGGAGGATTGCTGGAAGGATGTAGACGAAGAAAAACATTATCACCTGCTTGAAAAGTGCACTCAGAATGGTGCTGATTGGATTGTTGTTTCATTCAAATTCTTTCCATGTGAAGATTGTCCTGCAAAATGCAAAGAATTTGATCGCGGTTTTGAAGAACCATGTCAACTTCCTGAACTGGTGAATTGATGAGGGTGTTTAAAAGAAGAACGGGTGGTTCCTAACCATAGATTTCTTCATATGGAGTCATTTTAGGTGTAGCATTGTACCACCATTCAGCGAGAGGGAACCACTTCTCGCTGAGGTTGTTGTTCGGAGGTGAAGCAATGAAGATAATTTTCCACTAGATGACCCTTGTATCTTAGGGAAGTACCATACCAAGAGTAATGTGGGACAATAGAAGGGTTGTTGGCCAATTGTTGGATGATTTGAGATAATGAGGAGTCATTGACAGAGCCATGTTGAACAGATTGCAATCAATTTGGAACAGGAATAGAAATAATTGAAAGAAAAAATGTGCAAGCAAGAGCATCCACCACCAGATTGTCCTTACCCTTCTTGTAATTGATCTCATAGTCATAACCCATGAGTTTGCTAATCCATTTCTGTTGTGTTGGAGAGGAGAACCAGTTTTCAAGGAAATATTTCAGACTCTAGTGATCAATATTGATGCAGAAATAGTTCCCTAATAGGTATGGTCGCCACTTTTGTACTGCATGCAAAATAGCCATAATTTCCTTCTCATATGTAGAGGCGGATAAATTATTACTGGAAAGGTCTCTTGAAGGTGGAAATCCCACTGGTTTAGAAAAGACACTGGCATATCTATCGAAAATTTGTTATAGATCCAAAGGAGTAGTGGAGACCATTGATGGGTGCATCTGAATGGAATGGAGTTGAGCGATGACACCATGTGAATTCTTCTTAAGGATATTTTCTAGGCAATGTGAACTGATGATGCAGAGAGACCCTGGTTGTAAGCCCATAAATGTATGGTTTTTCCATTAACTAAAAAACTGGGGCCAATTGCGTGTAACCATTGAGTGCCCAAAACCACATCACATCCTCCTAAGGCCTAGGAAAACATGTCAGAGTGCATGTTATAATATCCCATAGAGATACGCACATTGCGACACTTACCCTTGCAAGGTAAGGTGCCCCCATTGGCAATCATGACTTCAAAGTTGGAGCAAGGATGGACAAAACAATCATCATGTTTGGCGATCCGAGGGTCAATGAAGTTATGAGTGATACCAGAATTAATGAGTATTGTAAGAGAGAGATTCTTGAACTAACCCCTAACCCACATTGTTTGTGTGGTAGTGACTCCGAATAAAGCATGGAGAGATATCTCTGGGTGGTTGTCCTGAGACGGAGGGTCAACAGGCGGTTGTTGAATGTCGACCTGATCATCTATTGTGTCTAGAGCTTCTTCACCAAGTTTAGAGGCAGGAGAAGAATCCACATCCAAGATAGAGAGTTGTTTCTCAACACATCTATGGCCCCGAGTGAATTTATCATCACAATTATAACAAATCCCTTTTTCTCTACGTGCCCGCATCTTTGATTAAGACAAATGCTTGATAAGAGTTGGTCGAGGAGCTGGCATGATGGGAGGTTGTTGGGAAACCATATTTCTGAATGGAATAAAAGTGGATTTGGAGCATTGTTGGGCTATGATATTTTCCTCCTCCAACTTAGCCAGCCCTAGGACTTCCATCATTGTGTTGGGACAGAACATTTTTACCTCTGATTGGATTGCATCCTTGAGACCACTGACAAAACAACTCTTGTAGAATTCATGAAACAATCCTTCTGTGTGATTGGCCAATTTCTCAAATTCTGTCTGATACTCTCTCATAGTGCCAATTTGGCAAAGTTTAGTGAGTGCTCCTGTGAATTCATCAAAAGCACTAGGACCAAATCGTTGCAAAAGGAGTTGGCAAAAATCTATCCATTTTGGATCTTCATGAGCCTTAATGTACCAATGGTACCATTGAAGGGCTTCATGTTCCAAATGAAATGATGCAAGTGGAACTTTGTTGACATCAGAAGTATTATGCAAACTGAAATATTGTTCAGCCTAGTATATCCATCCAGTCAGATCATTACCATTGAAGCGAGGAAAATCAAGCTTCGAACCACGAAAATAGATGGAACAAGAGAACCCAGTGGCTGCAAAAGATTATGGTTGTTATTTACTGTTCATGGATGAATGCTGAAGATGGAGGCTGAGAAAATTTTCATCCAAATCTTGGAGTTTGGTTTTGAGGGCTGCAAGTTCTTCCTCCATGATTATTGCTCCCATGCGGGTGAAAACCATAACCATGAGTTTTTTTTTATGAATGGGTAGAAAAACAAAAGCAGAATCTTCTTCACTAAAGGAAAATTTGGATTGGGGAAAAAATCTGATGGGTAATTAGGGTTTGACTAGGTTTTGGACACTCTCTAATGGACAAGGAAGCAAAAAATGGGGATTTCAAAAGCGGGGTGAAAGAATGAGAAAATTTGTCAATGAGGGAAAAAGAAGTAGAAATAGGAAATGAACACGGTGGAAAAATTTGAAGGCGATTGGGTGAAAATCTAAGAAGTTATGACAAACCCTAAAAATAGACGGATGTGGGATTTCTAGCTTCAGGAAGTGGAATTTGGGATAGGGTCCTCAGGAATGAAATATGCGGAATGGGATTGCAGGGGTGTCGGTGAATTTTCTAGGGAAACAGAGTTAAAACAAAGAAGATATGGCGAAAAAGAAGATTTTTTTTCAAAATGGATCTGAAACGGCTCGGAATTGATCGGCAACAGTTCTGGACATATATAATCTACTATTTATCAACTAGAAATAGATGTGGACCCCATGTATGCTCGTCTTCCTAGCGGTTCAGGGGATTCACTCGACCACCAATGTTGTCTAGTGGCTTGCGTATTGGGGCAATACCCCTCACTTCATGGCTCAGGTAAAATTGATAACCGCTTTTCGACAAATGACAACTCTTGGTTTACCTCATGGGTGGGAACTAGTCAATCAGGTAGGGGTCATTGCCATTTTCGCTGGAAGGTCCTCTCAATGGGCCAGCTACTTCGGGGTTCCTATGGTACTCCTCACAATGAGTTTTAGGGCTATGCCCAAGTACTTCCCATAGTTAAGCGGATAGGGGTTATTCCCACATCTGAATCTGCAATTGAAAGGAACAATATAGATGTGAAATTTTTTTGAGGCAAAAATTCCACCCAACGAGCCCAAGAAAGTGCTATGATACCAGATGTAAGGAACCTCCAACAATTAATTAATTAAAATGCACGATATATTATAAATAATAGAACACATAAGATATTATTGATCGCGGACCATTCGAGGGGGCAACCTCGTTTGAGCAAGCTCAATACAAAATAACTCTTTGACGCCTTCATTGGCCTCAACACATACTTATATACTAAGTCTATGCACCAATACTATGGATCAATACAATGGAACATATAATACTACAGGGCGACTTACAAAGCATATGTGTCCAATACTATGGATCAATACCATGGAACATATAATACTATGGGGTGAAAACATGAAGTTGGGAAACAATTTTGGCTTGTTTTTGACAAAAAAAATTGCTGATTTTTATGTTTTTCAACTTCGACCTCTTCAAACCCATATCTTCCTTAGGAATTTCAACTTGAAGTAAACACAATGGTTTTACAGAATTGAATTAGCTTTCTACTCATATTTTTTTTAATTTTTTTTATGGACATATCGTGGGACAAATTTGTTGTCAACCAATGGCATATATTTGAAACATTTAGTTATGGATAATGAGTGACCTGTGTTGACCACGATTTTTTGATAGATGGTTATCCATTTTAGGGAAAAAAATTGTATTCTCATAATCCACACACACTAAACTTGATTCTGGACTATATTTCGAGTTTTTTAAGACTTGGGAACTATTTTGTATTATTTATTGAAACAACGTATGTTCAGAAAATGGTGCATATTCGACACATGTTTTTTTCTTCACATTTTCTTTCAAATGTTACTCTTATCAAACAAACTAAAACCAACCCATTGAAGAGGACACTTCAAGGAACATCCTTGTATTTTTTTACATTTTTTTGGTTTCGTCATTGTGATGATATTGAATTTTCATTGTGACTGATTTTTCAGTCACTTAATTTTTTAATGATAAAGTTTAGTAAAAAAATAGAAAAAAATAGAAAAAAATAGTAATCCTAAATGAAATTGAAAAAAAATTATATTACTAGAAAGTAGATTGAATGATGAATCTACTGGTATAAATTCCGATATGTAATTATCATGTTTTGTAGTGGTCCGACCTTGTTAAAGTGACGCATTTCTGAATTATGCAGAAATGGTGCTGGAATTGTTGACCAGAAACTCTCGGGCGAGAAAATGTCTTCCAAACTCTTGGGCCAGAGTTTAGTTCAAACTCTCATCCGAGAGTTTTTTTCAAAATATAGAGCGACGATTGGTTCAAACTCTCGGCCTAGAGTTTTTTTAAACTCTCGGCCCAGAGTTTGAACTCTCAAAACTCTCGGCCTAGAGTTTCAGTTTGACTTATTTTCGCGTGATCATCCGCCCGCGCTCCGTTTTTTTCACTCTGTTTGTCACCAAAGTGTTTCTCAGGTTCGCGATTTCAGCCTATGGGATAATACAAACTATGGATCAATACCATGGAACATATAATACTACGGGACGACTTACAAGGCATATGCCTCCAACAACAAGATACTAACAAAGTAAAGAGAAAGGTGGACACGAATTCCTAACATTCTACATGGAGAGGTAATGCTTCCAAGTTCAAGTGGATGGCTATCCGAATCAGAGTCTGAAAATGAAGCAGAAGCATAGATGGTACCTTCAGATGTGGAGAGCTACACTGGTAGAAGACTCATCCAACACAAAGAAGATGAGCAGGATCCAGGATTTCAAGTTATGTTCCGACATCAGCTTCCATATCTAGTAGAAGTTCTTGATAGTGGTCAAGGTGATTGTGTTGGGACCTCCCTCGTTAAGAGGGAGAGTTGAAATTTGTAATAAGGAAGGTATTTCCCATGTTTTTGATGTCACATGGGGGGGGGACAAAGTTGTCTTTCCTAGTGTTACTTTGTAAATATAATAAAGTGACTTTTATATTTTTAAAGTGAGTTTCACTTAAGTAAAGCGGGTCCCTATGTAAATGTGCATTTAATTATTATTAAAAAGGAATTAAATGTGCAAATTTTTAATGACCCTTTAGATCTTTTAATCCTAGCCATTCATTGAGGAAGTTAAGGTTATTAAATGCAGTTAGGTTTTAGGAGGGGTTTAGGTGATTATTTAAACACTTAGAAAGACAAGAGAAGACACAAGAGACAAGAGAGAGAGATCAAGGGTTTCAAGGAGAGCAAACACACACGTGAGAGAGAGAGAGAGCACAAGTTACACCAAGGAGAAGATTGAGATTTGCTAGGGCACAAATACCAAGGAGAGAGAGAATATTTACCTCTGCATAGAAACTGAGAAAAGGTCGTACTGTACAGATCCTACAATAGGTCATGCAGTTCGTACAACAACATTTAATGTTGTATATTTGAGAGGCATTCTTTTGGCACAGATTTCGAGGTTGTTTTCTGTAGTTTGTTGAAGAACATTAGCACAGAAATCGAGGTCAAGCATTGACACATTTTTCAAGGTATTTTTTGTTGTGGAAGGAGGTCATACAAGGGGCCGTACAGTTGCATTTATTGCTGGTACATTTATTTCCATTTTGTGGCACGTTTCTCAATGTATTTTAGATTGTCTAGCATTTAATATCTCTGCTATAATTTACTTGTCTCTCTCTAATAAAATCTCTCTAGGTTTTCCTTCATTAAGTGTGAGGGTTTTTACCTGGGCTTGGCCCTAAATTTTTTATTTCTTGATGTGTATGCATTTTTCTTCCGCTAGGTCATTGGGAGAATGTATAAGTGTTTATATTTCAATTATCAGTAGATTTATTGTACAAGGGTTACATAAATCATAACTCAGATAAATCATAGACCAAGTTATGCATTCAATGTGTTTGATAACATTTCACAAAGAGAAATTGTTATTTTTTCAAATTTCTTCATTCCGACTAAGAGATTTGATGGATTTACAGTATCTGCAGCAGGTCACCACACCATGGAGTGTAGTCAGAGGATCCCAAAATTGCAAGTAGCTCTCGAGAACTATACAGTGACAGAAACATTCTATGTGGTTGACGTACCAGACACAAATGTGGTATTGGAAGTTTAGTGGCTTTATTCCATTGGAAAGTATTCTACAAACTACCAAACCATGGATATGGAATTTCAGGGAACAAAAGGATAGAGAGTGGTTTTGTGAGGGATGAATACCTACCCTCCTAGAGCAGTATCATTACATAGGATGGAGGTTGTGCTCCGATAGGGAGACATAGAGTGGGAAGAAGAGTTCTTGGTTACTTTCAGGAAGCCACCAGATAAAGCCACGCAACATCCGATAGATATACATGCACTACTGTAGAAGCAGAAAACAGTATTCGGAGACCTTCCAGTAGGTAGACCTCTAGATAGGGGATTTGATCACATTATTGAGTTGGAGTAGGGGACTCAAGCAGTCATCACTACCCCTTATTGACACCCCAAAAGATATAAAGATGAAATTGAAAGTATAATCAATGAATTGCTCAAACTAGGTTACATAAAACCTAGCTCCAGTCCATTTGCATCCTTAGTGGTGGTAGTGAAGAAGAAGGATGGAACATTATGCATGTGCATCGATTATAGGGAACTTAACAAGAAAACAATTAAAAACAGATATCCAATCCCTAGGATTGATGAATTGATGGATGAACTACAGGGGGGAAAATACTTCTCCAAGATTGACCTCTGATCAAGTTACCATCAGATATGGGTTAGGGAACATGATGTTCTAAAGACCGCCTTTCATTGTCACTACAGACACTATGAGTTTCTAGTGATGCCATTTGGGCTCACTAATGCACTAGCTACTTTCCAGTCATGCATGAACAACATATTCAACGCTCAGTTACATAAGTATCTTCTGGTATTCTTTGATGATATATTGATTTACAGTAGGAATTGGGAAGATCATTTAAAACACCTAGATGAAGTACTTGGAATCTTAAAAGAACAATCACTATAATATTCCAAGATGTCCAAATGTGAGTTCAGTATGCAAGAGATGTTATATTTAACATGTGATAGGAGCAAATGGGGTACACGTACATTTAATGACATACTGGATTGGTCTACACCTATAAATGTGATAGAGTTGAAAGGATTTCTAGGCCTTTTTACCTACTACATGAGGTATTTCAACGGGTTTTCAAAGATGACCGCACCTCTCACAGATCTTACCAAGAAATGGGCATTCATTTGGTCATAGAAAACACAACAGACATTTGAAAAAATGAAAAAGGTAATGAGTTCTGTTAGAAAAACAGGATTGCAGAGAAATAACAATAAACATAAATCCAAATTTAATCACACAAACACATTACAAGAGAGACACAGATATATCGTGGTTCACCCCAAGATGGGCTACATCCACACTGAAATTGCCAGTCCTTATTATTATACCGTCCAACAAAGTGAAGGGATACAACCTGCAACACAGCCGCTGCACTTCCTCTTCACTGTCTCACAGTCTCTCTTTCGATCTCAGAGATCTTTACAATGCATAATACCTAATACATCAACCCTAGATGTGTTACAACGCCTTTCTTTTATAACAGAAATACAATGGGAAAATACCACGGGTTACCCAAAACCATGGGCCCAAAAACTGTTTGGCGAAAACAACCCCAAAAATTTTTCTCGGGGGCGTTGCCATTGAACCCCAACATTGGGGAATGGGTGTACAGTCCTTTGAGGTGCACGGCTAAGACAATATCATTTATGAGACTGGAAGATCTATCTCCAAAACCAACAAGTTCATGCCCGGTACTAGCACTACCATATTTTACATATCCATTTGTATTAGAATGTGATGCTTCAGGAGAGGGTATATGAGCAATATTGATGTAGAAAAATCACCCAATTGCATTTGAGAGAAGAAAAATCAAGGACTATGAATGTGCCTATTCGACATATGACAAGGAAATGTTATCCATTATCCATGTGCTAACCAATTTCAGGAAATACCTGGTGGGTGGAAGATTCAAGATTAAGACAAATCACAACAGCTTAAAGTACTTCCTGGAACAAAAAGAATTAAATGAGAGGAAACAGAAATGGGTCAGTAAGATTCAATCCTATGACTTTGAGATTGAATATATAAAGGGAAAAAACAATGTGGTAGCATATGCACTTTTCAGACGACCAAACCACTTTATGCCTTCTGAGCACTTCGTCGGATTGGAAATCTCATCTTTGGGTCGAATACTCCAAAAACGTTTTCTTGCGAAATATTGGATGGACAGATTCCGGATGACAGGTACATAATAATAGATGGCATCATATACTATAAAAACATAATCTACTTGGTCCTTGAGTCTTCACTTAAGAAAAATATTATGCAAGCTTCTCATGGCTCACCTTTAGCAGGACACTGGGGATTTCTTAAGACCTACAGGCATATTAGAGAGAGGTTATCATGGAAGGGCCTCAAGAATGATGTGATGCAACATGTGAGGGAGTGCAGTTTGTGCTAATAGAACAAGATAGAGCATACTCACCTAGCTTCTTTACTACAGCCATTACCCATTCCCGAGCAAAAATGGGAAAGTATGTCCATGCATTTTATTACAAGGTTTCCCAAGGTACAGGGTAGAGACTATTTGTACGTAGTGGTGGAAAAGTTGACCAAGTTCCCTCACTTCTTTTTCATTCCTTCCGACTATTTAGCCGCACAGGTATCCGAGCTGTTTTTCAGAGAGGTATTTAGATTACACGGGTTATCAATGATAGATATACCAAGTTCATTGGAGCCTTTTGGAAAGAAATTTTCAAGTTGGTGGGGACATAATTATCTATGAGCACGAGTTATCATCCACAGAGCGACGGAAAGACAAAGAACTTAACAAGTGGATTGAGGGATACTTGAGGAACTATGTAGCAGGTCAGCATAGGACATGGTTAAATGGCTACACCTAGGGGAACATTGTTACAATACTACCCAGTATATGACCATCAGTATGAATCCCTTCAAATGCTTGTACAATTATGATGCATTATCTTTTGTAGATTTGATATTTGGTGATAACAGGGCTCCAAAATCCAAAGAGTGGATTCAAGAAAGTCAAGATATTCTCAAAATACTCAAGGAAAACATACAGGTTGCTCAGAATCGACAAAAGGTATATGTAGATAGACACAGGATTTAGCGTAGATTTGAGGTAGGGGACCTGGTATACTTATGTCTACAACCTTACCGATAATCGTCCCTTAAGAAGAAAGGATCAGAGAAACTTAAGCGTCGCTTCTATGTTCCTTATAAGATAATCCAGAAAGTTGGAGATATAGCATATGAACTCGAATTACCACAAGAAATTAAGATCCATAACGTGTTCCATGTGTCTAACCTTAAGAAGGTAGTAGGTCAACATATTGTTACTTCATCCAAGCTACCCCCCCTTGATGATGAGGGGCAACTGATTTTGGTTCTAGAACGAATCCTAGAGGTTCGAGAAAGAAAACGAAGGAACAAGATCATTAGAGAATACTTCGTTCAATGGAAAGAGTTTCCTATAGAAAAGGCCACTTGGGAATGAGAACATGTATTAAATCACCCAGTGTTGTTCAGGATTTCTACATTATAGTGAGGAGATGGACACTACCAACTGGGCGGGGTTGACAAGTAAATACATTAATTGCATTACAACTAGTTCTTACAAATGAATGAGATCAGGATATCGAAAGACATACCTTTAATCGACGGCTGGTCCTAGCTTTCACTTGATCTCCCACTTGATGAACCTACAATACAAAGGATACCTTCCCTAGCGTATCTTGACCATATAACATATGATGAAATTATAAAGCAATTTAACATCAAATATAATCAAGCATTAAGCCAAATAGACATACAATCTAATAGACATCTGGTTTGGGACAGGAAGGGTATTTCGACCTTTTTATTGTCAAAGAAACATGAATCAGTACAATATACTTGACGTGTCGAGATGTTTCTGAAACCGAGTCCTGGGCTCCTGCTCTTCACAATGACGTGGGACTTTCCTCCAGCGTAAAAACACTTAATGCATTCTTTCTAGGTCTCTTCTTGTAGCCCCTCTCATGGATCCTCCTTGTATTTATGGGACAAGGTAGGCAGTTGGAATCGAGAGGTAGTTGGATTGGGAGGTTGGAGAAGTTGCAAAACCAAATTCAACTAATCCCAATTCGTCAATTTAATATATTTTTGATTTCATCTTAAGATGTGCACGAGTTTCCTCAAGGCGTAGTAGCGCACAGGACGCAACTTTAGTGTTTTACAACAAGCGCCTGCAGCTTTTCCAAGGTGTGCGCTAGTTTCACTTGATCAAAGTAGGGCATACTAGAAGATGTGTGCTAGTCTACTACCCACATAGTAGTGCACATGTCAAAAGATAAGGTAAATCAGGTAAATTCTCAGCTGAAGAGAGTAGGTTCAGTCCATACATCATCCAGGGAAATCTAGCTCTTCAATCCATGTTTTCCTTTTGTGTGATCGATAGCTTAATGTGATCACGGATGGAGAAGTGCAGATTTGAAATATAATAGATGCCCCCTAGTGTGTGAGGTCAGAGGGAAATGATGGCCGAAATACATTATAAGTCCAAGTCAAAGGAGGAGCAAGAAACCGTAGAACCAAGTCACAAAAACCACCTGAAACAACGATCAAGGTCAGTGATCAATTACAATATTGACATCATATAGATGTTTAGTATGATCTCCGATACATAAATAGGAGATGTATATATAGAGCATGGCCACTGAAATACAAATGTGGATCCATGTCAAAAGAGAGATCATAGCCATAACAACAAGCTGGATCTATGTCTCATAAAGAGCCAAAATGAGTGAGGCCTAGTCTTGCGTAGCTTGGGGGATAACATAAATATGGTGATCTATCATGGTCCCAAGGTCTTCATCCAAAACAACCCAAGGTACAATCCCTAACCATGTGAATAAATGAGTTGAAGTCGAACATGGGCGGTATCATTTGATTACCGGTCATTGATGTATACCGTTAACAAACGCGAGGACTTCCATTGATAATGATAATGGGGTCCAAGGCACCTAGTATGATCCAACAAGTGTGAATAATAGGACTTGAATTCGAACACTTGAGGAAACTGTCGAATAAGAGACATTGATGTATTCCCATTTATTCAATAGCGAGGGAAACTGCCACTGATGACTGCAATCCCCAAGTTACTAACCGAAACTCTAAACTTCATTCCCAGAGCATAATGAGTTGATGTCGATGGGAAGAAGTCCGTTGGAAGGGAGGCCTTAATGCATCCTCCATCATCCAACACGAGAACACTCAAAAGGTATGAGCTGATGTGGAGTAGGACAAGTAACAAGATGAAACAAACTGACACCAGGATGGCTGACACATGAAGTCAAGGTAAACTGCAGAATGGCCGACACAGGCTGTATCCTTCAACAGTGAGCATGACACAAAGTGACTTAGGCAACTTTCAACATGAAGGGGAAATGATATAAGCCTGCAATGTAGGAGAAATTGACAAAACCTCCATATGGTTGGAAGAATAACCAACAGGGGGAGTAAAAACTCGGAGATCAGGTTCACCCTAAGGCCGAAAACTAAAACCCAACTGACATTATAGACTCAAGTAGGTGCTATGTTAAAGGACATGACTAACGTAACTTCCTTTGAAACTGAAAAAATATGTGATATAACCTTCTTATCCATTATTCTTTTTGGTAAAAGAATGTCCTTCTTTTTGTTTTAATGAGTCCAAGAAGAAAAGAAAACTCAATAGGTTCAACCATATAAAGAGTTTAACGAGCCCATGGGAGGAAGACTCAGGACCTTCTTCATTGTTTACAGAGTTCGAAGAAGAGATAGAAGAATACTCTATAGTATTGATCTCTGGATTTTAATATCGATCCAAGATCTGTTCTTGCTCACCGGTGTTTTCAATTTTAAGGAGTCTAAAAAAATTAAACAATAACTCCATACTCCTACTCATGGATTTTAATATCAAGCCCAAGTAGGTTAATGCTCACCGGTGTTTTCCTGTTTATAGAGTCTGAAAAACTTAAACAATCCTCTATTTACCCTCTCGTGGATTTCACATCGACCCGAGTAGGTGAGTTCTCGCTTGGTGTTTTCATGTTTCGAGAGCCTGAAAACCCTAAAGAAGGCTCCAAAAGGTCCTTTTTTCGTAAAGTTAGTCCCCTCCCCAAAAAATGTATAAAACAATGAGAGGAGAACTCTTCTAGCCATGGATGACTAGAGTATTCCTTTTTCGTAATTAATCCGCAATGGTCCGGAAAAGGGTTAAACTTATACCTAAGCGGATGGACCTTCAATTCCTTTAATGAGCTTGAAGAGGCCAATTTTGCTCGGCAATCTTGTTTAGTTTTTCAATAGTCAAAACAAGAGCTTAAAAAGACTTAAAAGATAGCTTCTAGGATCATGTGTTCATGACCTGCCAAAGAATAGGATGTCAACAATCGCATTAGTAATGATCGACAAATCTTCTCATTGATATAATAATGACGATATAATACCTATATGATCTATCAATAATAAAATAGGTCATTTCCAGTTTGATACTAGTGAAAATTTGAGATATTTAGGTTAAATTTACCTCACCAAAGTGTCGAAGTATGAGTGATTAAATAGAACATTTTCTATACAACTTGAAACTATACACTTTTTTGAAAAAAGTGGGTAAAAATTAAAATCAATTTTATATAACTAATTTCAAATTGAAACCTCAAATATCATTTTGGAATTTGTAGGTCAAATTTGGAGCAAACCCTTTATCTTCTTCCACTCATTGCGATCAAATCAGAGCATCAATCGACCTTCTACCTCCACCAAGTAAGTTATTCTTGCCAAGACTTGCAATTTAATGCATTTTTTGTCAATTTTTATGGTTACAAAGCAATTTATAGCAATGTACAATTCATATTTTGTGTGTGTACTGCTGTATATGAAGCAAAGTAGGGAATAATGGTAGTGTGCATTGGTTTCCTTCAAGGAAAGCAGTGCTCAAACATGCTTGTCTAGCTTAAACAATAGCGCACACCCCTGAAGATGAGGTAAAAAATGACGGAGGCTAAAAAAATGGCCTTTTCTTGGCAGGATGGTGCTTGTTTGGAGAGAAAGAGAGCATGAGGATATGGATCGGATAGATTTACAAGATCCAGGAACTCTTCATACGCTCTAAAGGTGTGGGTTGTTGAAATTCTATAGAACCGTGAACATGAGGGCACAAAACCGCTTGCTTCAGAGGCTTGTTCAGTATTGGGATGCAGATGCCATGGTATTTGATATCCGGGGAGAAACCTTAGAACTCACCATGGATGACATTTACTTTATCATGAGTCTCTCTCGGAGGGGAGACGAAGTGAATATGGAAGGGTCCTCACGCAATGTGGGTGCCTTATCTGTGGAAGAATATGTGAATACTTATTGTGTACCAGGAACAGAAAAATCCAGTAGTCAAGTTCTCATTTCGACCATTGTCAGCCTCCCTCTCAAAGCTATTGTGAGTGTACTGAATCGGATGGGAGGGAGTGCTACACAACATTTATCCTCGAGACACTTTATGCATATTGGTATTGAATGCTTGTAGGGGCATTTATATGACTAGTGTACTAGTCTTTTGGCAAACATGAAACTTCAACTCTCGGGATGTAAGACCGAGAGGATGAATAATTTTGGATACGGGAGCATACTTTGCACTTTCTTCTTTGAGAGAGTGCCTGCTATTAGTTTGGGCATGCCTTTTTCCCTAATCAACCCTCGTGATCCAAGGATGGCTCGTTGGGGTGAAATCTTTCTCCGCCAAGGTGGAGGTGAGAGCAACTTTTGCTACCACGAGGATGATTTCTGGGGCAGAGAGACAAGTGCTAGCATTTGAGCAGTTTCCATATGCTGGTATGGATTTCCGCGACGATCCTGAGATGATCCTTCCTCCAGGTGAAACCTGGGGAGAAATAGGTATGTTTATGTTTTTTGAAAAATTATTTAATTTTTTCAATTTTTGTATATATATGATTTTTATGATGAGTTTGAAGTACTAAAACAAAGTTTCAAATGCAGTTGTTGGACCAATGCGCCCTGAGGGACACCCATATACTTTCATGAGACCAATGGAAGTGGGTGCAACTGATGCCACTCTGGGGACCATAGAGAGGAATATGAGTCGGTTGACTCATGACATTCCTACATATCGGATTGAGCGGATGCCGATTGATATGCATGAGGATGTGGTTGGTGTGCCCCCATCCTGGATTAGGTTGCTGCAGAAAGTAGCTAGGCTGGTCATTTGCTACCGAGAGGCAGATGAGGCCCCATCTTCTCCATAGGAGAAGGATATTTTATGTATATTTTTTTAGGCCATCGAGTCCAATTTTGTATCTTATGACATGACTATGTGACAGACTTATGATCCAAACTCATATTATTTTTTAATACAGTATCGGATATATACAATATCGGTTATCTACATGTGTGTTATTTTGTTTTATGCATGAATTACTATGTATGCGAATGATGCAAATGCCAATCTAAAACGTAGTTTGCAAATGAATCAACTAATGCATTCAAGTTCCTTGGAATATGTTGATATGTGATATAATCAAATTGTCTCTCAAGTAGCTTAATGCGCATAAACTGTCGTAGAAAAGTACGATCTCTAACCTGATAAACACCCAATAAATGAAAAAAAACTAACTGCGAGTCAAGCCGTACCTCCAAATGTGAAATGCCATGAAACTGAGCATCTCGAAGTAGCTCTATGACTACACTGCATTCAGCTACATTGTTCATTGTGGGACCCAAACAAGCGCCTCTCGAAGACACTAGTTGACTAGTTGGTGAGTAAATAACCCAAGCAGCTGCGACCAACTGATGGGTGTGGAGGCTAGCGCCATCAACAAACCCTATAAAGTGTTCAGTTGACATCTGAAACACCAAAAGCAAAAAATGCATAAGACGTAACTACAATTGTAAACAAAGCTAACTCTACAAAATGTACAACTAAAAATACATGAAAAAGCACTAGTGCCTAAGCTTAGTACTTCTTCAGGTATGATCGATGCCTGGGGCCTCTTCATGAGGCCGAACAAAGATGTCACGGAAATCATTGAAAAGATTGGTATACATAACTATTTCATCAAGAAAATAATCTGCTTCAATAAAAATACTTTCCATGATCCCTGGTTCAGTGGAAATGTTGATCGGGATGGTTCTCGATGTACTCACCCTATTCCTTTCGACAAAGAGCTTGTGAAGTGGAAGGGACAGAGGACCAATCAAAATTCTCACTAGGTCTCGGAGAGAACTCACCTCTCTCTATCAAGTTTAGCATGGGAAGTAAATAGGACCTGGGATGCATATTTTCTTGAGAGCAGTCCAAGCTTATCATAGCTTCCAAAAATGTTTCGTCAGAAGGAAAAAACATGTCTAAACAATCAGGAGAGTGGGTGGATTCTACTAACCATGTAAGAGCACAGTCCATATCTGACTCAGCAGAGACCAATGGAGTCATGATATGGTCTGTTGTAGTTTGTTGTGAATCCAAGTAGGTTACCTCTGCAACAAATACATGCACAACTGGTTCTGATTCAGTTGGGAGAATTCGCGGATCTGTCGTTAAACGGACCGTGGAAGTCTCAGGAGATGAACATTCTTCAAAAACAATAAACAAAGTGGGAGCAGGTAGGTCAAAAGTTCCTATTAATGACCCGTATAGACCTGCTCCCAAACTCTCAGTGACTGGATAGGACTGATCAATCAATGAAATAGATGAATCCGATGAAGTCTAGTTGTTCTTCCGGGTAAACGAAAGTTGATCGACTGTGACGATCTTTCCTTCGTGCGGGAACATTATAACCCAGAAGACAGCTGGTGATACTGCCTGCATGGCATATGTCCAGCTCCTACCCAACAACAAGTTGTAATTGAGTGGAGCATCTAGAACTTCAAGCTCTACTAATACTAGTTTGCCTGCAAGTTTGACATCGAAGGATGGTAAGACTCCGTGTGGAAGGAAAGATCTTCCATCAAAGGCAGTAAGTATCATGTTCGAGGGAGCTAACTCGGGCTCACCTAAAGCTTTCCAGCAAGAAATAGACATTATGCATGTGGACGTGCCCTCATCTACAACAACTCGTCGAATGGTCGTGGGACCATGAACAACTTCTATCTGGAGAGCAACGTGGTACGACAACCGGAACTTGATATCTTTCATATCAAAGCGTGCAAGCATGTTGGACAAATCAACACTCCCGATCGTTGCTAGAGGAGCATTGCGTTGCAATGGGAAAATTTGTAGTACCTCCAGGGTGGACATGGCACAAGGGGTTTGGGATAAATCCTCCACTACATTGTTGTTGGAAGCAACCCTCGCGTTAGGGTTGTGCACAGCCCGTTTGAAGACACCTTTCAAAATATTAGGCATCGGATCCACCGGTCTCTCGATGTGGAGAGGGGTAGATGACTTCGATACATCCTTCTACTGTGGGTCCGGGGTATAATTTCTTGCTCTAGTTTGCAACAGATCATCTGATTTAACCATGTTAACGAATGATTGATCAACGAAGGTGGCATGAATAGTGCCCCCAGCACTAGAGCTGCCAGAAGCTAAACTCTGTCCATGAGGAAAAGGATCTTTCAAGACAACTGGTTTCTTCTCACAAATCAACTTCTAGGCTTCTTCCATTAGAGGGCATTGGTGAGTAAGGTGGTCCTCTTGACACAGTTTGCAAGGGAACTTAGCCTTCCTTTTCTCTTTTTAACCCTCGTCGGCATTTTGTCTATCTTTGGGATTTTGCTAGTTTCCCTCCCCTTTCTTGCCCCTTATTTTGGGCTGCCAAGAGCCCTTTTGGTTTGTCTACACCTGCTGTACAGATTCTGGAGTAGAAGGGGAGGACGCAACAGAAGTTGCTTCTGCAGCAGATTGATTGAATGACAAGGCGTGAACCTGCTTTGTTAAGGCATCAAATGCTGCAGAATCGACTGAACCCATAATGCCATCGGCATATGGTCTAGGTTTAGGCTTACCTAAGTCTATATTAGACCTCGGCGCATCAGGAATAATTTCATACAACAGCCCAGACTGAGCATAAACTAAGTCGAGCTGCTGAGTTCTCAAAATGGCTTCCTCTTCAGAGGACACCCCTGAAGTGGCAACTTCCTTAGAAACATAAGGAAGAAGAGACTTAAGGTACCATTCTAATAAGAATGCTAAGGGGATGTTGGCCTTGATGAGCCTCTTTTTCCTTCTCCACTCCTGAATATGATCAGATAGATGAGTGGCCTTGTTTTGCCGAAATTTCGACAAAAGGTCTGTACCGGCATTGTACCAAACAGGAAGTTGAAAGTGGTTCAAGAAAATAATGGCAAGATCCTGAAAGGTGCTATAGGAAACCATAGGTAGTGCAAATACCACTTGGCCGCAACACTTTTCAAGGTTCTTTGAAAGATCCTCAACCTTATGGAATCGTCATTTAGTGAATTGGAGGAACACCAGAGATGAAAAGTTGTGACATGGTCACCCGGGTCCTCACCAATCTTACCTTCAAACTTTGGTATGCTTGAGGGAAATTTGGGGGGAACGGGTGGCCATGCAGCATCATGGCACACGGGGTCATTTGTAAGCTTTGAAAGATCTAGCAAGTTTAAAGTTGCTAAAAACGGTAAACATGGTTGAGCCAATGGAATTTGGTAAACAGGAACCTAGTATTGGGAACCACCCATGGCCTGGTTCGTGTACTGTTGGTTGGGGTTGCCCCCAGCCATTGGTTGTGAAATGAAAGGATTGAAATTGTTCCATACGAAAGTAAGCGGATTATATCCTTGGGAAGCAGTCCATTGTGACTAGGGGTTAACCCCACTGAACTGCGGGTTAATAATATTATCCCCTCCTCCAACAAACAGAGAGAAGGGGATACTCCCTATAGGTATATTTGACGGATTAACGTTATAAACTGCATAGGGGTTGAAACTCGGCGTGGTAGTAGTGGATGGTTCCGTCATCATACCCATAGCTGGCATGGATGCAGTAGGGATGGATCCGACTACGGATGAAGAAGCAATATTCTGAGTTACACCTTGCAACGGTTGTGTGGCAAAAGACTGAGTGAAACTCACTATGGGTACCCTTGATAGAGGGACATTGTTGGGTCCAAAAGTGGGTGTGGAGGCTGGGGCAACTGTCGAGGCTAATGAGATCGGCATGCCTAAAGTGCCAACATTGAAACTAAAGGACAGGGTCGAGGCTGAAGCATTCTGCGACGAACTCGATTGGGTAGTGTTTGAGAAAGAAGGATTAAGAATCCTTGCATCCATAGAAGTTGTGGGAGTTTCTGGAACTCCCTCCTCGTCTCGTGGGTTAACCATGGCATAAACCGGTGTAAAAAGCTAAGCACTAAACTCAGGTTGTTGGAAGCCAATAGGTACCAGAAGTGGATCGTTGGGTCTTGTAAGAGGAGGGTTAAAAGGAGTACTAAACTCTGTAGCAATTAGATCCTCAACCTCAACAGTATCAAAGACTTGTCGATTCGGTGTTCTAGGTTGTGGTTCTCCAAGAACATATGTGTCACCCGTAAGATCAAAAGAACCACGGGAATTCGTTCTCCTACGTCACGATGAAGGTGCAGAATCCACTATGAGTGGGGGAAGGTTTTGCAACCTCCGAGACCGATGAAGATCTTGGTCCTCCACAACTATAACAAAATAAAACTAAGTAAAAATCTAGTGGCCACTACAACCAAGGAGCAAACAGCATACCACTAAACAATTTCCTAAGTAATCAAACCAATCAAACAACTAGAAAATACTCTCGAAAGAAAGTCTGGGATGATTAGGGCCCAGAACAAACTAACAGAGTATCGACGGTCAATTACGTGGCGTCCTCCGAATTTCCTTTGTGTGCAAGCACTTGAATCACCAAATTGCTTTCCCGGGATTACTTCCAAAGGGTTACCTTCCATGTCTGTCCGAGGTGAAGTGGGAATCACCACCCACTCTACCTGTGTAGAATCCTAAAGGTATGATACTAAGGCTACCATCAATACAAAATAACATGGGGGGATAGTCGTCAGCCTAGTCGAAATGCATGGGCAGGGTAACAAATCCCAAAGTCTGAAAGGACCCCCGTACGCGAATCAACTTTGATTTATGGTTGAGAGGAAGGTGAGGGGATATCCTCAACAATTCCAATCTCCCACGGCCTCATGCTTAGCTCTAGTTTAAGTAGAGTTTCCCAGGACTATTTGCTATAGATGGGTTTACCTAATACAAAGTCATACTATGATTGTTGAGTAATGAAGCAAGTTTCGAGCAGTTTAAGGTGATTTAAGCTTGAAACTCTAGCCTAAGCTAGTTGATGTCGTATATACCTAAAAAGAAAAATGTTTCTAATAAATTTTATTAATAATTTCTTTTTAAGGGCTACTTGTTACTCAAGGGTTGTAGTGCGGTGTGTGGAATGGTTTGTTATGAAAGTAAAGTACTTGTAAAACAACACTTTCAAATTCGCAAAACTTTTCTCTTTTCGTTTATAATTCTTTCAAGAAATTGAAACCTAATCAATCCTAAATCAAAATCTTTTTGTATTTTCTTTTTAATATTTCAAAGCAAACTATGCTACCTCAAAATAATGAAAGACCTTACTACTAATCTACTTGAACAATTTTTTGTCTTTTTTGATAAATGTAAAAGAAAAAGAACTTGTACAAAAGCAAGCAAGATCTAAATGTAAAGCGTGTGTAAGACAAACATCTAGATGGCTCAAAGCAAACGAATCAAGAGACTCGATGAAGACTTGACTTACCAAGTTTTTGCAAAAGAAAAAATTGAGGCTTGGAAACAAAGTGAAAAAGAAGGAGGGAAAAAGAGACATTCGTGAAAGAAAGGAAGACCTAAATAGGTTGCTCCTAAGTATCAAAACCCTAAGAAAACACTAAGCCAAGAAAAAAGTAAGCAAGTGAACCAAGAATGAATTTAACAACACACGGACTCAACAGAAAGAAAACTAGAAAGATTTGACTCACTTGGACTGAATTGATAAGACAATCAAAAAGTATTTGAACCAAGCATCCTTTTGAAAGCAATCCTAAGGACTCAAACTTGAAGTCAAACCCTAATGGAAAGGATAAGACAAAGTGAAAGCATGCTAAACATTGCAACAGACAATGAACATTAAGAATGCAGGTCTGTATGACTACAACAACAACTAGGGTGAAAGTATGCAACTATATCCAAAAGAGAATAGTGCACGAACTTCAAAAAGGGCTAGTAAGCGGCAAAGACACTTAAACAAGTACTCCAGCAAGAAAATGAACTAAGAAGACTCAAAAGAGGACAACAAGACTCAAAAGAGACATAGAAGTCTCAGGGGTCAGTCAAGAAGGAAAATCAATAGGATGGAAGTGGAAATAGACGACTAGAAAACAAACCCTAACAAAAAACTGGACACTATAGGAAAATGCACTACTGTGCATTGCAGAAACTAGCACACACTAGGATATGTGCACTACTGTGTAGTGTAAAGAGCAGCGCCCATCAGGAGATATGTGCTACTGTTACTAGGGAAGACCAGCGCACATGTGTCAAAAAGATGGAAAATAGGATTTGCAGCAACAACTGAGATGAATGAAGTAGCAAGGAAAAGTAAACACAAACCTAAAAGACATCTCAAAGAATCAAAAACTAAAAAAAGGGTTGGAAGAAAACCAAAACTAAGTCTCATAGAGCAGAAAAGAATACACAGTTACTCCCCAGCGGAGTCGCCAGTCTGCTGTTCAGGATTTCTACCTTATAGTGAGGAGATGGACACTATCAACTGGGCGGGGTTGACAGGTAAATACATTAATTGCATTACAACTAGCTCTTACAAATGAATGAGATCGGGATATCGAAAGACATACCTTTAACCGATGGTTGGTCCTAGCTTTCACTTGATCTCCCACCTGATGAACCTGCAATACAAAGGATACCTTCCTCAGCGTATCTTGACCATATAACATATGATGAAATTATAGAGCAATTTAACATCAAATATAATCAAGCATTAAGCCAAATAGACATACAATCTAATAGACATCTGATTTGGGACAGGAAGGGTATTTCGACCTTTTTATTGTCAAAGAAACATGAGACAGTACAATATACCTGACGTGTCGAGATGTTTCTACAACCGAGTCTTGGGCTCCTGCTCTTCAAAATGACTTGGGACTTTCCTCCAATGTAACAACCCTTAATGCATTCTTTCTAGGTCTCTTCTTGTCACCCCTCTCATGGATCCTCCTTGTATTTATGGGACAAGGTAGGCAGTTGGAATCGAGAGGTAGTTGGATTGGGAGGTTGGAGAAGTTGCAGAACCAACTTCAACTAATCCCAATTCGTCAATTTAATATATTTTTTATTTCATCTTAAGATGTGCGCGAGTTTCCTCAAGGCATAGTAGCACACAGGACGCAACTTTAGTGTTTTACAACAAGCACCTGCAGCATTTCCAAGGTGTGTGCTAGTTTTACTTGAACAAAGTAGGGCATACTAACAGATGTGTGCTAGTCTACTAACCACATAATAGCGCACATGTTAAAAGATCAGGTAAATCAAGGAAATTCTCAACTGAAGAGAGTAGGTTCAGTCCATACATCATCCAGGGCAATCTAGCTCTTCAATCCATGTTGTCCTTTTGTGTGATCGATAGCTTAATGTGATCACAGATGGAGAAGTGTCGATTTTACCTATAACACCGCCAACATTACAATTGCTTGAGGAAAAGCAATTTCGAGCGGGGAGGACTATAATGTCCACTTCTTCTTAAGCACATAGGATCATCCCGCTAACCTATCTGATTCCCATAGGTTCAAGAGGGGCACTGACATTCAGGGAATTAACTGAGGATTGATTCCATTTACACCATAAGAAGATATTAAGCATGGTTATTATATCATCAGTAGATAAATAGGAGCCACTGGAACTAGAGGCCACCTGCATGCATGACATGCAATCCATACTGGAAATTAGAAGCACCATGCACACTGGAAGCACTGCATGCAAGTTAACTGGAAATTATAAGATAAAGCATCCTAGTCATGCAAACGTTAGGTCAAAAGTTACGTTAGACAAAGTGAATGTTATAAAATAAAGGTAAAGTGATTGAGTAAGGCCTGCCTATATGATTATTGATTTGAGAATTCGATTTGGAGAGCTTAGTGAGATATTTTGGGTTGAGTGCACACACTCAACTATTCAGTGTATTTTAGCAGCGAAATATATCTTCCCTAGTCAATATCAGGTTGGATCATCCAGATTCAACATTGTTATCATCATAAAGTATCGTTCTTCACCTTCTTGCATGGTTCGAGCTACAGATTGGACTAAAGGAATCCCTCGCTTGTGTGTTATTGTCTATGACCCCTTATAGATCGGGGGACTAGGAGGAAGGAGATTACTCCTAGTGTGGTAGGGTGGTCAACTGAGGAGTCAGTCAGAACTAGGAAATATTTGGTATGATTCAAGACTAGAGCCTTTGACAACCTCTATGACAGCTGGATCGACCTTCAGAATTTAGGTTCGTTTCGATTATTTGTTTTAAATTTTGTTGTTGTAAATATTTGAAGGAATTATTGCTGTAAATTATTCACTGCTTTATATTTGAAATATGGTATAT
This sequence comes from Larix kaempferi, assembly GCA_027924585.1. Classification (NCBI taxonomy): domain Eukaryota; kingdom Viridiplantae; phylum Streptophyta; class Pinopsida; order Pinales; family Pinaceae; genus Larix; species Larix kaempferi. The sequence continues at coordinate 1,046,900 of BSBM01001058.1, forward strand.
TCAAAATGTTAAACAGTTTTAGCTAGGACCCGGGAGGGGCTCTACAATTGATGTATTATGTGACACTTACCTGTCATACTTTATTCGGTAATGCAATAAAATATTTACTACACTCACACTCTACTATGTCGCATTATACTCTATGCATTCTTCTCTATGGATTCTGCTTTGCGCATTCAACTCTGTGCATGACAATCTTGGCTTCTGTACTATGCACCGACTTTGTTGTCATTCTTTTAACTACACAAGATAATCTTCACAATTGTCACACTGTTGCACTCTAAATTGCACCAGATAAACTTCATAATTGTCACACTATCGCACTCTACACTGTGTAAGATGATTGTCACATTGTTGCAAGATATCCTTCACAAATATCACACTATCGGACTCTACACGACACAATATAACCTTCACAATTGTCACATTGTTGTACTCTACACTGCACAAGATAACCTTCACAACTATCACACTGTTGAACTCTACATTGCACAAGATAACTGAAAAATCCCCAAATTTCATAAAAATTTAAAATTTTTCTACGCGATCTATTCACCCATACATGCTATGCGGAAGTATAAGTTTCAGCATTTAAATTTACTATTAAAATAAAAAGCGACATTTAAACATCTCATAAATAATCATTAATTATTTAATGGTCTAAATGACAATAAAATAGAAAATATCATAATTACTTAGATATACAATCGTCAATATTTACATGTCGTAATGACACTCAGAATCTATAACTCTATATTTGAATGATGTAATACTTCATAATTTATGCAACCTCTTTATCATCCTTGGACATTTATATAAGTAAGATAACGACCTCCTACTAAATAGAGAATTTGCTTTAACAATGCATGTCTATGTAAACCCAACAATTCATTCGAATCATACAACATTTTAGCTGTAAAACATGTACAAACCCAAAACTCCAAATAAATTGCATGATCAATAGAAAATTAACTTCAATTTATACTTTATCAACCATTTTCCCATATTTAGATGTAACTACAAAATCGTCACCATTTCTAATTCCATTAAATAGATAATGACGCATAAGAAAAATACACAAGAAGTAAGAAGGAATTATCAGTTGTTAACACATACGCTTGTATAATGAAAATGTCATCATGGTTAAGAATAGATGAATGCACAAAATGCACATATTCAAAGTAAACCCAACTGGATAATATTGAAGCACAATATCAAGAGAAATACACAAGAGAGACACATCATAGGGAGAGGCCATTTTTAACGTGGTTCACCCAATCCTTGGGCGATGTCCACAAAAGGTTGTGTTTTATTAAAATGTTATAATCGATAGATTACCACACAAATGTCGTAATAATCACTTTCCACCTTTCCACCTATTCTCAGGTGAAGGTTAAATTTTCAATGCTTTCCCACAATACATCATAGTTTATTACAGGGACCTATCCATAATTCCGTCTTAACGATTCGTATAAGTACCCGGTATCCATGATGGTAGGATTTTCATTTTTATCAAGTACTATATTACACTAGTTATATGTCTTAAATCACTTACACAAATTTCTTACATTAGCATTTAAAGTTGTTTGATCAACACTATGCCCTCCTTACCTATATTTTGGCTAAGCCCTTAATTCTTTCCTCTGGAGTATCGACACCTTTGTCATTTATTGGTATTCTATCATAAGTATAAGTTATATTAGTATTTATTTAAGACCACAAGCTTGCTAACTAGAATAAACTCCCTTACCATAGTTCGAATTTTCTTAAAACATTAACATATTTAAAAATCTTTCAATTCAGTTATACAATTATAAGTATAAGGATTCAAAACTATCGAAAGCATACTTACTTTTTATATAATGGACTTTTTGTCAAGATAGTGTTTAGTCTATCAATTAGGGAGGTAAACACACCCAATCAGAATACAACTATTTAATTCTGTCAAAAGATGAGATCTCTAGATAATATACTAGGTTGGAGAATTTCGTATAACCAGAGATTCTTATTTCAGTATTATGTGTTCATAAAATCTTCATGGACACATAATTCTTCATATAGCGATAATATATATAAATATATTGATATATAACAAAGACCTATGTAATAATCAGTACTGGTATAATATAAATGAAGATTTTAACATGGTTTTCTAGTTTTACTTCATACTTAAAAGACAAGAACTACAAAATGCAGAGTAAGAAAGTTAGCAGGACAAATCACCAAGACAGAGATCTACTTCCTTGCTCTAGGGTAGAGCTCAACTCGATTACTATGGTGAACCGTAGCTGATAGGAAAATAAATTCCAGAGACCGCGTTAGGTGCATAAATTGAAAACCAATTGTCGGGCAGAGATCTAAGATTTTGGGATCAATACTAGAAACAACCAAACAAAATTAAAGCTTGAGTAAATCAATTGTTGTAATAAGTTCATACCAAAAGTTAGCTAATTGCTGATATGGCAATTTACATCCATTTGTTTCCTTATAAAATGTCACGACGATAGTAGGAAAGGAGAAACTGATGACTCTCTTATAAAACACAGATGAAAGGATAATATTCTAAAGTTAAAGAAATGACATTTTTCTTATCACGAATTATGAATATAATGAAATGAAAGAGCAGGTATTTTCAATAATCAAAAGTTGAAGGTAAAACTTAAATATGAACTGATCGGAATCAATGTTTATTCGACACAGAGGTATAAGGTAAGAGGCCAAGATCCCATTTTGGATGATACACCATTCTTACACGGGTCATTATTTAATACATGCAAACGTTTGAGCAAAGAAACCTACATGGATTCGTTTCCACCGTGATCTAAACATAATATAAATATAGAATATCAAATCAAATTTAAAAATATAAGGATCACAGAGTTTCAACTCTTGGTGTTATCGTTTCCACAACGATCTAAACCTTATATAATTGCAGATAGTTTTAAACGCTAAGAAGATAAGTAGATGGAGATTTAAGGTCTGAGATCTGGATTTCTCCAACCGCCCTGTCTATTATTCCTATCACCATACATTTCTACAATTATATCTATGCAAATAGAGATTAACACAAACAGTCTTACCAATACGCAGATCGGATCGGATTTCTCTAGTTATCTTATTCTCCATTTCCTATCACTATCTATCAATACACAGATGGATATTTTCGCATTCTCCTTCCCAAAGCGTGCAGTCCCCTTCCGCGCCAAAATAAAACTGATATGTATCTCGTTATCTCATAATATCATAACTAATGTCAGTCATGGGATAATGCAAACCCAAATAAGGTTCCAGATCAAGTCTTCCCCCTCTCTCAAATCTTCATCTCCTTTCATAGCAGAGGTGTCGTATTAACCTGATGGCAGACTCCCTCATTCACAAGATGCCTCCTAAATGGATGGCAGCATGTAAAAGCTCCTATGCTGTAAACATTCAAGCTACCCCCAATCTCACAACATTATGCAGCTTTTATTCACTACTATAGACCTCGGCTACCCTTCGTCCCACTTGCAGACATAATACTAGTGACATCAACTAACAGGTGTGCTGGAAGCAATCCTTGGCCAGATGTTAAGTCACAATCTCGGCATTCTCAGTATCAAGGGAACCCTATCCGAAATAAATTCAAGTCTTTTCCAGAAGTCTAACATTCAAAGTTAGTGGTAGTGAAAACATGTACCCTCTAGCTATGACATAAGGTGATGGTAGGATTTTGTTTTGTGCCACAATGGCGGTCGAGAGCTCCACCATGGAGACCACCTCCTTAAAAATCTCAAGGTAGCCCTACTTTGGAGTTATCGACCCACTCTCTACTGTTACTCATAAAGTCCTCCCATTCCCACTACATCAGCGATATAACTCACAAGGGTTTCTCCTCGAGTTCTCTTCTATCATTTAGGCCATGAAGTGAACCCTAAATTTTATTATCATAAAACATATTCCTAATACTTCTATAAATGTATTAACCTATTGGTGAAAACCATAAGCCATGGTAACCATATTGAGGTATAATTTCTTTTATATAAACAATGGTGAAATCGTATGAAGAAGTTTTCCCTTCTTGAAGTATATATAGTACTTATCTATTAGTAATGATACTTATATATTTATTTTCCTTGGTATAGTTTATAGTCATATACTAGTAGTCGAGTATGATATTAATATTTTATGTCTTAAGTGTAATAAGTATTTTCTTATGCTAATTAAAGGTCCAAGCCTTTCATAACATATTTAAAAGGAGTTAAAATACATGTTAATATACAAAGATTATGCAACCTTTGTATGATTTATCACAGTGATTGTATAAGATTAACTTTTTTCCACCATATGTTATTTTGTGAAGTTTTTCTTTATGGTATAGGTACCACTTAGGCATACCTATATACATATACTTATTTATATGTAGGATAGGTCATTTCATAATACTTATGCATTAGCTAATATAATGGTATATTAAACTTTGTTTAAAGACGTGTCATTTAAATTATATATATATATATATATATATATATATCAACTTCACCATTTTCAAAGGTGGTTTGTAAAATAGCCTCTTAGTTTCATTTTTCTATGTTCTCGGGCTAAGTTTTCGATGTCCTCTTAGTACTAATTATGTTTAACATAATAGTTTTATATGCCTATTAGTACATCACCTAAACTTTAGGTTGTTAAGTGATTGTGTTTTGTTGACTCTTTTTGTAGTGCTTGGAGGCACTAAGATGACACCCGTCATCTACTCACGCTTTATTTAACAACACCTTTTTCCCTAGTGGCTTCACTTGCCTCTCGCTTAATTGCGTCCGTCCTCAATTTTAGCACTTAAGAGTAAATCACAACAACACTTTCAAGGTCCACTAGTGGGGCCTTGGCCTTGATCTCCTCACCATGTCCATTTACACAATTACATTTACAAAATAATAATAATAATAGGGGGTCAAATTGGAGGGATGTTACATACTCCTCCCCTTAAGAATAACACCACCCTTAGTGTTCAACAGCTTCTCTTTTGCATCCTTTCACCATCTTTCGATTGCTTTATTTTTCTGCTTTGATCGTCTTCTCATTTTTGCGATTTCTGCAAGCTCTTATCACTTATATCCTGCACATTATACAGATCATACAAGATCTTCCAACGTTATTTAGCATAATATAAGTATACAAAAGTCCAAAATAGTAAATGTTCATCATTCTTCCTTTTTCTTACTCTAGCATTCATAACATTCATACATAAATACATTTCATAGTCTAATTACAAGACAAATCATTAACGTTTGTTTATATCATAAAACAATTCTTTCAACAAAACTTTGTTGATCATCAAACTCTTTTGTACTTCAACAATCATGGAGACTTGCATACAAAAACTCTTATGTACTTCAACAATCATATAGAATTGCATACATAGCACTCTTTTGTATTTCAACAATCATGGAGACTTGCATACAAAACGCTCTTTTGTACTTCAACAATGATAAAGACTTGCATACAAAACATGAGCCTTTTGCAAACTCAATAGGAATACCTCTGTATACTTTCAGCAGGAACATGATAGTCTTACTCTGCAACTCAAATCATAGCTTCCCCTCATCGAACTTCTTGTGTGCAATTTCCAGCAAAACCACAAGGAAAAAGTCACTCCTCAGAAAACCTCTTGTGTGCAATTTCCAACAAAACCACAAGGAAAACATGAGCCCTTCCTATGCTCATTTCGATGGATATAAAGATTGCCTAGGTCTTTTGGGTCAGTATAACATTCAACGAGCACTCCACCTACTCTGTTCCACTTTCGTGGGGAACATGACCATAATTTAGGGTGGTTGTCCCATAACAACAGCTAGTTACTGAATGTGAGATGTAGTCCCTCTACCTGAGTCCAGGAGTTTATTCTTTCCCCTCAAACCTTCTCGTTTGAGTCCAGGAAATATTTCTTAGTAACAATCATTTGTATGCCACATGCAACATAATAGCAATAAAATATTAAAATATATTCATCTATTATATTCTTTGCATTTTCATGATTACACATCATCTTACCACCAATCGTGATTCATAAAATCCTGTAAATAAAATGTAAGGTAAATCATTACTTACTTTTGAGTGATTTAGCTCAACTTATTTGTATAAGTGTCTTTTGTAATCAACATTCCTCCTTCATCATGTCATCAGTTGAAGTTAAGATTACTTCCTTAAATGTTAGTATAAAGAAAAATTTATTTCCTTCAATTGCTCAACAATTGAACACATTAGTTCCATAGCATTATACTCATGCTCATTCAATTAACTTGTCCTTTCTCTTCACTTTATCCTGATGTAAACTCTCCAATATCCTTAATGTGAGTCTGAGGTCAAATCTGCTGAAAACCTGTTAGTATCATAGTTCAAACATTTAGTTTCATATAGATTCATTTCAATTGAGACTTATCATCTCAAGATTTTAAAAGATCCCATGCTCAACAAGATTAGGATTCTTCTTTTTTTCTTTTTCTTTTCTGAAATCAAACTATTAACAAGATCTTGATACTCATTAATCTTTGTTAGAAGATATAACATACTCTACTAGGGGTCTATCATAATGCATTTCTAAAATAATATTAATTTAACCCCTCGGAACATTGCTTGCAATTTCATACAATAATACACCTTTATCCTTTAAACTCAATGATAAGAAGTTCTAAATGAAACACAATTTATGTTTAAGTAATAAAATGATGATTTCTCATAAGCAAAAGTAATATTCAAACACATCATCACTTTATCACATGAATTTGTTCATACCTTTAACTATAACTTGTAACCTAGTATATCAAATTTATTCTGGCTATAAATACTCAAGGTAATAATTACTTAGGCGACTCCATATTATTGGATCCATTGAAAGAAAAAGAACATATCTTTTTGTAATAAGCATACTATCAAAAACCTAAGTAAAAAGATGTACATACTATTGTTCCTACTTGAGGACCAACTTTTTATTTTGAAGAATGCACCCAATAAGAAATAACTATAACTTCCACAAACAAATGTTTTACCCGTTCATATTCTATCATACCTACGAAGGAAATATTTTATGAGATGGCATTATATGAATCTGTTGTAACAACTCTGTATTGAATTTGAAAATGTTCAACTGACTTCGCCTATTCAAACAAACTTACTTCCTTTGAGTATACTAATAAAACTATACTTTTAACCTAGTGATGTTCATAGGTAATTCTCTTCGTAATTTTTGATAGAAAAATAGAATATCAACAATTAAAATGCGGAATTAATGATATATCTATACAATTTTGAAATTACTTATTAATCGGCATGTTTCTCAAAACTTTTCATAAACACATTTTGCCAAAGTTTTACACCTCCTTATCTATTTCTGCTAGACCAGTACTTTACCAAAGGACAATGGAATTATGAATCAACAATATTACGTAAAAGATTATGATGCTCCTATCCCTTTTAACAAAGTTTAAGTCAATCACGATATGAAAATAATTTGTATTTCACATCAATCAAAAAAGAAAATCACAAATACACATCTATATCGATTTATCCTTAGTATGAAATAATTTGCATCCTAGTGTAACTTGAAAACCCTTTCATGTATTCTTCATGCGTATCTTACCCAACTAACCGTCTTTAATGTACGTGTACACATCAATTAGTTTGATTTTGTTTTTACTATGTCCTAGAATGTTATATCATTGTTTGGAGTATTGCATGTGCGTTTTACTATCATAGATTTCATATGGAAGTACATTGCTCACACAAATAAAGTTAACTACATATGAGTAATTTATACCTTTTATTTAACAACGAAACTTTCGACAAAGATAACATACCTGATTTACTGTTTTATGAGGATAAAATACTTATCTTTACTCTTTTGGAGAACTTGAAGTTGCACTTTGAATGACATCACCCCTCGTCCATTCAAGTCCATGCATCCAAAATGAAACAAGAACAACTTGATTAGTTAACTTTCATACTTATTTATTTCATGTTAAGCCCATTAGGCTCGAGTGTTGTAACCTAGTGCTCTGATACCATATGTCACATCCCCAAATTTTGTAAAAATTTAAAAAATTTCTAAGCGATCTATTCACCCATACATGCTATGCAGAAGTATAAAGTTTCAGCATTTAAATTTACTATTTAAACAAAAAGCAACATTTAAACATCTCATAAATCATCATTAATTATTTAATGGTCTAAACGACAATCAAATAGAAAATATCGTAATTACTTAGATATGCAATCATCAATATTTACATGTCGTAACGACACTCGGAATCTATAACTCTATATTTGAATGATTTAATACTGCCTAATTCATGCAACCTATTTATCACCCTTGGAGATTTATATACGTAAGAAAACGACCTCCTACTAAATAGAGAATTTGCTTTAACAACGCATGTCTATGTAAACCCAACAATTCATTCGAATCACACAACATTTTAGCTGTAAAACATGTACAAACCCAAAACTCCAAATACATTGCATGATCAATAGAAAATTAACTTCAATTTATACTTTATCAACCATTTTCCCATATTTAGATGTAACTACAAAATCGTTACCATTTCTAATTCCATTAAATAGATAATGACGCATAAGAAAAATACACAAGAAGTAACAAGGAATTATCAGTTGTTAACACATACGCTTGTATAAGGAAAATGACATCATAGTTAAGAATAGATGAATGAACAAAATACACATATTCAAAGTAAACCCAACTGGATAATATTGAAGCACAATATAAAGAGAAATACACAAGAGAGACACATCCTAGGGAGAGGCCATTTTTAACATGGTTCACCCAATCCTTGGGTGACGTCCACAAAAGGTTGTGTTTTATTAAAATGTTATAATAGATAGATTACCACACAAATGTCGTAATAATCACTTTTCACCTTTCCACCTATTCTCAGGTGAAGGTTAACTTCTCAATGCTTTCCCACATGACATCATAGTTTATCACAGGGACCTATCCATAATTCTGTCTTGACGATTCATATAAGTACCCGATATCCATGAGGGTAGGATTTTAATTTTTATCAAGTACTATCTTATACTAGTTATATGTCTTAAATCACTTACACAAATTTCTTCCATTAGCATTTAAAGTTGTTTGATCAACACTATGCCCTCCTTACCTATATTTTGTTAGAAAAACAGGATCGCAGAGCAATAACAATAAACAGAAATGCAAATATAATCACACATACACATTACAAGAGAGACACAGATATATCGTGGTTCACCCAACTTGGGCTACGTCCACACTGAATTTGCCAGTCCTTATTATTATTACCGTCCAGCAAGGTGAAGGGATACAACCTGCAGCACAACCGCTGCACTTCCTCTTCTCTGTTTCACAGTCTCTCTCCTGATCTTAGAGATCTTTACAATGCATAAAACCTAATACATCATCATCCCCAATTTTATTACAATGTCTTTATTTTATAAGGGAAATACAATGGGAAAATACCACGGGATACCCAAAACCATGGGCCCGCAAAACAGCTGGCGAAAATAGCCCCAAAATTTTTCTTCGGGGGCGTTGCCCCCGAATCCCCGCTGGGGGACCGCTGGCCCCCTGACCCCCCAGCCAGGGGGGATGTTCGCCCCTGGAACCCCGTGGGGGGGCGATGCCCCCCGACACCCCCCTGCTGGGGTGACTATACAGTCCACCTACATATCATATAAAACTGGGTTACAAACACGGCTGATACAATATCATCTATGAGACTAGAAGATCTGGATCCACAACCAACATATTTTGGCTAAGCCCTTAATTCTTTCCTCTGGAGTATCGACACCTTTGTCATTTATTGGTCTTCTCTCATAAGTATAAGTTATATTAATATTTAATTAAGACCACAATCTTGCTAACTAGAATAAACTCCCTTACCATAGTTCAACTTTTCTTAAAAGATTAACATATTTAAAAATCTTTCAATTCTTTTATACAATTATAAGTATAAGGATTCAAAACTATCAAAAGCATACTTACTTTTTATATAATGGAATTTCTGTCAAGATAGTGTTTACTCTATCAATTAGGGAGGTGAACACACCCAATCATAATACAACTATTTAATTATGTCGAAAGATGAGATCTCTAAACAATATACTAGGTTGGAGAATTTTGTATAACCAGAGATTCTTATTTTAGTATTTATGTGTTCATAAAATCCTCATGGATACATAATTCTTCATATAGCGATAATATATATAAATATATTTATATATAACAAAGACCTATGTAATAATCAGTACTGGTATAATATAAATGAAGATTTTAACATGGTTTTCTAGTTTTATTTCATACTTAAAAGACAAGAACTGCAAAATGCATAGTAAGAAAGTTAGCAAAGACAAAGATCTACTTCCTTGCTCTAGGGCAGAGCTCAACTCGATTACTATGGTGAACGGCAGCTGACAGGAAAATAAATTCCAGAGACCGCATTAGGTGCAGAAATCGAAAACCAATTGTCGGGCAGAGATATAAGATTTTGGGAGCAATACTAGAACAAACCAAACAAAATTAAAGCTTGGGTAAATCAATTATTGTAATAAGTTCATACCAAAAGTTAGCTAATCGCCGAGATGGCAATTTCCAGCCATTTATTTCCTTATAAAATGTCACGACGATAGTAGGAAAGGAGAAACTGATGATTTTGTTATAGAACCCAGATGAAAGGATAATATTCTAAAGTTAAAGAAATGACATTTTTCTTATCACAAATTATGACGATTATGAAATGAAAAAGCATGGATTTTCAATAATCAAAAGTTGAAGGTAAAACCCAAATATGAACTGATCGGAATCAATGTTTAGTCGACACGAAGGTATAAGATAAGAGACCACGATCCCATTATGGATGATGCGCCATTCTTATAGGGGTCATTATTTAATACAGGCAAACGTTTGAGCAGAGAAACCTACACAGATTCGTTTCCACCGCGATCTAAACATAATATAAATACAGAATATCAAATCAAATCTAAAAATATAAGGATCACAGAGTTTCAACTCTTGGTGTTATCATTTCCACAACGATCTAAACCCTATATAATTGCAGATAGTTTTAATTGCTAAGAAGATAAGCAGATGGAGATCTAAGGTCTGAGATTTGGATTTCTCCAACCGTCCTGTTTGTTATTCCTACCACCATACATTTCTACAATTACATCTATGCAAATGGATATTAACACAAACAGTCTTACCAATACACATATTGGATCGGCTTTCTCCAACAATCTTATTCTCCATTTCCTATCACCATCTATCAATACGCAGATGGATATTTTTGCATTCTCCGTCCCAAAACGTGCAGTCCCCTTCCGCAACGAAATAAAACTGATATGTATCTCGTTATCTATTAATATCATAACCAATGTCAGTCGCAGAATAATGCATACCCAAATACGGTTCCAGATCAGGTCTTCCCCCTCTCTCAAATCTTCATCTCCTTTCATGGAAGAGGTGTCGTATTAACCTAATGGCAGACTCCCTCATTCACAAGATACCTCCTAAATGGATGGAAGCATGTAAAAACTCCTGTGTTGTAAACATTCAAGCTACCCCCAATATCACAACATTATGCAGCTTTTATTCACTACTATGGACCTCGGCTACCCTTCGTCCCACTCACAGACATTAATATGTAACACTAGTGACATCAACTAACAGGTGTGCTGGCATCAATCCTTGGCCAGATGTTAAGTCACAAACTCGGCATTCTCAGTATCAAGGGAACCCTATCCGAAATAAATTCAAGTCTTTTCCAAAATTCTAACATTCAGAGTTAGTGGTAGTGAAAACATGTACCCTCTGGCTATGTCGTAAGGTGATGGTAGGATTTTGGAGTGTTCCACAATGGCGGTCGAGAGCTCCACCATGGAGACCGCCTCCTTAAAAATCTCAAGGTATCCCTACTTTGGAGTTATCGACCCACTCTCTACTGTTACTCATAAAGTCCTCCCATTCCCACTACTTCAGCGATATAACTCGCAAGGGTTTCTCCTCGAGTTATCTTCTATCATTTAGACCACGAATTGCACCCTAAATTTTATTATCATAAAACATATTCCTAATACTTCTATAAATGTATTAACCTATTGGTGGAAACCATAATCCATGGTAACCATATTGAGGTATAATTTCTTTTATATAAACAATGGTGAAATCGTATGAAGAACTTTTCCCTTCTTAAGTATATATAGTACTTATCTATTACTAATACTATTTATATATTTATTTTCCTTGGTATAGTTTGTAGTCATATACTAGTAGTCGAGTATGATACTAATATTTTATGTCTTAAGTGTAATAAGTATTTTCATATGCTAATTAAAGGTCCAATCCTTTCATAACATATTTAAATGGAGTTAAAATACATATTAATATACAAACATTATGCAACCTTTGTACGATTTATCACAAGGATTGTATAAGATTAACTTTCTTCCACCATATGTTATTTTGTGAAGTTTTGCTTTATGGTATAGGTACCACTTAGGCATACCTATAGACATATACTTATTTATATGTAGGATAGGTCATTTCATAATACTTATGCATTAGCTAATATAATGCTATATTAAAATTTGTTTAAAGATGTGTCATTTAAATTATAATTATAATTATATATATATATATATATCAATTTCACCATTTTTAAAGGTTGTTTGTAAAATAACATCTTAGTTTCATTTTTTGATGTTCCTGGGCTAAGTTTTCGATGTGCTCTTAGTACTAATTATGTTTAACATAATAGTTTTATATGCCTATTAGTACATCACCTAAACTTCAAGTTGTTAAGTGATTGTCTTTTGTTGACTCTTTTTGTAGTGCTTGGAGGCACTAAGATGACACCCGTCATCTACTCACGCTTTAGCTACCAACACCTTTTTCCCTAGTGGCTTCACTTTCCTGTTGCTTAATTGCATCCGTCTTTAATTTTACCACTTAAGAGTAAATCACAACAACGCTTTCAAGGTCTACTTGTGGGGCCTTGGCCTTGATCTCCTCACCATGGCCATTTACACAATGACATTTACAAAATAATAATAATAAGGGGTCAAACTGGAGGGATGTTACAATAACCCTGGTTGTTGCGCATCCATCATAGTACCTACTTTTAACCAAAGAAGAACATGCAATAAAACATCCCTTCCTTTTCACAAGGCGTGCCTCCTCATCCTTAGAAAGCCTTCAAAACATCTTCAATAAAAACCAAGAAATCATCTTCAAGAACCCCAGAAAATTCATCTTCTCCGTGGAATTGGCACCTTTCATAGCTCCATAATTGCTTTGATGGATGATCAAATGAGGAGAGCAGTCCACTTATTTAAAAAATTCTTAATTTACTTTCCGGGCCAAAATAAAATTGTACAATATCTTGGTAGGGCCGACCTAACATTCTGGCTTGGCTTTATTTACAAATTCTTTCATATCTCCTCATTCCTATGGATTTAGAGGGATTTCCATATACCATTGGAAAGGTATCGAAACAATATTTCCAACCATGTAATCTATACTCCAATATGATCTAGTTATATAGAGTGAAAATTTCTTCAAAGATAGGGTATGCAAATCACATCCAAATTGGATATCAAAAACAATATTTGCAACAATCTTCATCTTGCAATCTCTATCTGTAGTCTCTCCCTATATTTAACATTAATGAAAACAATATCCTTTCCTTTGAAGTCAATGACAACAATATTTCCAAAATACTTGGGCATTGAGCCCGAGGAAGTTAAAAATACAGGGTCAAGAATAAGGCCTTAAGTGACCAAACGTGGCCTCTAAATTGTATAAGTAGATTTTAAATAGGGATATTGTCTCCATTATGATTTTTTAGGATTGAGTTTAGTCTTTGGGTTCCTAGACACAGTCGAGGGAGGAAAACTAAGTCTTGGTATCAAAAAAAATATTCTAGGTATCCAAGGCTAGGGACAATGTCTCGAATCACCACACATGACTTCCTAAGGGGATCATTCTCCTCTAAGTGGGGATATGGGAATCATTAGAAAATTTTGAGAACTAAAATGGGTCTTAGGGACTTGGCCATGGTTGAGGGATAAAGCCTAGGGTACATTCCCTAAAGGAAGATTATAGTAATCCAAGGCCAAGTATGACTCCTCGAACCACCACCCATAACCTCCCAAGTGGATCCTTGGACACCAAGTGAGGATATAAGCATCATTAGGAGGTTTTGAGCACTAGGTATGGTTCTTGATTCCATGACCATGGTCTGGTCAAGTGAGGAAAATCAAGCTTTACGCCCCATAGGTAGCTTCTATGGTTTAAGTGCCATGAATGACACCTTGAACCGCCACATAGGACTTGGTATCTACAATATATTTGGCCTTTAAGTGGAGATATGTGTTTCATTAGAAGTTTTTTAGCACTAAGGATGGGTCATAGGGCCTTGTCTATGGTCATGGGTAGACTCCTAAGGCTTATCCCCTCATAATTCTTTTAGCTATACAAGGCAAAAAATGATGCCTCAAACCATCACATAAACCATCTTGTGGGAATATGGGTGTCATTAGGAGGTGTTCGGTACTAGTTATGGGTCTCATAGACTTGATAATTATTGGGGGATGAAATATAAGTAACTTCTATGACTCAAGGTCCATGGAAAATCCTTGAAGCAACAAACATGACCTCTTTATGGATCTTTGGATCCAAGTGGGACATAGCTACCAATAAAATGTTTTGAACACTAGAAGTGGGTTGTATAACCCCAGTCATGGTCAACGGAGTCACGAGGTCTTAACTCAATGAAAATATGCCATAACACGTGCGTTTGTGGGATATTATTTAAAGAATACCCCTAATTTCACTAGATATTGTTAAATACCTACCAAAATCCTTTGTTGAGCTCCCCCTCTCAATAAATATTTCTAATTAAGAAAACCCTATGTTTACTAGATATCCCCTATTTATACTAGATACCCCTTTTTATACCCCCAATACCTATAAAATCGCTATACCCTACATCCCTCCAATACCTATAATATATTAACCTTATTTTTCACAATTTTAAAACCCCCCTTTATGAATGAACATGATAAGATATTTGTCAACAAGGTCCCTAAAGAAAGCCCCCAAGATGGTTCTTGTAACCTTAGACATGATCCAAGGAAGAGAATCATTATTTTAGAGATTAGAATATGATATTACATATTACTCATCATGAACTGATCCAATACTTCCACACAACTATTTCAAAATGATTATTTTGTACTACATGTATCATATGGATGAAAACTATTACCTTTACTTTTATGAATTTGTTTCTATTTTCTTTTCTCTTCTTTTATTTGTGTTTTCTAATCACTAATGCATACAAAGAAATACACTTATATATGACTCCATCTAACATACATATCCCCAATCTGATCTTTCTTAAGTCTTAAGTGTCATTATTGTTAACTTTATTGTTATTTATCTCAACATCGAAATTGTTTACAAATTTATTACTTCTAAACCATAAACCATAAATAGGGAGCATATTAGTCAACTTTCACTATAACATCATTGATACAATTATAAATCACTCTTAGCCATAAATATGCATATTAGTCAGCTTCCATTGTAACATTATATAATTATGACATAAAATCATGTTCTCTATTTATAAATAGAAGATGTATTAGTTAACTTCCACCTTGGAAGAGGACAATTTTTAAGTGAACAAAGAACTTGAAAAGGTTGTCTCTTAAATGATTTTTATTAGTAAACAAGTTATGGAGTTGATTTTTATTATAAACGTCTTGACAATTAGATTTAATTTATTTTAATTTTCGGAAGTTTAAGAATGTTCTTTTCATCTTCGATACTATTTGTTTCATAGATTTTATAGATTATATTGCGCAAATATGGTGTTTTAGGTCTTGTTAATCGTTTGGTATCACTATGAAGCTAATTGAAATTTGTTTTTATTTTTGTAATATTTAAATTGAAATTTGTTCTTATCTTTGCAATATTTATTTTCTTTCATAAGCTAGTAACAATAAAAATATAATTTGGTCGTCTTCTTAAAATTAATGATTTGTTTGTATTATTCAACTTTTTCTTAATCTCTATCTCCTATTACTTCACACATTTAATTTTAAACTTAGTTATAATAATTCTTTAACAATGTTTAATTTCTGGAGGACATTCTCATCCAGTATCCCCTAATAGCTAAACCAAGAGATTACATCTTTAATTCAACCTCTTTAATCCTTGAGCGAGTTCTACTTATGTTTGAAGTGGTGATAAACAACCTCTCATTATTCATCTTAATTAAGTTATGCTTTTCCTATAAACTTCTTTAAACATCTCTTTTTACAAGACAACAATTGAAAAATATTTTCAATGGATTTCTATGTTTAGGGTTTTACATTACAATAATTGAAAAATATTTTCAATGGTTTTCTATGTTTAAGCATATTGATGCTATGTTTGTGTTTCATGGACCGAATCTAAATACAATTCAAGAATTGTATAGATGAAGTTTTTCATATTTTTCCACTTTCCATTGAGCTTTAGCGAAAGAGTACTTGGTTTCTAATAAGTTGTCTACGATTCCTTCCAAAGTAATAAATCAAGGTAATGTATAGTTTCTATAATGACAATCCATGCTTAAAGTTTTAGCCTCAATGATAAATACAACTCCCATAATCTTGTTCTAAATTTTGTTTTATAAAGCATTTGTTTTGCAAGGCTGAAGATACAAAGTTCTATTCGAACAGTATACATGAGAAGTATGGTGAGCCCAAGGTGGGGATCAGATCCATGTCCCTCCTCCATGGGTTCCCATTTCCAACCAAAAACAAATCTTAATATTCATAGGCCTCTTATCTCATGGAGATGGATAACATCAGAGAGTTTTAATAATGATGTTATGTAAAATTCAGATGGATAACATGCGAGAGTTTTAATAATGATGCTATGTAAAATATAGAATGAGAATAGGTTCATTAAGGTCTTTGCTCTTCCAAAAGTATGTGTTTTCTTAAAAGTTTTTAAATAATAATATTTATAAATTGTTGTTAAAATTAATGATATAATATGACAGGTTGATAAAGTATACATTAAAAAATCATAGATATAAGATTTACATATAAACATTGTTATGTAAAAAATGTATATATAATTTACATACACATAAATAAATATAAAGATATATAAATTTATACATATATACAAATACTATATAAAAGAGATAATATTTTTACAATAATTAAAATTTACCTTTATATATCTATATCTTATAAATGTTGGGTTTATGAGTTATCAGTGATATTAATATTGATTATAATTATTTTGGATTCATTTTAAACAATACAAAATTTGTATTTTAGGAGATTTGATTCTTCTTACCATTTAATATAAAATTTGAAATTATATAAATTTATATTAATTATACAGATAGGTGTTTATATCTTAGAATTTGGGGTGGACTAGCATCTATCCTTTTCCTAGATTGAAGGAGGATGGGACAAGTGTACTGTCAAGATTGATTTGATTTTATGGGCGTTGTTCAAAATTCAAAATAAAAAATTATAAAAAAAAGAATATAAAATATAACTGGTAGTTAATGCATGGATAACTCATAACTCATGCATGCAAAACATGTATAGACAAACAACTCATTTAACTAAAGAAAGTAATGGATAACTAAGGCATAAATAACAAGTAATTATAAATAAGCATAGAGAACAAGTAATACATAACTAGTTCATGGCACTTAACTTGTGACCTATCGGTGTTCACCAACCACGAGTTAAGTGGTTGTACTAGTAATTAATAATTAAAGTCTATAAGAGTTCAAAATGGTCAAAGTCAACAATTTCAGACTTGCATAGACAATAACTAGAGCAGCAGATCGGGGATTAGAAGGTTTTAGGCTATTCACCATCATATGTGCTATCAAATCCCAATACAAAATATTTTCATGTTCCTTCAAAACTTTCTTCTATAGGTCTCCAAATTTGGTCCTTGAGATTTAGTTCAACTACAAGAAAAGTGCAGAATGGAGTAAAACTGTGAATTTTGAAGGACTACAACTTTCATCTGCAAGCTCATTATTGAGTGTGGGTATAGTCATTGGAAATATAATTAGTATGGAAATAACAATGAAGAGTTTGACCATAGAGGAGTATTAGAGACCTTCCTTGAAGTTGAGCAGAAAGGAGCACATAGCCTCGTCCGACAAATTGTTAATTGGGTAGTTTGTAGAATGTTTGCATATACATGTGAAATTTTTTATTATATTTTGGAAATAAAGTTTATCTAACATAATTGATGATATGAACACAATGTAGATACAATTTTGCATCAAATATAGACACAATTTAAAGTTCAGAATAGTATTAAAGAAGGAAAATTCCATGTAGTCTTGAAGAAGAAGCCAAAAGTCAGAATATCGGTGTGGGTAATGAAGAAACAATCTAATGGGCATATAATCAACATTGAAACAGTACAGCTAGTGGAAACAATGGAAAATTTGAGGATGGAGTTGCAAATTTGTAAAGCTAATAATGAAAGGTGTTAAAGGCTCAAGAGCATAAAAATCATTTGAATATACAATTAATACAAACCTTGAACTTACTACAGAGGCAAATGTCGATTGGGTCAGTCTCATTTTATGATTATGAATGCATGGAATGTTCAAATAAGAGATGACATGAAATATTTGGGCATTCCAAGAGTGCTACCAGGAATCATAGACATCACTATGCACCACCTCATGCGGATAGGAAATCATACTCATCTAAAGAGTACAAGAACAACCCAGAAAGGTCCCCAATCAGACATCATAAAAGAATACATGTGGAACATGAATTGCAATGAGATCTAAGGATAGATTTAGCCACCAAATTTTGATGGCCAGAATCAGAAAGGAGGAGATGTTGAAGATTGGTTATTAGGGATGAGGAAATATCTCCAATTACATAGTTATTCCTTCAATATGGAGGCTAGAATTTCCATTTACAACTTGCAAGGAAAGACTTCCATTTGGTGGGATCAACCGGTCCATGTGAATCATATAAATGAAAAGAGGATATCATGGAAGTAATTCAAAAAAGGTACTTTCAATAGAAGTATCTATCTGAGCATTACTATGAGAAGAAGATGGAATATTTCTTTGAACTCAAGCTAGGAAATATGAATATGGAAGAATATGAAAGAAAGTTTTTGGAATTGATTAGGTATGTTGGGTTTCTCAAAGAAAAGAAGGTAAATATACAAAGGTTCTTGAGTGGGTTACTTTCGTGTATAGGGACAGAATCTAGTTTGATGAACCCGGGACTCTTGAAGAGGCGATTCATAAAGAGAAATGCATTTATGATCTGAAAGACAAAGACAAAGCCAATTTTCAGAAGTATTGGAGAGATAAGAAAAAATATAAGAAGGTTCAGTGGAGGACATGGAGATAGTAAAAAATTAAAGATGACGATGAAGATAAAATGTTGAGGGAAGAAAATGAACTATAAAGATTGGGAAATGATAAATCTTGACTATGCCAATCCAATTTTTATTTGTTTCCATTTGAATGGAGCTTCTTGTCAAGGTCTCCTAATGCTTACACTATGTCTCTCTATACCTTATCGCCCTTCAGTTCCATCGAAGTTCCACATTCTTTTAGATGTGTTTCTTTGATGCTCAAGTTGAGTGGGAAAAATATATCATTAGTGGTTGTGGTAGACAACATTTCATACATGATATTCTGTAGATTCAACAACAATGAAGTAGCGCCATTAGTGCCAAGAAATCACCTCTTCTCTCCAAGCAAGTCATAGTATGTATATCCTCCATCAAGGATAATTTTAGGGGTGAAATTTATCCCATGGGCTATTTTTCCATGTTTTTTTTCCAAAAACAAATTCACCAATTTGCTTTTTTTGAAGCCCCATTTCGCCCAATTTTGATGGGTTAAATTGTTTTCACTCTAAAAATCGCCAAATTATTATATAAACTATATAAAATCCTTAGAAATTGAAATAATTTTACAAAAATATCGCCAAATATTTTATAGTTGACATTTTAAGAATTGGTAAGATTCACCAAGGTTTATACACTTTTAAGTAAGTATGGGTCCTTAAAATTATCTCTATCCTCCATTCGTACATAATCAAAAACTCAAATCCATATCATAGTTATCACCATCAATGCAAATATCTTGCACATAACACACTAAAAAAAAACTACATGCACATTCACCATCTCTAGGCCTAGGGTAAAGTCACCATGCCATTAAGGTTACTAACACAATGTTTGAGGGCACTCTCACATATCTTTAGACTAAACAAAATTAAGATAAATCACTTTTATATAATTAATTTAAATATACAAATTACTTTACCAAAATCAAACTAAGACAAAGATAAAATCTAACTCGTACGGGTCAAATTAATAACTCACCCCCTTACTATATGTCCCCACATAAACATATGACGTAGACAAACAGATTTATGACATTAAAATTAATAATAATATGCAATAAGATATGATTTTTAAGACTTGGGAAGTCTAGGTAAGTGATAATCGATTCATTGGATCACATTGTAATTATGTTACGAATTCTTTCATGTCAACTCAACACAAGTTTGGCCAACCTATAGTCCATAAAGCACTTTGAGAAAGTTGTATTTGACCTCAACGTACGATTATTTTAAAGAAAGAGTAAAGGCTAGTCGTGGGTAATGATGAGAATGGCTGAGAGTCCGCGCGTGTTGCGGCCGCGGGTAAGGGTCAAGGCTATCGTATCTTTTTCTCTATTTTCTATCTAAATATTGATTTCGCGAGCGTGTTTCTACAAACATTCTCGTTTCAAATCATGATGTGTTGGACCGTTGATGATTCTACATAAAGTATGAATATAAACAACTATGAGTTTGAAAGAGGTGTCTTTTCCCATACTTCTATAGAATGGAGATTCGGTAATAATTTAATAATTATTTGAATTACGTGGATCGTTGAAGACTTTAGATAGAGTATAAATATAACCACTTGGTGAGTTTTAAGCAGGTGGAAGATAGTATTAAGAATTTTTGTTGGGAGCGATTTTTATATGGAGATGTCTAAAAATTTGATGATTTTGGTTGGATGATCATTTTTTTTCGGAATTCGACATTGTTTAGTTTGCAAAATCCAAATTTCCTTGTGTTTTAATTGCGATTTTGATGATAAAAATGGATTCAGTGCCCTCTGAAACCCCCGGGCACTCAAAATTCTAGAACTTCACAGTTGTAACTTGAATTTTGAAAAATTCCGACCGGATTTTTTCAAAATCTTGCTGGAAAAATCTACCTATTCCAACCCAAATCATCGAAATTTTAGACTATGTGTTTTCTTATAAATCTTATCTCTATCCATGAGGAACAATGATAGTTGGCTTTTACTATATTTCATTTTCACATATTGTTTAAGGTTAGATATTCATTTTGTTTTACTAATGCATTACATTGTATTAAACCAAACCAAATTAGTTTTAGTGCATGACATATGCTCAGTGTTTAGCGAAGAGTCCATTTGTATTTTCGATTGAGCCATCTTCATTGATATGTTTAGTTAGTGATAACAACCATCAGGACTTTAGTTGCTATGCTAATGTAGCCTTAATACAAGAGTCTTAAGACCCATTTATAAACAACTAGCACTAAGTATGGGTCTAGAGGTGTCAGGCATGGTGTAGATGAGAAACTTGACCCTTAGGCCCTAAAGATAGATTATGGAGATCCATTGCCAAGAAAAACAAATGAAAAAACCACACATGGAATCTTAAGAGTATCGTTGGCCTTCAAGCAGACATATGGACACATTATGAGTTTTTTAGATCAAGGTATGGGTCTTAGGTCTCTTGGCATGGTTAGGGTAAGAAACCTAAGTCGTATCTCACATACCTGATAGACTCTTTCCACTATGGAGACCATAGAGTACTCAACTCCATATACAAACTCTCATCCCTAATACCAATTTCGAATTTTACAATCCATAGACTTGCTATACCATTAGTTTTAATAATGAAAGTATATAAATATAGCAATCCTTTAATCGAAAATACACATTCTAATTATGCACACATTTCTACCATGAATGCACTTATACCATGTCCATTAATTTAATGCACACAACATTTCCATAACAATATAAAACAAACACATGACATAAATTATATCCATGGCATTCAAACACAAATTGGTGCTTTTCTTTATAATATTCCTTCAACCAACTACAAATGAAGGACATTCCTCCTAGCCATAGGCACTTTTCCAAGCCTACTCTTTCTTTGACAGAGGCCAACCCTGAGCTGGGGATATCAATCCATAAGCGGTGAACTCCCCCCCCAATTATTTTACTCAAACACACTTAATCTACCCAAAGGTGTAGAAACCCTCTCGACAACTAACCCCACCACTCCAGTCATTCCCCATCAACACACACATTATAAGGGATGGAACCCCCTTCTATGTTTTGTAGATCCTTAGGTTGTCCCCATCCCCTTCTATTTCTCTAGTACATGTTAACCAACCAGTCTATGTGTGAGGGTCCCAGGTAGTCCAATTGTAGGACAAATATCTCACACATGTAGACCAATCCCATTTGCACTAGTTATTCATAATACTTCATGTGAAAAGGTTTGAAACTCGAGTTTTTATCTCAACAATAGTTCAAGCTTATATCTCATGATGTGGAGAGGATCCACCCAAACTAAATGAACGATTACTAAATGAATTTCTAACAAGATATATGCACAATTTGGTATTGCCAAGTGCCTTTCCCAGAAGTGACCAGTTAATCTCCTCTTAATCCCACATTAAGATAATTAATCCCATGATTAATTAAAGTGACACTCAAACTATGGTTAATGACTTTGGTTTAAAAAGGTCAATCAAGGCTAAGGACGTTAGTTAGGGCCATCACCCCTTAGCCCCTCTTACTTCCACCACTTGTGGAATCGCAGTCTCCCATCTCTTCTTCGTCCTTCTCCACTTGTAGTAGCCATGGATTTCTATATTGAAAATTATGTACAATATTTACAACATCCTTGGTCTCTAGGACCATCTAAGACCTAACCTTTGTTTCATTACACACATATTCACATATTGGGTTAAAAAATGGGGTATTATACTGTATACCCTACAAGAATCTTCAAGGCATGTAGGGAAAATAAAACACCTCAAACTATAATAAATGACCTCTAGCGGGTATCCTTGGCCTCTAAGTGGGGATATGTATGTCATTAGGAATCTTTGAGTAATAGGATTATGTGAGACTTTGAACATGGTGAAAGGAGGAAAATTAGGCGTTAAAGCCTAAATAATATTCTAGGAATATAGGGATGAGAACAACACCTTGAACCACCACAAATGTCCTCTAGAGTGTGTCTTTGTCCTCGGAGTGAGGATATCGGTTCCATTAGGAATTGTTTGAGCATAAGGGCACGCACACGAAGTTGGTTCCACTTTTTAGTGCCACTTTAGAAATCGGAAACGCATGTCCGAAATATAAATCCATAACACATATGCGTTATTGTGGCTAGGTTCGGACAAACCCGATCCCAAAACCGAGGCTAAGCTTAGTTAGCCTATATCGCATGTGTGATATATCGCACTTGCATTTTTTAAGAGTTACAAATCGCAAGTGCGATATATCATACTTGTGATATATCGCAAGTGCGATATATCGTACTTGTGATATATCACAAGTGTGATTTGTAATACCAAAACTGTGTTACAACATCTACAAATTGTTTCATCATAAGACTTGGTTTCAGTTAGAGTGCACTCTTAAGGAATTCCTTGCCACTTAGTAGGTTCAAGCATTGACTAAACTTATGTCTTGCAAGTGTTGTAGCTTGGGCATTTATGGAGGTTATAATGGTAGTGGAATGGAACCTGTGTCATTTGAGTATGAGCAAGACAAAGTTGTTGATTGAGCCAAATTAAAAAAGAAATTATAACATTTATTTGATTTTTTTAGGTTATTTTAACTAAGTTCATTTTTATAATGGAAAGAAAGGCTTTTTTTTAAAATTTAATTAGAGGATGTGGATTGAGATATCTCCATTTGACACGGAATTTTGATCTAATTTTTTTTGTAATTTAGTTAGTGCACAACAACTCAAAGCTCTAGGTTAATGTAAGATTTTTTATTTCTGATGAGAAGTAGTACATTCTCCCAAATAGGGAAACTCAAATTAGGAAAAAGGTATTACATAATCAGTCTTATCTTAATAATATAAATAAATGCACAGTATAAAGTAACATAGAAAAAGTGAAAATGCTTTTAAGAAATAAAATAAATAATAATTTCTTAAAATGAAATGTTAGATTTTATATTAAATACAATATGTTACAACATATGTTTCATTATATGCATGGGACACATCATGAAGGGATTGAGTTGTTGTTTCCCAACTGTAACCATGATCAAGGCCATGCGACCTTTCCACAAGGCATTAAAAAAAAATTAATGGCATCAATATCCAAACCTTATGTCAAAGACACCCTAGTGGGGGCTTGCAATGCTATAGAGAATCCTCTGCATTTTAGGTATTATTCATGGTGCTTGAGCTCAAGAATCCACCATTAAGGTTTAACCCTCTTTATTTCCCGGTCACCATAGTTTTTCCTTAAGGTCCATTTCCATTTCTCAAAACCTACACATGGCCTGTGTATCCTACTAGGATGAAGAAAAATGGTTGTGTCCTAGAGAATCATTCTCAGTCTTCTTCTCATACCCACTCATTTTAGAGATCAAGACCTATTCCAATTAGACCCCTCGACCATAAAGTGTTTGAGAAATTCTCACATGTTTTCTTAATGTTTTTGTTGATAGTTTGGGTCACTTTGTGAACTATTGTAACAAGGATGTGGTGCACATTAATAATGGGCATGCATTTTTTGTTAAATGTAACTGAAAATTCAAGAAGCATAATCTTATTTCTTACATTTATATGAGAGATTAAATGGCGTGTTCTATGATTTTACTTTATTTTATTCCTCTACTATATTGATTTTTATTTTTATTTTTATATTTCTCGACATATTATCATCCTAAATGTGAGTCGACATTGTCCAAATAATAACTATTGGCATGGATAAGGTGGGACTAATACCAAAAGCATTTGCTTGTTATGGAAACAAGGTTCAAAAAATTTACGTTCATGTCAAAACTACGATTTGGTGACATGTTATGTGCTTGCATAATGATTTTATTAACATCTAAGGAAGCCGATGCCACCTAAGTATTTGTATGGATTTCTTAGTGATAGGAGTTTGTGGGAAAGGCACACTAATTTATCAATGCAATGTCAAAGAAAGCATGTGAAAGATACACAGAATAAGAAAACAAACATATAAATCACTAAACATAATAATTTGAAAGAGAAAAAACAACACAAGTTACATGAATATGTAAATCATCGGAATCCCTTGATGAAAAAGAAGACATATTGATGACTCTCATATGGAACTAGGTCTTCAAACTATGTAATAGATCTATAATTCCTATAATGCCCAACATTGCTGACAAAATTGCACAAACTCTTGAACTTAGTTTCATGATGGGTGAAGCAAGTCTACTACTTGAGAGAGAAATCCTATAAACAAGTCAATGAGGTCCTTTCAAGATAATCCACGTGGAACGATAAATCCTAAAATCAATGTCCCATTGAATCACCCACTTAAAATGTTCTTCATATTTGTTGACACGTCATTAGTTCAAAAATTTGGTAAAAAACACTATGGAATTTGTAATGAAAATACACTAGGATCAATTTTCTACGGGATTTGTTTATTCCTTCAAGTTAGACCATGCTCAAGGGAAGGTGGTTTTGAGTATATAGTGCGTCAAAATGGAGTGACTTTAAGTGACTATGTTCGTTTTTATAATGGAAATAAAATACGGTTATTTATGTCACTTTGTGAACTGTTGTAACAAGGATGCAATACAAATAAATTTAGCTTATGGATCCAAAAAGACTCACAAATTGTTTGAAAAGAGTATGATGTATCTAGGTTATTTGACCAAAATGATATAATGTGACCAACTCAAGTGTATGAATCTCAACAATGCAATAATTCCATGAATTTGAGCACATGATATTCAACTAATTCAAGAGAAAACGGTGATTCCCGTCACCTAGCCTAAGGTAACCCATTTGTGAGGAAAATGAGGCCAAAATACACAATGCCTCTATATCAAAACCCTATAATTTATGTGCTAAAGTAGATGGGGGAAGATATATTGAAATTGGAATTGACTAGGCGTGGACCATTTAAGACAATCATTAGTCGAGGCATTAGATACCATAACAAACAAAATTTCCAATGCCCAGGGAGAACTGTACAACATTAGCTTGTACAGAGATTCCCATAGGTAATACTATTACACTGGGTTGATTTAAAAAGACGTGAAAAAACTAAAGATAACCAAAGACCAATTGTTTTCATTATTCCGAGACCCTAGCACTAGATTGGTTCCACCCACCAGTCAACCACACATTTCCATAGACCGGTGCGTGGAACCAAATGTGAAATCAAATTGGATGGATCGTTGGTACATGGTCTTCGATGAAGACCCTCACAGGAATAGAGACATCCCATTCTCTTTCCTCAGGAAGCTGTATGCAGAATTTATCTTGGGGAAACATGTGAACTATTTTGATATTTTAGAGTTCCAGGGTGTAGGTCATGGGATGCCCCAAGATAGGGAAGGGGATAGGACCGATCCTAACTGTGTGCGATGCCCTCCACGCACACCAAACACCCCTCGGGTATATCCTCTTGCGGGTCCCGTTATTGATTATACACAGGAGGCCTTATTCCATTTGGCAGATACATTGCTTCAACATGGGATTGTTGTCGAAGGCAATGTAGGCCAAGGGGTTGGCACTGCTGTTGGAGGAAATGTAGGCCAAGGGGTTGGCACTTCTGAGGCTGGCCCATCTAGGGTTGGACCATCGCACATTGAGGATCCACTTATTAGGTATACAAACTATTGACTCAAACCCAGTCGACCGGGTTTCGCATCACTGTCGACAACAACCGTTGTCTCCTTGGTCACCGGCCCGGACAGGGTTTATCCCGCCCAGCAACACCTGCAAAGTAGATAAGGTCTCACCCGAGGCATCCAGGAAGAGAAGACGGAACCATGTTTCCACCGAATGAAGGAGGACAGTTGCAGCTATGATACTTAACTTATTGCAACACTAAGATAGAGATCTTTAAGAATTCAACATAGTATTAAAGAGACATTCAACCAATACATTCATCATTTCAACAACAGTAATTGTAAGCAAGTATCACATCAAGAAGCATGACATTATTTGTATAGTGCAACATTGCATTACCATAACTGAACAGATTTTACACAGAGATTGTACCAAAATAGCTTCATCATATTATCATTGTCGATCCAGATACAATGTCTCTGCAAAAACTAGATCTCTGCAATGAATTTTGACATCAAAACATACCTGGAAATCATACAACCAACATCAAAGCTTCACATTCTTCAGAGGCCAAATTATATCTTCAACACTTACAATTCTTATCTATATATAGGCTTCCGCCTTACAACTCTTGTCCACTTACTACCGACTTCCTAACTGGCACTATGGACAAATGACCCAATATCTAACTAACTTATCCAAAAATGACCAAAAACCCGCATTCTGCGGTATAGCTGACTCAAAATTACATAATATGTGATCCAAATGACCCAAAACCCACATTCCGTGGTAGAATTGACCCAAAATGCATAACTAATCTTTCGTTGATCGCCATTCACGTCATCTTCTCGCCATT
This sequence comes from Larix kaempferi, assembly GCA_027924585.1. Lineage (NCBI taxonomy): Eukaryota > Viridiplantae > Streptophyta > Pinopsida > Pinales > Pinaceae > Larix > Larix kaempferi. The sequence continues at coordinate 1,074,722 of BSBM01001058.1, forward strand.
CGTGCCATCTTCTGCCTTGTCGCAACATCGAAGATACTGCGATAGCACTCTACCAAACCGCCTGCCAACATAGATCGTACTAGAGCTACAGATCGCACTGGAGATGGAGAGGGTTCAAAGCGTCGTGTTATTCCACACCCTTGCACAACGTGTCGCAGCATATGCTATGAGCTTGCTTCAGAGTTTCGGGGTGATCGATTACTCTGATATGTAAGCAAAACTCATTCTTTGCATAGTATATTTTGTTTTATATCACATATTTCAATTGTTTCGTAATTTACTTATATTTAATTATCTGACAATTTACATGAAAAAATATACAGCTAGTGTCCAATGACACCCCAGATTCGCATAATTCGGTCGTTAATGTTGATGACCTTAATGTAGCGGTCAATGCTGCATATGATTTTGGTTCTTCACCATTAGCTGTAAGAACTTTACTTTTTAATTTGTCATCGTGATTTAAATATTTATAGTAGAGATTGCAACATTCAATATGTCTTAATCTAGATACAATAAGTTTTATGCAGGGTGGGCAAGATGAGTTTGTGGAATCTCATGAAGGTCCCTCGCATGTAGAGGTAGATTCCCAAACACATGTATTCTTCTAATTATGCATTTAATGATTCAACATTTATGCTTTTAATTATTAGAAATTTTCTAATTGTATCTTTATGTTTTGTTACGTAGCATGATTTCTATTGCCACCGAGTGGCCTTGTTTATGGATGCATATGCCCATCCATTTAGGCCAATGTCAGTTACTGGACCCACTGTTGACCCACTTCTTCACCTTTCTCAGGTATATGATGTATAGTTTAATTTGTACATGCAAGTATGTCTCGCTTTCTTTGAAAAAGTCATTGTCCGTCCATGTAGTACATATATGTATCGTTTTCTTTGTATTTGCTGACATTGACATATGATACTTTAGGCAGGCATCTACTGAGCTAGTGGTGCCTGAAGAGCACCAAATCGAGATTGTTGGTGACCCACCGCTACCCCCGCCCAGGTACGTGTATGTCTCACTTTCTTTGAAAAAGTTATTGTCCGTCCATGTAGTAGATATATGTCTCGTTTTATTTGTATTTGCTGTCATTGACATATGTTACTTTATGCAGGAATATACTAAGCTAGTTGTGCCTAAAGAGCACCAAATCGAGGGTTTTAGTGACCCACCTCTGCCCCCCCAGGTACGTGTATATCTCGCTTTCTTTGAAAAATTCATTGTCCATCCATGTATTACATATATGTCTCATTTTCTTTGTATTTGCTGACATTGACATATGTTACCTTGTGCAGGCATATACTCAGCCAGTGGTGCCTAAAGAGCACCAAATCGAGGGTTTTGGTGACCCACCTCTGCCCCCCCCAGGTACGTGTATGTCTCGCTTTCTTTGAAAAAGTCATTGTCCGTCCATGTAGTACATATATGTCTCATTTTCCTTGTATTTGTTGACATTGACATATGTTACTTTATGCAGTCATCTACTGAGGCAGTGGTGCCTAAAGAGCACCAAATTGAGGGTTTTGGTGACCCACCTCTGCCCCCCAAGTACGTGTATGTCTTGCTTTTTTTGAAAAAGTCGTTGTCTATCCATGTAGTACATATATGTCTCGTTTTCTTTGTATTTGCTGACATTGACATATGTTACTTTATGGAGGCATCTACTGAGGTAGTGGTGCCTGAAGAGAACCAAATCGAGGGTTTTGGTGACCCACCTCTACCCCCCCCAGGTACGTGTATGTCTCGCTTTCTTTGAAAAAGTCACTGTCCATCCATGTAGTACATATATGTCTTGTTTTCTTTGTATTTTCTAACATTGACATATGTTACTTTATGCAGGCATCTACTAAGCTAGCAATGCCTGAAAAGCACCAAATAGAGGGTTTTGGTGACCCACCTCTGCCCCCCTAGGTACGTGTATATCTCGCTTTATTTGAAAAAGTGATTGTCCATCCATGTAGTACATATATTTCTCGTTTTCTTTGTATTTACTGACATTGACATATGTTACTTTATGCAGGCATCTACTGAGGCAGTGGTGCTTGAAGAGAACCCAGTTGGGGCCATTGATGACCCTTCATGCCCCCCCACCCAAATACATGCACTTACACTGTCAAGGACCATGACTTACACACGCACAGTAAGTAAAAATAGAAAGATAGACTTCTCAAAAGCCACTGACATTGGCAGTGAAAAGGGGGATAAATAGAATTCATGTATAGGGGGGGTAAATAGAATCCATGTATAAGGGGGATACATACATGTACCATTTTGTTTGTATGTACACACAGATGTACAATATGATCCACTATTTTGTATTATGACCATGGCATTCCATTTTTGAAAACATTATATGTACATATAATATAAAGCAATGTTCATATTTATATATATGGTTGACTTGATATGGGAACACGATGTGCGTTATATGCCTTGCATATATGCTTAACTATGCTTTTAAGTTTATGGCCTTGTGAAATGATGAGTTAACAATTTAGGCATCTAACTAAAAATTAGGCATATGGCATATGGCCTTGTGTTTGTTTGGTGTTGCTGTTGCGTTAAATGTTTAAAAATTTGAAAAAAAAACGTCCCAAGAAAGCCTTGAAAATTAAAGGAGATGGTTGAAACAAGTCTGTAAAGATATGCTCAACATGATGACCAAAATCAAAATTATAAATTGATGCATATGGCTGCAAATTCTCTCTCATTTTTGGTTGTTCTAAAGACATCTAATTCAGATTTTTAAGATGAACTAAAGCTTACTAAACCCTCATCATCATGAGGAAAGGGAATAGGAGGATGAGTTAGATGTCCTGATGAATTTCTTCTTGGATTTTATCTTCAAGGACTTACTGCTCCAGCTGTAGCCACATCATTGTTCACAGCCAAGAGATAAACAAAAATATCTTATTGCTGCTATGCTACACCATCGAATCTGTCCTCTCATTGAACCATGCGAATTTCTCCACTGCTCAACCGAGATTCTTCACATCCATTAACCAACCAACCTGGAGATAAAAGATAAACAAGACACAGTTTACTGTTGCTCCTGCTGGTACCATTGAGTTGTCCTCAAACCCACGAATTTAGAGCTACTAACTGTCCTCCACGCGCTCCATGAAAATATTCTTGATTGAGTGAGGACGTGGGCTATATTTATACACCTTTTTTTCATTAAAATTACTGAGCCGACCTGTTTAAAAGAATTGTTTTATTTATTATTTTAACTATGACTGAGCCGACTTCTCATCAATCTAATGCAATTTTTATTTTCAAATTTTGGTTGGGCCAACTGGGTGTTTATGGTTTGTCATCATTATAGATAAGAGATTCAATTGCCATGCCATTAATTAATTTGTTTAAGATGTAATGGCCAAGTCATTATTTAATTTGTAATGAGTTTTCCATGTCGTTATTTAACTTGTTTAAGGGATCCATGTCAACATTGTGCATTCATCACAAAGTAATGGGTCTTTTATGTAATGTATTTAAGGGCTTCAAGCATATGGGTTTCAAATTCCATGTAAAGACTTTTTCAATCATTTTAGGGCTTCTTCATCATGTGCATGGGATTCTTATGGAATCAAGCCACAAGAGGTATGGGTTCCAAAGACTAAATACTTTCTATTGTGAAACCACATCATCATCTTACTTCCATTTAGCTTGTGGGATTCATGACCCCATAAAAATGTTATGTGCATGTCTCTATGATCCACATCATACCCAAATGACCTCAGAATGGGTCATTTCGCCATGCCCCATGTTCCAATACCCAAATCATGTCCTTCTTTCCATATTCTTCATGTCATCTAGTGCTCATATCATTGCCCTGGCCATGTCATTGCTTCTTTGTCATTCACATCATCCTTGTCTAGGGTATTTGGACCAACTCCAAAAGACCACAGAATGGGTCATTTGGCTCATTAGGTGTGCCAATGGCTACAATGCCCATCACCTTGTCCACTTTGTCTTGTCCAAATCATCACACTCCATGCCAAGTCATCATGCTACTTCATCCATGTCCATGACATCAATCATGTTTATCATTTGTCATTAATGGTTTTTCATCAATGATAACCATACTCAACAAGTTATTGAAATTCAAAATAATCAAATACTTTGAGATGAAATGAAATGGAATACTTAAAGGATCTAAAAAGATGTAAGATGTATCCCAAAAATTAAGTGAATTGCAAAATTGAGCTCCCTAATGAGTGATTAAAACACAATGTTTTAAAATAAACGTAGACCTCAACTATTTTGCACCCCTTACTAACCTTTATTTCCCAATCCTTAGGCTTCTAACATATCCTAGATACCTAGACTTACATCCCCAGTATCATAATCCTTCAACATAAGGTACTAGTTGCCATTTTTTTTGTCTAAACAACCTACAGGCCTACCTCGTTTAGTGATATCATGTTGCTGAGTTATGTTGAGTTGCAATTCGCATGAAAATGTCGTTCAGGTACACTTGGTGACTTTCAGTATGGGAGCGAAAAGCAAACGGAGCAGCAAGATTGCATGTCGTTGGCTCCTGCAAGTGTGTATGGGCAATGCCGACATGGGAACACTACCAACACTGGATCGGTGGAGGGTTTTGCAAAGTTGACCCACCAATGCGAGAGTTGCATTGAAAGAAACTGAGCAAAATCATAGTTTACGAAATGAATTCACAATGAAGTCACTGGCCCATGAGAACATCAGGGAGAGGCCCCCCTAGAGGTAATCGCATGCCAGGAGACCAACGGAGTCGACGGTTCATCGATCCGACCTCCGGTTGCTGAGTTATGTTGAGTTGCAAGTCACATGAAAATGTCATTCAGGGACACTTGGTGACTTTCGGTCCGAGAGCCAAAAAGAAAACAGAGCAGCAAGATTGCATGTCGTTGGCTCCTGCAAGTGTGTATGGAAAATGTCGGCGTGGGAACACTACCAACATTGTCTTGGTGGAGGGTTTTGCAGAGTTGACCCACCAATGCGAGAGTTGCATTGAAGGAAACTGAGCAAAACCCTAGTTTACGAAATGAATGCACAATAAAGTCACTGGGCCATGAGAACATGAGGGAGAGGCCCCCCTAGAGGTAATCTCATGCTAGGAGACCAATGAATTCCACGGTTCATCGATCCGACCTCCGATTGCTGAGTTATGTCCAGTTGAAAATCGCATGAAAATCTCGTTCAGGGACACTAGGTGACTCTCGATCTGGGAGCGAAAAAGAAAACGAAGCAGCAAGATTGCATGCCGTTGGCTCCTGCAACTGTGTATGGGAAATGTCGATATGGGAACATGACCAACATTGGCACAGTCGAGGGTTTTGCAGAGTTGACCCACCAATGCGAATGGTTGCATTGAAGGAAACTGAGCAAAATCCTAGTTTATGAAATCAATGCACAATGAATTCACTGGGCCATGAAAACACGGTGGAGAGGCCCCCCTAGAGGTAATCGCATGCCAGGAGACCAACGGAGTCAACGATTCGTCGATCCAACCTCCGGTTGTTGAGTTATGTCGAGTTGAAATTCGCATGAAAATGTCGTTCAGGGACATTGGGTGACTCTCGGTCCGGAAGCGAAAAACGAAACGGAGTAGCAAGATTGCATGGCGTTGGCTCTTGCAAGTGTGTATGGGAAATGATGATATCAGACACTACCAACACCGGCAAGGTTGAGGGTTTTGCAGAGTTGACCCACCAACACAAGAGTTGCAAGAGTTGACCCAACAATGTAATTAAATGTACATTAATATAAGAAACATCAAAAAAAGTAAATTGCAACATCTCGGGAGCATGTTATTTTTGATTTCTATTTGTTGCTGTCTAAAGACACCGGATTTTTCTTGGCGCCTCCAATGTGCCATAGATTGTGTTTGTATCCTAGGCACATGAAAGGCTAAACATTAGTACTCTCATAAGAAAATAAAGAGAACCCAATGAAAATGTGCAAACATTATTTATAGATAACTCACCTGAGGTTGTAGGATTGTGTTTATAGTGTCCAATATCCTCTGAATAGTATTATGTATGTGAATGGTATCCGTCAATCACAGGTTAGTACATTGGGAATAAACTAAAGGCTAAATAATTGAAATTGTACTTCAACACGCACTTTAAATATTAAATAACGCACCTGACAATCTAGCCACACTAGATAATCTAGTAACACCTGACAATGCACTCACTCGAGTAGGCCATCTGGATCATCTATGCTGCCGATGGTGTCCATCAATCTCTCATGATCTAAATGAGGTAGCAAGTATCGTACATGTGACCTATTTTTATTCGAAAGTGTGCATAGCTTGATGTTTATACCAACTACCAGGTTGGTGAAGTGGTATACAATAGCTTTTGGTCTATATTCCTGATATACATACTCACCCTTCCTTTTCTGTTGTGTTGCCAGTGTCAAGTACTCTACTAGTGTCAAGTACTCCCTTTTATAACCATCGAGCCAGTTGGGAATTCAATATTTTCATCATCTCTAATAGGTTGGAGAATGGTTTGTTTCCCCTCTAAGCAACGTGCCAACCAATAGTCAGATCCCCATTCATTATTTTTTGGGGTAACCACTGCATATATCTAACCTGTGAAAGGAAATCGGAAAAGGTTAAAAATACATTTATTAAAAAAGGTTTTGAATGTAGCATAAATAAAATTTCTTTCAATGTAAAGGCTTGTAGTGATTTAGGTACTACTCATTTAATTTTTTGTACCTGCTTGTAGGAGATCCGATATGTGATCATATTATGTAGAAATATATGTCTGGTCATCTTCCAAATGGTCTATTTCATTAACCCCCTTGAAATCGGTGCCAAGTGTCACTCGATCCCATGTATCAACTGTACCTGTATACTCACAATCATCCCATTCATTGATGCTACAGGAACTGCAAAAGCAAGCCTTCAATCTTGTCCAAATTTGTAGGGCCGAGTTGTCTGAGCTTCTAATTCAATGAAACTATCAAGTTCCATGCACTATGTTCACCCAATGTGTTTGGGATCAGTCCACATCTGTCACCTCCCAGAATATTCTCTACACTAGGTGTTTCCTTATTGCTTGTTCTCCCATCACAGACGCACACCATTTCACTATAGATGCAGCATCTCGAAGGTGAGCACCTTCAAACTTCATCTCTTCCATTCGAAGGGCAGTTTTTATGCATGCACCAACACCATCGTGCTCTCCTTTGCCATGACCTATTTCAAAGTAGTTCCATGTATGTGGGACCTTGTATTTTATGTGCAACAAACACAACCATTGAAATACATGTGCATTCTTGAACTGTCCAACACAACCATCTGACCAAATCAAATGACGATAAAATGGTATATCCATAGCTATCACATGATCATAGAACAATTGAAAGCAATTTTGCACGTAATGGATGTCATGGGTCCGGTCGTCACTTATGTAAAAGTGAATTTGTTTCAATATCACATGTTTCTCTTCATTTCTATATGGCCCATGTCGATAAGTGATATGGACCATTATGCTCACCTGCTCTGAGTGATAGTATTGACTTTGTATTTCATTTTGTGGTTGTAGGGTGTAATTTTCCACAAAGTCAGCCACTGATAGTATTGTTCCGAGAGGGAAGGTGTCCCAACATATTATCAATTGCTCATCTTGCCACCGTTCCATATCGACATGCTTAATGTACTGTTGGATCTTTCCACGAAACTCTGAAATAAAATCACATACTTGCACCTGGTGGAAAAAAATAAATAGTGTTATAAAACAACATAAAAAGATGTACATGAATATTAATATGCCAATATTTAACAATGTTATAAAACAACATAAAAAATGTACACTTAGTTAAATGAATATTATTTATGTAGATTGTCACATTTGAAGTCACCAATTTAATCTTCCTGCTTTCTTTCCCATCATGTAGCTGATATGTCTCGTACTAATAGTTCTGCTTCTCGACAATTGCATTCCCGAATACTTGACCTTCACTCTCATGGTTGCAATTGGACCATAATGATAGCCCACCACAATTGTTGCAAGAACACTCTACACATTGTTTTAAGTAATGTGTCTGCCCATCTTGCCTCAGACACATTATGCTATGGATGAAATCTCTAGATGGCATTGGCGGTACTGTACTTGAGCATTCCTGCACATGGTTAGGATGCAAAAAACGACGTATATGTGCAAATGTATGATAATATAGATCAAACTCTATGTGGTATCTACAAAAACAAGTGTTCCGGATGGTATTGATTCTAATATAACAAGGCTTGCATTTTTCAAAAGATCTTTTCCCGAGCCTTAGATCTACGTCGAAAACTTTAAACATCTTGAGCACTTGAGTTTGTGTCATGTCAAGATAATGTTTAACATGAGGTTCATTGTTCATAGAACCCCTACAACGTTTTAACACATCCTTTGTGTTAGAAGAAGACCTAGTGTTATCATGACAAAAAGTGTGCACTAGTCCCTTCACTGCTTCGACTAACTTCATGTCTTTGCGGGGAAACCTACCGCTAAATGCCCATAATGTTTCCATTTGTCCCTCTACATCAAGGCCGTCTCTTCTTACTGAATATTTTTTAAGTGTCTTTGGATGTAAAGGCACAATTTGTGATGTGCATTTAAGTAAATGACGTTGTCTTGTGGATCTACATACAATTGATTCAACCAATACACGGCGAGCCACATTACAGTCCTATGAACGATTTTTTTTACCAATCGATGTGAATGCAACAGCAAGAGATTTAACAATGTGATTACTTGATTCGGTATTCTTCAATGTTCTTATGCCTAACTTTCTTCTAACATTTGCCATACTTCTAGATTTAATCAAAGCTGAAAAAAATTGGCATTTACTGGCTTTAGATTTTTTATCAAAATATTGTTTCATTATTTGAGAACAATGACGAAGGATAGTGCGTTTAGCCACCTTACCTTCCATGGAAGTCAATTCGCTCTTGTCCACTTGTATGCGTTTAGGAGTTCTCTTTCGTTTTTATGTGAGATTTCTTGTGGTCTGAAATGCTGGAGTGACGTTTACATCCATTATAGGCTGACAACATCGATTAGGAGATTTAACCACCTGGCATGGTTGTTGTGGAGTCACATTTGCATCTCCAGGAACATAATGATTGAACTCTTCACAATATTTTCTGCTTAATAATAGACCAAGATTATCATCTCGGCTATAACCAGCTTGAATTACGTTGCAATATCTTCCTTAGCCTCTACGTCAGGTATCTGTTGAGCAGGAATGGGAAGTATTTGCTCATCCAATGAATGCCAATGATTTCTTGAATCTTCCCTCTTCTTTTCTATTTTATTTTTAGCTTCTTCGGGTGTAAGCACCTTCCTCGCTCACTTCTGACCTCTATTACGTACATTCCCCATTGAAATCCACCCAAAATTATACAAAACCTATGGATTTGTGTAATAAATGATTAAATGGCAGGTTGAATAGTACACTGTGCATGGGTTCAGAAGAATTCTGTCTTTTGCTACAGTAAAACTGGCCCATGGCCCGCAACCCAATATTTTTTATAAAACCCATATCGCATATGCGATATAACGCATGTCTATTTTAATGCATATGTGTTATATCACATATGCGATATGTATTCTATGCTTTTTACCTAATGCCAGTTTGTCTAATGTGATCACTAAATCACAGATCGCATGTGCGATATATCGCATATGCGATTTAGTGCATATCAAATATTGAAACCTCATTTAACCTTATAATGGAACCCATACCCATGGTTAAGACCTCAAGACCTATCGTCAGTGCACATAACCTCATAATGGAACCCATACCCAACCTAGAGGCCAAATATCCCATCTAGAAGGCATGTGTGGTGATTAAAGGACTCATTTATAGCTCATGAGCCATAAAAGCTTCATTTAGTTCCTAAGACCCTAACTTTTCTTCCATGACCATGATCAAAGTCCCAAACCTTATAATGACACCCTTATCCCATTTAGACTCCATTTATAGGGCTTGTCATAGTCTGGGACCTGGTCATTTGTCCATGAACCATCAAAACATCATTTAATCCCTAGAAGATTGGATTTATCCTTGGACCATGGTAGTGTCCTCAGAACTATCTCTTGTCTGGAAATATTCAGAATGGTTCCTATATCAGACCATGGTCAACACCTCGAGAACAATCTTCAATGCATAAAATAGTCTAATGGCACATATATCCCATATTAAGGCTAAATATCCCCTTTAAAGGGCATGTGTAGTGGTTTAAGACTTGTTTCTATTACACTTTTGTCCCATTACCATGGTTAAGACCATGAGACCCATCCTTAGTGCATAAAACCTCATAATGACACCCATATCCCACTAAAGGCCAAATATGCCATCTATAAGGCATGTGTGTTGATTTAGAGAGTCATTGTCTTTTCTTCCATGACTATGGTCAATGTCCAGAGACCCATCCCTCGCATCCAAAACCCTATAATGGCACCCTTATCCCCTTATAATACCATTTAGACTCCCAAGATTCCATCCAAATGGTCTATGGGGTGGCTTGTGGCCCAACATTACATTGATTAAGCTAAAAGAGGGGTGGGGGGAGTCAAAGGAGGGAGAGGAAGGTGTAGAGGGAATCATGGGAGGGAGGGATGGGTAGGGGAGAGATATGGGGGGGATGAAGGTAGGAGAAATATAAGGGGAAGGGAGGGATGGGTAGGGGAGAGATATGAGGGGGAACTGAAGGGAGGAGAAATATAAAGGGAAGTGATTGGTGGGAGGGGAATAAATATAAGTGGGAGGGAGGGAGGGATGGGGGGGGAGAGATTTAGGGGGGATGGAAGAGGGAGACATATAAGAAGGAGGAATGATTGGGTGCAAGAAAGATATAGGATAATGGATGGAGGAAAGATATAGCATAATGGATGGAGGGACAAATGAGGGGGGTCTTTAAAGAGTGAGAGGGAGGAGAGGGATGGATGGAGTGGTGGTATAGAGAGAGGTATAGAGTGAGTGAGTGAGAGACACAAATGTGGGGGTGGTTAAAGAGTGAGAGGGGGAGAGTCAGAGAGAGAGAGAGAGAGAGAGAGAGAGAGACGAGAGATGGAGGGAGAGACAATGATGGATGGAGGGATGGTTAGAGGGTGAGAGAGTGGGATAATAACAATGAGAGAGTAGGGATTTAGGGAAATGAAGGATGGTCAAGGATGGCTACACCGAGGGATAGAGATGAGGGATTGTGTGTGTGTGTCTAAGAGAGAGAGAGAGAGAGAGAGAGAGAGAGATGGATATTAAGGAATGGAGAGAAAGATGGAGAGATGAAGAATGGATGAAGGATTGAAGGTGGAGAAAGAAGATAGGGGAAGAAAGTGAGGGATGGAGTGAGTGATAGGATGGAACACATGGAGGTAGAAGGAGAGTGAGGGGGGAAGAGAGAAAGTATTTTGGAGGGAGGGAGGGGCAACAAAGGAATTGTTTTAGAGGGTGTGTGGATGTGTGGATGTGTGTGAGAGAGAGAAAGGGGGAAGATTGGTTATAGAGGGAGAGGGGGTGTGGTGTTCCAAGACCAAGAGGTGTGTAAGTTTGTTTGAGGGGGGAGTGGTGATATTATGAAGGAGGGGGGATTTAGGCAGAGAGGGGGAGATAGAGAGAGAGAGAGGGAGGAAAAGGGGAGAGAGAGAGAGTTGAGGGAAAGTTATAGAGGCAGAGAGATAGTAATGGAGAGAGGGTGTGTGGATGTGTGTGAGAGAGACAAAGGGGGGAAGGTTGGTTATACACAGAGAGGGGGTGTGGTTTTTCAATACCAAGAGGTGTGCAAGTTTGTTCGACGGGGAGTGGCCAGATAAGGAAAGAGGGGGGATTTAGACAGAGAGGGGGAGAGAGGAAGAGAGAGAAGTAATTATGGGGGGGACAGAGAAGGGGGTGGAGAGAGCAGGTAGGGGGAGAAAGTGAGGTATGGAGTGAGTGAGAGGATGGAACACATGGAGGTAGAAGGAGAGGGAGGGAGGGGCGAAGTGAGAAGGGAGAGAGAGAGGGAAGCGAGAGAGAGTGGAGGGGGAGAGAGAGAGAGGGTTGAGGGATGGTTATAGAGGTAGAGGGGTGGTGAAGGAGAGAAATAACGATGGTTAGATAAAGAGGGATGGAGAGAGGGTATGTGGATGTGTTAGATAGACAAAGGGGGGGAGGTTGGTTATAGAGGGAGAAAGTGTATGGTGTTCCAAGACCAATGTATATGTAATTTTTTTTTTAAATTGACATATCCAGATATAGAGCCTATAGTTGTTGTTTACCCTGTTCTGCCCATTGAGGTTGATCATGCAGAGGCAACAAGAAGGAAATCCTAACTTGGTAACCTCATCATCCTAATACCTCCTTTGGACTAGCCCTTGAACCTCCAATAACTTGACTCATTATCCACAACCATTCACAAAGTTTAGGCTAAGCGTAGTCCTTTTACCACACTTACACTAAACCGCTTTGGAGGGGCCAATAATTACCATGGTATTTTTCTTTTAGATGGGGTTTCTCCCAAAGCCTATCCACTAACTTGGTAAACTCTTTTTTACTCTTGTGCTAAGCTACTAAAGATTAAACGCATATGCGTTATATCGCATATGCGTTATAACGCATATGCGATATGAACAAGGATAAAACGCATATGCGTTTTTTTAAAATTTAAAAAATCGGCAGGAACAAGGCTTGGCATGATGTTCGGAAATAGCTTCGGACTACCGAACCTATTTGCTAGAACAAATAAACCAGGGCTATTGCCTGTATTTTAGAATTCTATCAAAATGCTCAGTTTCAATGGTGTGTTTTGCTATGACAAACACAATATTTTTTTATGAAAATATAGAATATTGTAGAGTACGATCTAACGATTCCGAATATGTAATTTTTTCCTAAAAATGTATGTTTTATTTATTTATTATTATTTTTCTAAATGACATACATCAGTCTTCGAAAATAGATACATCGATTGGTTTTTATATAACTTTTGATTGCCTTCACCATTTCCCAAGAAAACTATATGGTGCACTAGAGGAGAGTGAGCTCTACAATCTTATATATATAAATCAAGGATTTCATTAAATTTTGCCCCTAAAGTGTTGCACCTGCACATAACATTTTCATTTCAAGGTTTTCTGACTTCAATAATTCATAATAAAAAAAATAATTCATGATTTTTTTTGAACAAATAGTGTTGCACTAGGCCCATATGTCCTTTATATGTCTGCAAGATTTTATCCAAAATTGACACCATTTACCTTAATAATTGATGCACCCGCACAAACATATATGTTATGATGTGCTGGAAATTTGAAAACCCAATTTAATAGAAACTAATTTTATAATCATTTACATAAATTTTTTATAGATAAATGTTATATATTATGAAAGTTGATTCAATTACCTATCTTTTGTCTTTTTACTTCATCTTCAAATCCGTTAGGTAAGTACCCCTAATTGTCACTTAAATTCATAGGCTCCATGTTTTTTCAGTATTATGTGGCATCTAAAGTGTCTTTAAAATCCATGATTGTGCATCAACCCATAATTTATGGGATTGAGGGCCTTGGACATGGTAGGGGGAGCTAACCTAGGTATTAGTCCCTAAAGGAATCATTTAGGTATCCGTAGCCAAGAATACAATCTCAAACTAGCACATATAACCCCCTAAGGGTATCCTTGGCCTTTGAGTGGGGATATGGATGCAATTAGGAGGTCTTGAGCACTAGGTATGAGTTTTGGGGCCCTAGACACATGGAGATGAGGAAATTCGGGCCTTAATCCCTAAAGGTCAAGGTTGTGTCTAGGGCTTAAGGCCCAAATTTTATAGAGAGGTTGTGAAGTGCAACACATCACCTCTCTATAAAATGTTAGGATCCAATGTGGATATGGCTACCGTTGAAAGGTTTTGAGCATTAGAGGTAGGTCACATAGCCCTTGTCATGGTCGGTGGAGCAATACCAAACTTTGGTCCCTAAGGGAAACCCTAAGATGGTTCTTATATCCTTAGACACGGTTTAAAGAGGAACACCAATGCCTTAGGAATTAGAATATGATTTTACAGATTGTTGATCATGTGTATGATCCAATATCACCACATAATCATTGTAAAATGATTATCTGAACTGCATATGTCATCTGGAAAAAAAATCTTTACATATAGCAATTTGTTTATATTTCCTTTTCTCCTCTTCTATTATTGTTTTCTAATCACTAAAACATACAAGGGAATACACCTATATGTGATCCATTGTGATATGCATATCCCAATTTGATTCTTATTTGTAAATCTTAAGTAACATCATTATTAACTTTATTGTTATCATATCAACATGGAAATTGTTTGCAAATTTCTTACTTAGCCATAAATAGAGAGCACATTAGCAACTTCCATTGTAACATGATACAATTATGACAACAAATCATGATCTTCAACAATGAGCTTCTTATTTATAACTATACGTTTTTAATAGTGAGTTTCCAATTTATAAATATAAGAAGATGCATTGGTTAATTTCTACCTTGAAGGAGAAAATATTGTTACATGAAGCCAATCTTTATACGCCAAGGAACGCGTTGAGACTCCGTCTTTATATGTAATATATTTTTTAATCTCACAAAATAGAATATAACCCTCTAAAATAGATTTGATGAAAAAACTGAGGTTATTGTTTTGTGAAAATTCTGTCTTTATTTTTTTATATTTTATTAGTAAATTAGTTATATAGTTAATTTTTAGTACAAATGTTTTGAAAAATAGATTTAATGTATTTTAATATTGGTTTTCATCTTACACATTATCATGTCTCACAAATTTTGCATACTACTTTGTGACATGGTGTTTTAGGCCTTGTCCATCACCTTATGTCACCATGAAGTTCATGGGAATTTGTTCCGGTATCTTGGTAAATTTTTTTTTTTTCATGGGCTAGCAATAATGGAAAGACAATTTTGATCTTCTACTTAATACTTGGGATTAATGATTTGTTTCTATTAATTCAACTTTTTATTAATCTCCATCACCTTATTAATTCATATTTTAATTTTAAACTTAGTTATGATAGTGTTTTTAACAATGTTTATATCTTGGAAGATGTTCCCTCATCCACTTTCCTCCTATTGTTTAACAAGAGATTTCATCTATACTCCAATCTCTTTTGATCCTTGAGTGACTTCTACTCATGTTTGAAGCAGTGATAAAAAGTATATCATTGTTCTTTTCCTCCAAAATTAGCTTGTTTTTTTCCTTCAAAATTCTACAAATATTTCTTATTACATAACCTTAATTCAAAATATTTTCAACGGATTTGTATTTTTAGGTAAAGTGATGCCATATTTCCATTTCATGGACCAAAACTAAATAAAATTCAAGAATGAACCTATGAAGTTTTTCATAGTTTTCCACTTACCCTTAGTTTAATATTTCTTGGTTTCTAATAATTTTTTAGTAATTCTTTCTTAGGTAATTAATGACATCACTAGTAACAACCCATATTTAAAGTTTTAATCTCAAAGACAATTACAACTCTTAAGATTCGGTTCTAAATTTTGTTACATTATTTTTTATACATGAAGTAATTTTTTTAAAAAACTTATGATACAAAGGTCTATTTAAACCTCATACATAAAAATTAAAAATTTATGATACAAAGTTCTATTTAAACATTATACATTAAAAAAAATATGATAAGAGTATGGTAAGGCCAAGGTGGGAGGGCTAGGCCATGTCCCTCCTCGAGTTCACATTCAAATATAAAAAAATTTAAATCTTAATATCCATAGGCCTTTTATCTCCGTGAGCCATGAGGCCATGTCCCTCCTATATCGGTTCCCATTTGAGTCCCTATCAAAGATTTTAGATATTAATATCTACAGGCCTCTTATCTCATGGAGATGGATAGCTCATTGAAGTTTTAATAATTATGTTTAATATTCATGTGAATCTTATTTTATGTCGAAAAGTTTTAATAATTATTATGTTTAATATTCATATAACTCTTATCTTATGGAGAAAAGTTTTAATAATGATGTTTAATATTCATATGACTCTTATTTTATGGAGAAAAGTTTTAATAATGATGTTTAATATTCACATAACTCTTATTTTTGTTTAATATTCACATGACTCTTATGTTATGGAGAAAATCGTTTTAATAATGATGTTTAATATTCATGACTATTATCTCATGGAGATGGATAGCTAAAGTTTTAATAATGATGTTATGGAGATGGATAGTTCACTTTAAATTTTTAATAATGTTGTTATTTAAAGTATGGAAATGGAATAAGTGCATTAAGGTGATTTTGTAAAAGTTTTTAAATTAAAATATTTATAAATTGTTGTTTAAAAAGTGTTTTTACAAGTTGTATGGGATAAATATTGTTATATGAGTGTAGTTTGCGTAGGTTCAATAGTTAACATCTTTTTTTTCTTAGAAATTTATAGGTTCAAATTTAGAGGGGGTAGTATGTAGTCCTATGTAGATTTTAGTAATCAAATCATTGTGCGGAGGGGAGACACTTATCCAACAAACAAAGAGACCTCATATACTAAATTGACATTAAAAACAAAATTATATTATATATAACCAATAAATGATGATGATGATTAATGTCCGCTGAGACCAACTTTGGTTTATCGGATCGTAAGAAGGTTATTACTTGGTTTGCTTTAAAATTTTGTTCCTATACTAAAAAATCTTAGAAAAAAGCTTTCCAAGATCACTATAGTTTTGGCAAGTATGGATGTTAGAAATGTTTGTATTGTAACAAGTACTATGAAACTCATATCTAATGTGGGTGTAAGCAGGACACTCTAAGAGAAAGTGATTTTCATCCTCAATGCTCACAGACTCGCATAGATGGAAAACCCTTTCCTCCCACGGAGTTTTGGTAATAGACCAACGCCCTGTTTTGCTATAGAGCTCATGAGAGTTCATTCTAATCTTGGCTATATTCATTTTCTTCTTTGAACTAGTTACTATTGAGAGATAATTCTAATCTTCCAAATTAGGGTTAACGACCTCCTTATAGTATCTTAGTTTTCTCGTAATCACTAAATTTTCCTCGCACCACAATTTCTCTTTAAACTTAGAAGAAATAATACTTTTGACATTATCGATATTCTGCAAAGTGTCATTTTCATCAATGCCCCAATGGTCTAACCAAGCCATTGCATCTTTACACCAACTCCACTTGAGGCGTAATTGGTTTTGACCTGAATTTAAAGCAATTTTAGGAAGAAATAATCATATAATATGACGTTGATCACATATAAATATAAAGAAATAAAATGTTTTTCTTTATAAATTTAGATATAAATACTAATATATAGAGAGATAAATAAAAAGATATATATATACACATATAAAAATACTGTTATATAAAAAAAATTAGTTTAACCATATATATATATATATTATCTTTATATTTCTATAATTTATTTTTACGTTTATAATCCAAGCTAGAAGATGTCTCAATGGAATTGAATCCAGGTGGATGGAATGAAATCCATCTAACTCCACCAACGACCACCGTATCCTTGACCATATTTCATTATTATAAATGAAAATATACATATTTACACATAAAAATAATTATATATAAAAAACCAATAATTTAACAATAATTAAAATTTATTTTTATGTTTATATTTCTATCATTTTGGGTTTTTAAAATTTTAGTTATATAAATTAATATTTCATTATTTTTTTAATAATTTTTGTTTTATTAATACAAATAAATATACATAGAAACTAGATCCATGAAAATAGAACGAAACATAGCCAACGTTTCATGGTCCCAAGGGTTAAGGTTATATCGGACATCAATTTACTTATTACTTATTAAAAGCCATTTGATGGGGTCAAAGATTGGAGAGCCATATGGCTTCTCGAAAGGTTCCTTTTTTTACCTTACAAAACTCTCACGAATCCTAGTGTTAAAGTTTTAACTTTGAAACATTTAAGAGGTTAAATATCACAAAAGAGATAGCACAAAAGAAATGAAGATGAGAGATGAAGATGAATGTTTATTTAAAGTTTCAATGTAAGTTAGGTAGATTTATTATAATTTAATTATTAGATTGGTATTGAGGATAATTATTATTAGTAAATACGAATTAATTCATTATTTTTATGTAAGGAATATTATGGTATTTTTTAATCTTTTCCAATTTGTTAAAACGACAATTTTTTTATTAATCAAAAACAATTTTTAAATCCTATTTCAATACTAAAAATAAATAAAGATTATTATTATTTTATATGATAATTTAAAAAAATCATATAAAACTTTTAAATAAAAAATTTATATGATTTATAAAGAGAGGGGTATTTTTTTAAATAATTTCATAAAAGTTAATCGATTTTTATAAAAGGAGAGGGAGGTGATTATTTCAAACCTTATTGAACTCACTAAATCTACAACACTATTTACTGACTTATGGATAACTATAACAATAGTCCTAAAATTGATTTGAACTGTCCTTGTGATATAAGTATGGAAGCTTTTAGAAAAAGTTTGGTTGGTGAAAAAAAGATGCTTGTAATAAACTTGGAAATGAGGAAGTGTTATGGGGAATTGTGGTTGGTTGAGAATAAAAATGGTCGTAATAAATTTGGGAATGAGGAATTGAAGATGAAGAAGTCATAAAACAAAAAAAATCTTCATAGTTAGGGGATTTGAAATTTTAGTACCAAAAAGTGGAGATATTGAACCATATAAATAGTAGCAATGAGCAAGAAGAGTAAGGGAAACATTAACAAAAGATTCATCACTTAGCGCTGTTGGGGTTACTCCAAAAGTGTTTACACGGTCATGCTTGGTGGTGCTTCATGTGATGTGGAGTTCATGATGTGTTCACTATCCTTGGTAATATTGTAGCAAACTTACATAATGGAGATAACTTACTCATGGATTGTTATGCCTCGAGTTGATGCCTATGTGGAACACCTCCTTAGGAGGTTGAAGGACAACGTGTCATGGTGACATTCTTCATGAGGCATGCATGGAGGGATTGGTTGCTTGGTTGGGATGATGACCTATTTGGAGGAGTAGCGTTGGACATTGAAGAGGAGGAAATTGAGCCCTAGGTACCATGTAGATACTTGAATGAATATATGGAGTCTTGTGCTTGACTTGAGGATGCTTGGGTTGAGAAGTGTTCGTAGAGGTATGGTGGAATTAGAGGAGCAAATGGCTTAGGAGGTAGTCTGGAGTGTTGGAGATCTTTGAAGGAGGAGCATTGTAACTTTCTTATGGAACAATCACCTTATGACCCTTTCTTAATGGACATGCATTCCTTGAATATTGGCATCTCATGTGGACCTATCCACCGATTACTTAAGTTCTTGCTAGTCGCCCTTAACTACTTTATTATTGTTGACCTCTCTTTCATATGAATTATTCTTCGTTTCAATTTCTATCTTGTCTTAAGTTCTAGGGTTCTTATGTTCATGCAACTTAGATGTTAGGATTAGAGTTTGGCGTAAGAATGTAAGGGAAAATAGGGTTTGGCAGAACCCTTAGAGGATAAAAAGGATGAATTCTTCTCATGGTTCTTGAGAGAGAAGAAGCCCCTAATTGCTTGATTGGCATGCATTCCTTGGAGATTGACATCTTATGTGGACCTATCTACTGATTAGCTAGGTTGCTTTCTATTGGACCTATCTACTGATTAGCTAGGTTGATTTCTATTGAACCTATCTACTGATTAGCTAGGTTGCTTAATAGTGGACCTTAACTAATTTATTTTTGTTTGCCTCTCTTTCATACGAATTATTCTTATTTGCACTTTTTTCTCTTGTCTTTTAAGTTCTAGGGTTCTTGTGTTCACGCAAGCTAGATGTTAGGGATAGAGTTTGACCTAAGAAGAAAATAAAAAGTAGGGGTTCGGAGAACCCTTAGAGGAGAAAAAAGATGAATTCTTCTCATGGTTCTTGTGAGAAAAGAAGAATAGGGTTTTGTGGCATTAGAAACCCTAGTACTACTTTAAGTGCTTGATGTGGTGAAGATGGAAGGATACCATATTGTTTTCTATTACACAATTGTGTGATGCAAGTGTAGGTACCAAAGAGGACTTGCCAATGTGTATTCTTGTTAGTTATGGATGGTTGACATAATGAATAGCTTTACTTGAGAGTGATTCCTATCTAGGAGGAGTTGGTAGTTATAGTTTTTATTTTTATTTTTTATTTTTATGGTGGATGCCCTATATAAGGTTTGGAGAGTAGGAATTCTATCGGGTTTTATTACATTATTTGTATGTGCTTGTAACTTTTAATCTTATGTATATATGAATCACATTTCCAAATTTTGTGTATTTGCATATCTGATTTTTAACTTTTGTTCTCATCATGGCCGAGTAGTTTCTAGGGCTAGTTATGCATGCCAATTTTACTTAAAACTGAGTCAATTATGTAAGTGATTAGAGAAACATATAGAAGCTAAGTGGGTGTTGTAATACATAAACTTTAGATTTCTTATATGTTGGATATTGTGCCCTAAGGGTTGGAAAAATATTTCCCTTCAAATAGATTTGTTTGATGTTTATTTTCTTGGGATTCTTTGAATACTTGGTTGGATATAGGTGAAATCTAAGTTTCTACACTTTATATTTTAATAGTTTTTCCATTGAGATTGAACTCTCACAAGGAATATATTTCGGGAACTTCAATGCTAAGGTAAAATTTGTGAATTTGCAAAAAAAATGTTTTTCAAAGAAATTTGAAACAATTTCCACCTTTATTCTTTTGAGATCTAAATCTTGTAACCATAGATTTTGTAATGTGTTAGGGATATTAGTAGAACTTTACATGGCTTCGCTCTCTTTCTATTGTATTATTATCATGTGATTCAATGCATTTGAGGACAATTTGTGGCTTTGTCCCCTTTTTTATTTGTATTAGTGTCTCGGACTTGAATTTTAGTAGAGGTATTGAATATTGTAACTCCTAGGGAGTTGATGTATCATCATATTTGTTGATAAATTGAGATACCTTGATGAGATTGAGTTTCACTCATGGTTTATTTATATGATGAGATTTATTTTGACTTGTTTGTTTGATTGTCTTTTCAAGGCTTCAAAATGTTTTTCTTTCTCAAATATGTGAATAAACGGACTTTGACCTTCTTTAAAGTTTGTAGATTTATATCTTTGTGATGTCTAGGAATAAACATATCTTTACGCTCTTGCCCTCTCTAAAGTTTGCATGTATATATATGAAATATATTAAGAAATGAGAAATTCATAGATCCATGATCCATGAATTTGAAAATTCATAGATCCATGCTTTTTTTCTAAATTATCCTATACCTTAAACTTACAAATTTTAGGTCTTGTTGTTTGGGATAAAGATACTCCATATCTAAAGATATTAAGTTATTTTTTTTCCATTTCTCTCACATTTGAAAACTTCCTTCTCTCACATTTGAGTTTTCCTCTTTTTTCTCTTAGCAAATTTATTTTTTCATTTTTTAACTCAATTGTAAAAAGTAAATTAAATTATATGTAACTCCATATCCCAATCATTGTAGACAAGTTATTTATATATAACGTGACAAATCATACATATTAAAATCCGAATTGCTCGAATAACAATAAATGGATTTTTTTAATAAAAATAAGATTTTGTCATGAAATTACAAATCATTGAAACGATATCCAATCAATATTATAAACAAGAATGAATAAATATTTCATAAATATAAAACATAAAACAAAAATTAATAAATATCTCATAAATATAAAACATGTAAAACAATATGCCAGCCGTTAATATAAGCTAATAAATTAAAAATAAAAGTTATACACACGGTGGACAATATGCAAAACCATAGGCAAGGCACTGTAAAAGACAAAAACCAAGTCACATATTCCATTTGAGATAGACTAACTAACGTTAGGTTAATGTTGATGCATATTTTCAAATCAATAACATAAAGTATAAAGTTTAATAAGTGTAGTCAGAAATCTACATAAAAGTAAAAGAGTGTTTAAAAATTTGATGATTTGATTTGGATTTATGTTATTTGTGATTAGAATTTGGTATTTTTTATTTTGCAAAATTTAAATTTAACTATATTTTAAGAAACAGATTCAATCCATCAAAAACTCATAAAACACCCAGCATTTTAAAATTCAAAAATTGCAACTAATATTTTAAAAATAATTGATAATAATTGATAGCTTAAAAATTTTAAACTATACTAAAAATAAATATATAAATAACCAATTAAAACTATTACAAACTATACTATACATTTGCATGGCATACGTGTAAACTTATAAAGAACTCACCATTTTCAACGATGGCTTTGCTGGGGTTCAACGTGTTACTTTCTTGAGAATTAAATTTCGGTGGGATAAGCTGGAGTCAACCATTTTTTTAAATTCTAAGCTGGAGTTAACCATGAAGCCACAACGAGTACCCAATACTTAAATTTGCATAAAGAAATAAAGGACTTGAACTGAAATATATGAACATTAAATTAAATCCTTAACTTTATTTATGACTTAGGTAAACTCTTTTATGACGTGAAAAATAATAAGGATATTTAAATCCATTTATGCTCAGTGGATTAGGTTTTCTTCCAGAGCTCGGTGGACATGTATATTGTTGACAAATACACTAATCCCTGCAAATTTCGCCACCCCAAAGGTCAAAGTAAACTACTTTCACAAAAATTCCTCTTAGCTGATTTGTTTTGATACGCCGCCTTTAAGTCAACGTGTAAATATTTCAATCAAGGTCTGAGCGTTGATGATGAGAATGGCGGAGACTCACAGAGAGTGCGGTTGGTGAATGAGTGTTGCCAGCGCGTTACAGTTATATATAGCTGCCCTCTTCTATTCCTCCCACCGATACAAGTCGAGTACTGCTGTTGCCAGTTTGAAGAATTGTAGCCATTCATCATGGCGGGTTTGCACTTCAAAATTTCTTGTGTGCGCCTGTTTTTCCATCTTTTTCTACTAATAATTTGTGTGGTAGTCATCGATGGATCATCAGTATCAATATCCGAAAAAAATGATGCAGCTAAGTGGCAATGGGCAGTTCATCACCACCCCAAATCGCCTCCCCCACCATACCATTCCCATCCGAAGCACAATATGAGAGCTCCTCCCCTTCCACATCATCGCACAAGCTCCCGTCCCTCACCATTCCCATACCATTCCAATCCCAAGCACCATGTGAGATCCCCACCCCCTCACCATCCTCATCGCACAAACTCCCCTCCATTCCCACACCATTCCACTCCCAACCATAACATGAAAACCCCACCCCCTCCAATCCCACACCATTCCACTCCCAAGCATAATTTGAAACCCCCACCGCCTCCCCCTCATCATCACACCAACTCCCCTCCATTCCCATACCTGCATCCCACTCCCATGCACAATATGAGACCTCCTCCCCCTTCGCCTCCCCATCATCAATTCAACTTCCCTCCATTCCCATACCATCCCAATCCCAAGCACAATATGAGACCTCCTCCCCCTCCTCCGTTGAGGCGGCCATATACACATCACACACCACCTCCTTTGACTGTGTTTCCCCCGAACCCAATATACCCTCCTCCTCCTAGGGGTCCTGTCTCCGCTTCTCCTCCTCCGGTGCCTCCCGTTTCCGCTCTTCGTCCTCCGATGCCCCAGGTCTCCGTTTCTCCTCCTCCACCCGTCTCCACTGCTCCTCCCCCTCCTCATGTGCTTCATGTCTCCGCTTCTCCTCCTCCACCGATGCCCCCGGTCTCTGCTTCTCCTCCTCCACCCGTCTCCACTGCTCCTCCCCCTCCTCATGTGCATCATGTGTCCGCTTCTCCTCCTCCTCCGGCGACTCCCGTATCCGATTCTACCCCTCCACCCTTCTCTGCTGCTCCTCCTCCGATGGCCCCCGTCTCTGCTTCTCCTCCTCCACCCATCTCCACTCCTCCTCCTCCTCCGCGTCCTGTCTCCGCTTCTCCTCCTACGTTGCCTCCCGTTTCCGCTTCTTCTCCTCCACCCGTCTCCGCTGCTCCTCCTCCGATGCCCCCGGTCTCCGCTTCTCCACCTCCGATGCTCCCCGTCACCGCTTCTCCTCCCCCACCCCTTTCTACTGCTCCTCCTCCCCCGTTAACCCCCTTCCCCGCTTCTGCTCCTTCTCCCGCCTCCATCACTCCTCCTCCGGTGCCTCCCGTCTCCACTTCGCCTCCTCCTACCGACTCTGCTACGCCTCGTCCTCTGGTGCCTCCCGTCTCTGCTGCTCCTCCTCTGGTGCCACCTGTATCCGCTTCTCCTCCAGCCGTCTCCATTGCTCCTCCTCCCCTGTTAACCTCCGTCTCCGCTTCTGCTCCTTCTCCCGCCTCTGTAACTCCTCCTCCTCCGGTGCTTCCCGTCTCGGCTTCGTCTCCTCCTACCGCGTCTGCTACTCCTCCTATGGTGCCCCCCGTCTCTGCTCCTCCTCCTCTGTTGCCTCCTGTATCCGCTTCTCCTCCTCCTCCGCCTCCCGTCTTCACTCCTCCTCCTCTTCCTTCTCCCGTCTCTGCTGTTCTTCCTCCCGTGCCTCCCGTCTCCACTGTTCCTCCTCCTGTGCCTCCTGTATCCGCTGCTCCTGTGCCTTCTGTATCCACTGCTCCTCCTCCTCAGGGAATTTGATGAAGATATTAAAATTCCGGCAATAAAAAAGGCTTCTCACACGCCTATTAGTCTTCCTGCTCTTCCGCCGCTCATGCCCGTCAAACAAACTCATCTTCCATGGCGACACCCAAACCCAAACTTATCGGCGAACAATGTGCACCGCCACCACCTCATCATCGTCATCGCAAATCCACGTCGAGGAACACGAAGTTAGAGATGACGAGAGTTTCATGAAGGGTGGAGTGGAGTTAAAGATATTGTTAACGAGTTTGGGATTGGGCGTGTTTGGAATTTAGAAATATAGAGATTGTCATAATTTGAATTCAATATATGTATATGTTCATGTTTCTGAGTATTGTAGGCCACGTCGAATAACGGCCATGCTTCTCTTCTTTTGGTTATTCAATATAACTTCCATTTCTTCTTTCGATTATTGAATATGTTTTGTACATCATTTAATATATAATAATATATATTAGAAGATAGTTGAAGCTTTGAGGATTCTGAGTGTTCTAAAGAGATGTGTTGTGTCGATAATAATCTCAAATGTCAATTTCGAAAATAATAATGAAATGTGAAATGTGCTTTGCTGCTTTTATGATGGAGAGCATCATAATTCAAGAAATATGTCGCGGGAGCTCTACGGAGAGTGTATAAGAATTTGTATTGGGTGTGATTTTACCATATTCAAGGGTGGATTGCAGTAATTAAATTGTATTAATAATGCATTTAATTTGATGGGTAGGTAAAATAAAATGAATATTTTTGTTTTGAAACATTGGAACGACATTATTTATGAAAGTGTTTCTAGCTTCGTAAAGTAATTTGTATTTTTTATCGGAATTAAGTTCTATTTAAAAAGAAGAAACTGATTGATTTTTAAAAAAATTTGTTTATATTTTAGAAATGATATTGTGATTTTGTGTATCTTAATAATAATTTTTAATTTTTAATTTTTAAAATTATTATAGATTTATCGTTTTATCGAACTTAAATTAAAACTATAATATTGAAAAATAATCAATAAAACAACTAAAGTTTATTTATTTATACAAATTTGTTTCTACATTTTTAACATCTAATAATAAATAAAAAACATTACACATTATCAAGTAAGATCATTCTCCTTTTCAGTTTTGCAATGTTATGATAAGGAATATAATGTATATGAATAAGCTTATTAACATGAAGAATGAGATGTTTTGTACCACTTCTTAAGATAATAACAAAAATCATTCAATGGATTTAAGATATAGTTTTTTAGTTAAATTGTTAAGGGATAGTAGAAGAAACATTCTTTCAAGTTCATACAATTATAAGTTTTATTATAAATAATTTTAAAGAAACAATATTAAATAAAAGAATAAGAAAAAATTGATATAATACAATAAACTTATTAATCTCAAGTTAGAATATCAAAAGTAATTTTTTTAGTGTTGTTAACTTAAAGTAAAAAATAAATATTATAAATTTATAAAAACTATTTTTTATGAGCTTCATAATGAAGCAAGAGCCACGAGGTGGTAATGTCCCCTCAATTGCTAATATCTATTGCTACAAGATGGAAGCTATAGAAATATGATAGTTTTGCCACAAAATTGTAATAGAAAAGAAAATTTTCTTTCCACAAAAGTACTTGCCTACTCAATGTTTTGTCAAGACAAAAATAATTAATATATATATATATATATTTGGAGAATGGTGTAAAATATATGTAAACACACAAATGACTTCATTAAAATAGGTAGAACAAACAACCTTCACTTTGACCACTCAACCCAATTATATATATATATATATATATATATATATCTTACAACTTATACATCTCACTCATATGGGCTACAAAAAGTGTCTATAGATGAAATGAAATAAATTATGAATGATTAGATGGAGTGGAATGAATTATGAATGATTATTTAATTGAATTTATATTTGTATACTTTGCAAATAACTTACAACTAATTCTATTTCTATTAGAGGTCGGGACAATAACATGAAGGCACTATTCATAGACCAAGTACCAACTCTAAGTTTGAATCTTGGTTCGAGAAGGTTGTTTCATAGGGTTATTCGCTCGAATAGAATTGATTGATCTATTAGCCACATGAAATAAGTCCTTATAGTTGGTCATATTTTTAGCTCATTTTTACTTTAGTGCGGGTTAGGGTTATTCAGATTCAACGAACGACCAATGTAACAGAATTTCCCATTAAAAGCAAAGGAGAAGGAAAGAGGCGAGAGTACCCTGTTTGCCACGAGCACAATTAATGCGAGCTTTTACTTGTTGGATAAAGAACGTAAATATATTTTGGACATCAAATTTCAAACATTAGAGTGCACCGAGTAATGGATTCATTTGTGTATGCTTATGCCTAAGAGGTTCATATGGGCATTGCAGGGTTTGTTTGAATTTCCATTTGGACAAGAGAGTGGTAACATGACTAATTATTTCATTTCCATCAGAACTTAAGAAAAATTCATTTCTACTTCTGCGCCTTAAAATTGTAAATTGCAAAGCACAAATCTTACGGCGGTGTTACACTGCTCCTATAAAACAAAAATATGGCGGTGTTACACTGCTCCTATAAAACAAATATATATATACCTCTGATAACCTATTATATTATGTACTATTTTTCTTAATTTTTTTTAAATATTTAATAATTTCAAATAAATTTAAGGTACACTAATTAATATATATAATAAAACTATGAACTGGCCAAACTTGCTCAAGCGAGTTCTAGTATTCATGATGGTTGTATTACCTACACCCCATCCTCACTCCTTGCATTTGATTTACGTTGTGGTAGCATCTCTTTCCCTAGAGCTGACGCGAACCCCGGTCTTAAGCTTCATCGCATTTTTTTATCATTTTTTTCTATGGAAAATATGGGCTCTCTCCATTCTCTTCCTTCACTGAACAACTCTATTGGCAGTTAGAATAGTGCACAACCTTAGCAAAATGATATTTAGGATGATGAATTTCCATGAGAACTAGTTTAATATAATTGTGTATAAAAAAAATGGAGATACTGAAAAGAAAAAACCATCAATAATGTCTATGATTCCATGCATTTTTACTTACCTTCCAACTCGAAGGTAGACATGAAGAAATATATAAGCTCAAAAATTGCAGTGATGATTGTGCCTACTGCATTGAAAATGGCCATGAATAGATTTCCTCATTTGCTTATACACCAAGCTTGAGAAAACATCCCAACGCTGAACATATTATTAACCCTGAAACATTTAATATATTTATCCATGTTTAGTAACCAAAATCCCGCCGTTTGTTTCAATTAAAATATGGTTTATACTAAATGTGTAAAGTGATGGAAGTTTTATATTCTAACAAGATTATTTTATTGAGAGTTTAAAAACTTACTGCATACACTGATAAGCTTGATATTCCATCCTATAGTCCAGATATTGGATTTCTTACACTCCTGCAACACCACTAGAGGTCACGTA
The DNA here is from genome assembly GCA_027924585.1 of Larix kaempferi. Lineage (NCBI taxonomy): Eukaryota > Viridiplantae > Streptophyta > Pinopsida > Pinales > Pinaceae > Larix > Larix kaempferi. The sequence goes on from BSBM01001058.1 coordinate 1,102,782, forward strand.
ATGAAGTCAATGGAAATTTGCAAAGGATTAAATGCTTGTCCCGGTAGACGTGTCAAGAGCTCCAGAGGAACAGGTCTTTATCTTATCATAAATATGGAGGAATTTTTTTTACTTCAATTGTACATCGGCCTATAAATATAAAGGAAAACAAATAGCAAAGGTCCTCATTTGCTTATACACCAATCTTGAGAAAACATCCCAACGCTGAACATATTATTAATCCTGAAACATTTAATGTATTTATCCATGTTTAGTAACCAAAATCCCGCCATTTGTTTCAATTAAAATATGGTTTATACTAAATGTGTAAAGTGATGGAAGTTTTATATTCTAACAAGATTATTTTGTTGAGAGTTTAAAAACTTACTGCATACATTGATAAGCTCGATATTCCTTCCTATAGTCTAGATATTGGATTTCTTACACTCCTGCAACACCACCAGAGGTCACGTAATGAAGTCAGTGGAAATTTGCAAAGGATTAAATGCTAGTCCCGGTAGACGTGTCAAGAGCTCCAGAGGAACAAGTATTTATCTTATCATAAAGATGGAGGAATTTTTTTTACTTCAATTGGACATCGGCCTATAAATATAAAGGAAAAAACCAGCAAAGTAACTGAGTTATTAATCTAGCTCAATGAACCCGCAACCAGAAATGAAACTTTGAGTATTGAACCCTCAACCTGATCCATAGCAAACTAGGTGACAAAACTGAATTAGTACATTACCCCAACTCGTCATATTCAAGGTCGGGTACCTCACAACTAATGTATATACAAAATTGAGTATGAAGAAACTAATGTATTCCTTCAGGCATGGCATAATGTTCTTGAATTTGTGTTGGAGAAATGTACTTACAAGTTGAATGTGCATCTAGTTCGCGCCGGCTTTGTCAGTCACCCCATCAAATGTTTTGTCAGTCCGTTGTATCGCAAAGATGTCAGACAGTCTGCCAATCTGTCAGAAGGCATCGTGCACACGTCCTAGTATTTAATCAGCTGCGTTTCTATTCCGCAAGCTGTATTTCTTAGGTAGGAAGTTATTACAGTCTTTAATGTAGGTAAATAGCTTCCAGGCGAAGCGATCCCAATTTTATGTATAAATATAAATCACTCTCATTAGATTAAAAAAAGAAAAAGAGTGGTATAAGTGAAACAGGAAGAAGAATTTGATCGTGAAATATATATGAGCCCAAGCTCTGTGTAAAATGGTGAAAGATTGAATTATTTACCATCTCTCTGTATTGCGGCAATGTTACTTGTTTTACTGCAGTAATATATAAGTCAATAGTTATTTTTGTGTTCATTCCCAAGAATGGTTGTCATTACATGTCGCACATCTTCTTCATATTCATCTGTGTAAATGTTGTTTACATTTACCGTTAGTAAAAGAAATCAAGAATTCCAGGTATTTCACGGTGGTGAAAGATTTTAGTTTAATGCGGAGTAACTTCGACATAATCTTCATTCTTCCGTTCATATGTTCTAATAAGAAATATCTAATTATATAGTTTGCTTAAGAGTGTATTTATCAAAGTCAAGTTGTCGGCGAAGTTACGAAGTTACGTGGAGTAAAAATATATTCAAGTTTATAATTTCCACAAGTATTGCATATCGCATATCGCAAGGTTATTGCATATCGCATGATGTGCGAAGTTAATTTACTGCGAAGTAAATTTGGTGCGATATCAAATGTTGCGGCAAAGTAAAAGTCCGCAAAGTTAATTCACGTAAAGTAAATGATTGTGAAAGTGAAAGCCATTCGCAAAGTCAAAATTAGAGCTTCCGTCAAAGTCCGCAGCAAAAGAAAAGATTTGTTTATGGCGTAATTAATTTTAAATTGACTACGCGGTACTGCGGTGCTCTTTTCCCTTCATCTGGTATCAGAGCCTGGTTTACGGCGAGAAAGATTTATATTTACAAAAAGGGAAAAGTGATGGCTTCCACTTCTGGTAATTTGCTGTTATGAACCCATGTCTTTACTTTGTTAGTAGGTTGTTGTTGGACGCATATGCTTTGTAAGTCGTCCCGTAGTATGTGTTGATCAATAGTTTGTGTTATTATTGTTGGCGCATATGCTTTGTAAGTCGCCCGTAGTATTTTGATCTATAGTTTGTAACGGCCCATGGTTTCGACCCATAGTATTGGCGCCTAGAATTAGTATATAAGTGTGTGTTGAGACCTATGAAGGCACCGTGAAGTTATTTGTATTGAGCTTGCTCAAAGGAGGTTGCCCCCTCGAAGTGGCCTGTGATCAATACAAAAGTGATTCTGAGTTCTGTCATTTCTGCTATTTCGCGTATTCTTGTTAATTAATTGTTGCAGGTGCCTTACACCTGGTATCAGAGCACTTTCTTGGGCTCGCTGGGTGAAATTTCCATCAAATTTTTTTTTCGCATCTGTTGCAGGTTCGGATTTGGGAATAATCCCTATCCGCTTAACTGTGGGAATTACTTGGGCATAAGCCCTAAAACTCATTGTGAGGGGTAACACAGGAACCTCGAAGTAGCTGGCCCATTGAGAGGACCTGCCAGCGAAAAGGGCAACGACCCCTACCTGATTGACTAGTTCCCACCCGCGAGGTAAACCAAGAGCTGTCGTTTGTGACAAAGCGGTTATCAGTTTTACCTGATCCGTGGAGTGAGGGGTATTGCCCCAATACGCAAGCCGTCAGACAGCATTGGTGGCCGAGTGAAACCCCTGAACTGTTAGGAAGCCGCACATACCTGGGGTCCATATCTACTTTCAGCTGAACTATTGTCGATCACTGCTGCGCCGTTTCAGATCTATTTTGCAAGCCGTTCCAGATTCAGCCGTTTTCAATCCATTCGGCGCTGTTCCAGATCTCTTTCGAGCCGTAGCTGCTCCAGTCTGAACTGAAAAAAAAAAAAAAAAAACAAAACAAAAAAAACAAAAAAAAACAAAAAAAACAAAAAAAACCAGTTTTTTCTCCATATATCCCTTATTTTCACTCTGTTTTCCTTGAAATTTTCGGGGAACCCCTGTCATCCCATTCTGCATATTTCAGTCCTGAGGACCCTATCCCCAATTCCCCTTCCCAAAGCCCGAAATCCCACATTTGTCTATTTTTAGGGTTTGCCATAACTTCCTCAGATTTCACCCAATCACCTTCAAATTTTACCACAGAGTTCCTTTCTGAATTCTGCTTCTGTGTTTCCCTCTGCCAAATTTTCCCATTCTTTTACCTCGTTTCTGAAATCCTCATTTTTGCTTCCCTGTCTATCCAACAGTGTCCAAAACCTAGTCAAACTCCAATTACCTTTCTGATTTTTTCCCAAATCCAAATTTTCCCTTACTGAAGTAGTTCCTGTTTTTGTTTTCCTACCCAGTCAGAAAAGAAAAAAGAAAAAATCCTGGTTATGATTGTCACCCGTGCAGGAGCAAAAACCATGGAGGAAGCACTTGCAGCCATCCAAGCCAAACTCCAGGATCTGGATGAAAAATTTCTCGGTCTCCATCTTGAACATTCAGCTATGAACAACAAACGGCAGTCCGAGTCTTCAGTAGACAATGGGTTTTCTTCTTCCAGCAATTTCCGTGGTCCGAAGCTTGATTTTCCTCGCTTCAATGGTACCGATCCAACTGGATGGATCTATCGTGCAGAATAGTACTTCAGTTTGCATAATACTTTTGATGGAAACAAAGTTCCGTTGGCATCCTTTCATTTGGAACAGGAAGCTCTTCAATGGTACCGTTGGTACATCAAGGCTCATCTAGAGCCCAACTGGCCAGAATTTTGCCAGCTCCTTTTGCAACGATTTGGTCCTAGTGCTTTTGATGACTTCACAGGAGCCCTCACTAAACTTTTCCAAACTGGCACTGTGAGAGAGTATCAAACCGAATTTGAGAATCTAGCCAACCACACCGAAGGATTGTCTGATGAATTTTACCGGAGTTGTTTTATCAGTGGTCTAAAGGATGCCATTCGCTCTGAGGTCAAAATGTTCTGTCCCAACACAATGATGGAAGCACTCGGGTTGGCTAAGTTGGCAGAAGACAAGATTGCAGCCCAACAACGCTCCAAGCCCACTTTTGTTCCCTTCCGAAATATGGGTTCTCAGCGACCACCTATACCGCAGGCTCCTCGACCGACTCCTATCAAGCGTTTGTCTGAAACAGAGATGCAAGCACGCAAAGAAAAGGGGCTTTGCTATAATTGTGATGAGAAATTCACTCGGGGACATAGATGTGTTCAGCAAAAGCTCTATCTCCTGGATGTGGAGTCTCCGCCTGCCTCTGAAATGGGTGACGAGGATCCAGAAACACTGGATGCTCTGGTCGACATTCAGGAACTACCTAGTGACCCTCCGTCTCGGGATGACCAGCCAGAGATATCTCTCCATGCTTTAGCTGGAATCACCACCCCCCAAACAATGCGGGTCAGGGGTTACTTCAAGAAGCTTCCTCTTACAATCCTCATTGATTCTGGTAGCACGCATAATTTCATTGACCCTCGGATCGCCAAACAAGCTGATTGTTTTATCCATCCTTGCTCCAACTTTGAAGTCATGATTGCCAATGGGGGCACCTTACCTTGCAAAGGGAAGTGTCGAAATGTGCGTATCTCTATGGGAGATTATACCTTGTGCTCTGACATGTTTGCCTTGCCCTTAGGCGGATGTGATGTGGTTTTGGGCGCTCAATGGCTACGCACACTCGGCCCTATCTTATGGGATTTTGCCGAACTTTGGATGCAGTTTTCCGAGAATGGACACAAACACACATTGACAGGATTACAACCAGGTTCTCTCAGCATCATCAGTTCACATCGCATGGAAAAACTCCTCAAGAAGAATTCACATGGTGTCATCGCTCAGATCCATTCCATCCAGATGCAACCATCAGCGGTCTCCACTACTCCTTTGGATCTACAACAAATTCTAGATCGGTATACAGGTGTCTTTGCTGAACCAGTGGGATTACCACCTTCCAGGCCAGAAGACCATCGTATTCAGCTCCTTCCTGGCAGCGTTCCTCCCAACATCAGGCCCTATTGCTACCCATTTCACCAAAAAACGGAGATTGAAATGCTCGTTCGGGACTTATTGAAGCAAGGTATTATTCGCCCAAGCACTAGTTCCTTTTCTTCTCCAGTTATTCTTGTCCGCAAAAAAGATGGGTCATGGCGCCTCTGCATTGACTTCCGAGCACTTAATCACCTCACCATCAAGGATAAGTTTCCAATTCCTGTTGTTGATGAGCTTCTTGATGAGCTTCATGGGGCTCACTTTTTCTCCCGGTTGGATCTTCGTTTTGGGTATCATCAAATTCGAGTTCATGAGGATGATATTCCTAAAACAGCTTTCCGCACACATGATGGCCATTATGAGTTTTTGGTCATGCCCTTTGGCCTCACTAATGCCCCTTCCACATTCCAGGCCTTAATGAATAAAATATTTCGACCCTACTTGCGGAAATTCATTCTGGTATTCTTTGATGATATCCTCATCTACAGTAAAACATGGGATGAACATCTCCAGCATCTGGATCTTGTCATGCAACTTTTCTCTGACCATCATCTCCATGCCAAGCAGTCTAAATGTGTTTTTGGACAAAAGGAAGTTGAGTATCTTGGGCACATTATCTCAGCACAAGGGGTTTGCGTGGATCCTGCCAAAATCGAGGCCATGAACAATTGGCCACATCCTCAGACACTCAAGAGCCTTCGTGGTTTTTTGGGGTTGACTGGCTACTACCGCAACTTTGTCAAGGATTATGGGAAGATTGCAGCTCCATTAACTGCTCTATTGAAAAAAGATGCTTTTACATGGACACCTGCTGCTCAGTGTGCATTTGACAAACTAAAACAAGCTATGTGTACTACACCGGTGCTAGCTATGCCTGATTTTTCCAAGCCCTTCACTATTGAGAGTGATGCTTGCGGCAATGGACTTGGTGTTGTTCTCCTTCAAGATGAACACCCCATTGCGTTCACCAGCAAAGCCCTTTCAGGTAAGAATTTAGCTGCCTCTACCTATGAGAAGGAAATGATGGCTATTTTGCATGCAGTACAGAAGTGGCGTCCATACCTATTAGGGAATCATTTCTGCATCAAGACTGATCACCAGAGTCTGAAATATTTCTTGGACCAGCGTGTCTCCTCTCCGGCACAACAGAAATGGGTTAGCAAACTCATGGGTTATGACTATGAGATCACTTACAAGAAGGGTAAAGACAATATTGTGGCAGATGCTCTTTCTCGCACATTTGATGCCCAAGGTTCTCTTTCAGCTATTTCTATGCCTGTTCCAAATTGGTTGCAATCTGTTCAACAGGGTTATGTCAATGACTCTTCCTTATCTTAGATCATCCAACGCTTGACCAACAATCCTTCTGCTGTCCCACATTACTCTTGGGATGGTGCTTCTCTGCGATACAAGGGTCGTCTGGTGCTTCCCCAGAGCACAGATCTTCAACAGGCTGTCTTCTATGAACTCCATGCTTCTCCATCGGCCGGGCACTCTGGGTTCCTCAAAACATATGAAAGAGCACGGCGTAACTTCTTTTGGCAGGGCATGAAAAGGACAATTCAATAGATGGTGGCCGAATGTGATACCTGCCAATGCAATAAGGGTGAAACAACACTCCTTCCAGGATTGCTTGAACCCTTGCCCATACCTACACGGATTTGGACAGATATTTCTATGGATTTCATTGAAGGTCTCCCTAAATCTGGCGGGAAGACAGTGATTCTTGTTGTGGTTGATCGTCTCTCCAAATATAGTCATTTTTGTGCTCTCAGCCATCCCTATACAGCCTCCTCTGTCGCTCAAATTTTTATGGACCAGATCTTTCGTCTTCATGGCATCCCTTCTTCCATTGTCTCGGATCGTGATGCGACTTTCACTAGTCATTTTTGGACAGAACTATTTCGCCACACTGGCACCAAACTGAAGATGAGTTCAGGGTATCACCCACAAACAGATGGTCAGACTGAAATTGTCAATAAATGCTTGGAAACTTATCTTCGTTGCTTCACCTCGGAACAACAACATCAGTGGGCAAAGTGGCTCCCTCTCGCTGAATGGTGGTACAATACCTCTTACCACACTGCCTCTAAAATGACCCCATATGAAGCAGTCTATGGTCAGGCACCTCCATCTCTTCTCCCATACACCCCCACCAGTTCACCAGTTCAGGAAGTTGACACGGTCCTTCGCAACCGTGATCAGATTCTTCGCATTTTGCGGGACAATCTTCACATGGCAAGAAATCGCATGAAGCAACAAGCTGATCAACACCGTTCAGAGCGCACTTTTCAAGTTGGCGATATGGTTTTTCTTCGTCTTCAGCTGTACAAACAATCCTCCTTGAAACTCAAAGGGCGTCATAAGCTCGCTCCAAAGTTCTATGGGCCATATCGGATTCTTCAACAGATTGGGTCTGTTGCTTATAAATTGGAACTTCCTCCTTCTTCCCGCATTCATCCAGTCTTTCATGTCTCTTGTCTAAAGAAAGTTCTTGGCACCAACATCAGTGGCCAAACGATTTTACCCGAACTAGATAATGAAGGATCCATCCTTTTGGAGCCAGAGGCCATCCTCAATCGGCGCACGCGTCAGCTTCGCTCTCGCTCTATCACAGAGGTCTTAATTCAGTGGCACGGCATGCAACCCGAGGATGCTACATGGGAACCACTCCTTCAGATTCAACAACAATTTCCACATCTAAAGCTTTGAGTACAAAGCTTTTTTTAAGGGGGAGGGGATGTTAGGAACCCATGTCTTTACTTTTTTAGTAGGTTGTTGTTGGACGCATATGCTTTGTAAGTCGTCCCGTAGTATTTGTTGATCAATAGTTTGTGTTATTATTGTTGGCGCATATGCTTTGTAAGTCGCCCGTAGTATTGTGATCCATAGTTTGTAACGGCCCATGGTTTCGACCCATAGTATTGGCGCCTAGAATTAGTATATAAGTGTGTGTTGAGACCTATGAAGGCACCGTGAAGTTATTTGTATTGAGCTTGCTCAAAGGAGGTTGCCCCCTCGAAGTGGCCTGTGATCAATACAAAAGTGATTCTGAGTTCTGTCATTTCTGCTATTTCGCGTATTCTTGTTAATTAATTGTTGCAGGTGCTTTACATTTGCAAGCTCCAATATTTTTCGATAAAAATTATGAATATTGGTCGCTAACAATGAAATCTTTTTTTAGAGGACAAGATGTATGAGACATAGTCCAGACTAGTTATGCAGAACCAGCAAATGTAGCAGCATACAACAATCTCACTCAACCTGAGAAGGATGTTCTAAGGGAACAGAGGAAGAAAGATGGAAAGGCATTGTCCCACATACATCAAGCGACACATGAATCAATACTCCCAAGAGTAGCAGTAGCGCAGTCAGCCAAGGAAGTGTGGGACATGCTGGAAACAACATACCAAGGTTTGAACAAGATAAAAACTGCTAAATTACAAATTCTTAGAAGAGATTTTGAATCACTATCAATGAAAAACACAGAGTCAGTAGAGTCATTTTATACTTGTGTTATTGGTCTGGTTAATCAAATAAAGTCTCATGGAGAAACTATAACTGATCAAAGAGTTGTTGAAAAGGTTCTTAGAGTTCTGCAAAATAAATTTGAATCTTTGGTTGTAACCCTGGAGGAAAACAAAGATCTATCCACATTTACTATTGATGAGTTGCAAGCCTCATTACTCAATCATGAACATAGAATCAACGATTCAGACACATCGTTGGAAGGTGCATTCGCAGCACAGTCATCTATAAGTCGTGGTAGAGGCAGAGGAAGATCAAGCTCTAGAGGCAGAGGATGAAGTTCTTTCAGAGGAGGTCATTGCAACAGTCCTGCACATGTTGCTGGTAGAGGCCAGAATCAGACTCCCAATCATCCAAGTGGACAAAGGTATGATAAATAAAAAATTCAATGTCATTACTGCAAGAAGTATGGACACTTTGCATATGAATGCAGGAAGAAGCAGTATGACCAAGGAAAGCAAGGTGAAGCGTAGTCAAGCAACAACAGCGCACCGGACAACTCACTGTTCTTAGCATGCGCATCTCCACTGGAATGCAATGTTGTCCAAGAAAGTCCAAATGACATATGGTATTTAGACTCATGCTGTAGCAATCATATGACTGGTAATTTAAGTTTATTTTCGAGTCTAGATAAATTAGTTCAAACTGATGTAAAACTTGGAAACAATATTCAAGTTATTGTTTTGGGAAAGGGTACTGTTGATATTCTAACAAAACCGGGGGAGCAAAAATATATGTCTGATGTGTATTATGTTCAAGGTTTGAAGCACAACTTGATGAGCATTGGTCAGCTGATGGAAAAAGATTACAGAGTTCACATGGTAGGAAAGCGCTGTGTGATCAAGGACATATACCCAAGCAATCTGTTAATTGCTGAAGTGCAGATGACAAGCAACCGCTTGTTTCCTTTGAGGATAAGACCCATCATAAAAGGTAAGACAAATCAAGTTGTTCATGCAAGTCAAAATGAGAATTCTAGATCTGCGTTCTGCGTAGAGGGAAAAGGAGCAGAAGTTCACAGCGACAAGGAAGAAAAAGGAAGCACAATGCAAGATGCATGTCAAACAGAAATGAAGGATGAATCCTGGTTATGGCATTTCAGATTTGGACATCTGAATTTTGGTGGGCTGAAGCTACTGCACACGAAGAACATGGTGAAAGGATTTCCATTGATTGAAAAGCCAGAGAGAATTTGTGAATGTTGTATCTTTGGAAAGCAGCATAGAGAGACTTTTCCAGTCGGAAAGTCATATAGAGTGCGCACACCACTTGAAATCGTGCACTCCGATATTTGTGGACCGATGCAAACACCGTCCATGGGAGGATGCACTTATCTTCTCACATTTATTGATGATTTCACAAGAAAAACTTGGTTTTATTTTCTTAAGCATAAATCTGATGCATTTGATTGTTTTCAATAATTTAAGGTACTCGTGGAAAAGCAGAGTGGTTACAGCATCAAGATATTGAGAACAGACCCTTGTCCTACCTAGCATTAGTTATTTTTCCTAGTTGTTGATGATGTCAGTTTCCTCATAGTGGTGTACAGATGTCATCCAAGATCCGTCTAACACCTTTTGAGCCCTGCATGCATCATTTTAGGTCCACTTCAGTCATTTCCCTATTTTATAGGAACCAACTGAGTGTTTTAGTGTAGTCCACCTAAGTTAGCTAACTCTTATGGGGGGTTAGAGCTCCAGATGCCATTGATTGTGGTCTCATGCAGCCATTTCTGATTGAAATGCATGACAAAATCACTATTGTGCCCTCCTTAGTTAGTTGACTGATTGTGACTTCATTTAGCTACGTTTAGGTTCAGTTCAGTTGAGGTTGGGTCTTTCGGATCAGTCCACTAGTGATAATCCCTATGCTAAACCAACTGAGGTTTGAATTCTCCTGAGTGGTTCGAATTCTCTCCATTATAACATCATTGTTGATTATACTGATTATTGGATCATGTGACATTATTCTGCTCCTATCTGAGTTCTACTGCATAATTATTTCTCTACTATTTTTTTACTGCAGTTTTCACTCTTATTCAACTTTTACGCTCATTCTTTCTCTGTGAGGTATACTAATCTATTAGATCTGTTGTGACATAGAATTTTACATGGTGTCAGAGCCATTGAGAGAATAGGTTGAGCATGTTCTTTCGTTAGTGCACTAGAAGCCTCTGGATTTCCTCAACATCAGTTTCACCTTGTATTTGCCCCAATAGTTGTAATGGACAATTCGAACTCTATTATCTCTCCTAGATCCTGATACCCTTCCATTAACTTGATTGGAGGGCTTATATGCAGATGGTATTGCACAACAAATCACTGTACAGGGTGACAATGGGGAAGGATCTTGAACCACAATCAGATACATGGAGAAAACCAAGTATCTGAATAGATTGGGTGAAGCATTTGGTTTCATGTGTATTCATATTTCCAGACATCTACTCTTCCACATCGAAGGATTGAAGACTCCAAGAGAGTTATGGTTGAATTTAGAGACCCTCTTCAGCAAACAAGATGACCTAAGTGGCCATATTCTGGAGAATGAGTTGATTGCTCTTCAACCCAACAGTTTTGAGACCATCCAACAATTCTTTTCAAAATTCAAATCTTTGGTTATGCAATGCAAGCAGTGTGGCATTGATAAGAAGGATGAGCAGTTGGTGCTATCTATTCTGAGCAAGCTAGGTCCTGATTTCTCCATCTTTGTCTCTACCTTCCATTCTGCGAGAATGTCAATCCTTGGTTGGAAGATGCCCTCCTTTTATATTTTCACTGAATCTCTCATCTAAGAACAAGATAAGTTGATCCATATGGGTGCCTTGATGGCCTCCAAAAATCAATCTCTTTTGGCTAGAGAACCAAAAACTATGAATGGGAAGGGGAAACACAAAGGAAAGGATAAGAGGCCATCTAAACCCAAGCACAATGCCAAGTCAAGTCCATCGGAAGGAGCCTCTATCTCCAAGAAGTAAAAACAAAAGGGATTTGAGAAATCCAAGTGTTCCTATTGCAAGAAAGGAAACCACCTAGAGAGATATTGCATGCAGAAGAATATAGATCAGATGACCAAGCTTCTTGAACAACACAACATTTCCCTCCCAAAAGGTGCAAGAGAGATTGATTCTGGAAGTGAGTATGATGGTCATGAGAGATGCCATGCACTGAATGATGGATTTTCAAAATCACAAACCCTCCTCATAGATTCAGGATCATCCAACCACATGGTTTCCTCCAGAGAATCATTTTCTTTTCTAGATCTCAAAGATAGTCCAATTATTCACATGGGATACAACTCTCATATCTCCGCTGAAGGGAAGGGTACAGTCCATATGGAGCACGGTAATTTCAAATATTTTATATTTGTTCCTTCTTTGTCAACAATTTTTTTGTCTTTATATCAGATGACTCACACAGGTTCACCGAAGAAAGTGGTATTTGGTGCTGACACAATTGAGATTGCAGAGATCTCTACTAGTAATATTATAGTGAAAGGGTTTGCAAACCATGCCTCTAAGGCATATGAATTCTCACAATTTTTGTCATACTCTTTGCCTACCCCATCAGAATCTGATGAAGATCATAGTGATATCTCTTCTAATGAAGATGAGGATCAATATATTGATGTTGAGAATAAAGTTCAAGGAGATTCATATTCAGATCCAGATCCAAGACCTACTCCCAATCCACGACCAAGGCCAATATGGGCTCACAAAGTCCTTGTAGCTGCTAGGAAAACAGTTGGCGATCCATCTGACCATAGAAACACTAGATCTCAGTATCACGCAAAACTTGCACTATGTCATCCATATCCACTTCTCTCAGAGAGGTGCTACATGATGGTGGGGTTTGATCCACAATCTCTTGGAGAGACTTTCCATGGGGGATCTACAACCAAGCAACAATCTCAATTGTCTGACAAAAGGTACTCAAAGGTTCATGATTTGGACCACAATAAGCCATTCGATCGAGTAGTAAGTAGGGTTCCTAAAAGATGTGTTTTGTAAAATACAACTTTTACACAATGGGAGGTACATCAGAGGAGAAGATCCAGATCTAGCACCTTCTTTTATATCCTACATAGGATCAGTTTGCCAATATTTTTGCAACGAATTTCACTCAGGAAAGTTTTTTCCTTCTTTGCTTAGTATGAAGGTTCTTTGAGTTCCCTACTGCTGTTCTTTTGAGGGGGGGTGTTTTTCCCATTTCCTTGGTTCATGGACAATTATTTATTTTTATCATTTATTTGATTGTATGGGTGACCTTTCGTCTTAGTAACCGCGACCCATGATGAAAAGGTATGGATTAAGGTGGGGTGTTAGGATATTTTAATACTCCATCCTTGTCCTACATAGCATTATTTATTTTTCCTAGTTGTTGATGATGTCATTTTACCCCTAGTGGTGTTTAGATGTCATTCAGGATCCATCTACCACCTTCTGAGCCCCACATGCATCATTTGAGGACCACTTCAGTTAGTTCCCTATTTTATAGGAACAAACTGGATGTTCCAGTGTAGTACACCTGAGTTAGCTGACTCTTGTGGGGGATTAGAGCTCCGGATGCCACTGATTGTGGCCTCATGCACCCAGTTTTTATTGGAATGCATGCCAAACTCACTATTACGCCCTCCTTATTCAGTTAATTGATTATGACTTCAATTAGCTGAGTTTAGTTTCAATTCAGTTGAGTTTGAGTCTTTCGGAGCACTCCAGTGGTGATAATCCCCATGCTAAACCAACCGAGGTTCGAATTATCCTGTGTGAGTCGAATCCTCTCCATTGTAACGTCATTGTTGATTATACTGATTATTGGATCATGTGACATTTTTTTCTCCTATCTGAGTTCTACTGCATAATTATTTCTCTGCTCTTTTTTACTGCAGTTTTCCATCTTATTAAACTTTTCTGCTCATTCTTTCTCTGTGAGGTATACTCAGCTCTTAGATATGTTGTGACATATAATTTCACATCCTTTTCCTCAATTTGAATCATCAACATCCTGATTTTCTACACAATTTATTCTAGATAAGATTTTAGTGCATATCTCTCTTTCTCAAGTAATTCCACCTTGTCTTGTGTGCAACTTAGTTGAATTTCATAGATGGTTAATTTTTCATGAATTTCTGTGACAATGGATTCCTAAGACGGTTTGTCCTGTTCTTCATATTTTGACAGTTGTTCCTACAAGAGTTTATTCTTCTTCTTTGACTTCTTCAAGTTGTCCAGGGTACTAATCAATTCACCTTCCTAGTCAATATTTGCAATATATTCATTATCATCAAATTGAATGTCAACCTTGGTCTCTTCTATAGGATTTGGAGTTGAGCAACTAGCTTATGAGGTATTTTAAATGATCCACTGAAGAAGTAATGTCTAGTGACCCTGGTTTTCTTTGTGCAACTAGAGTGTTCTTTGAACTACTCTTGTTCCTTTCATCTTTTCTTTATTCTACTATCTGATCCATGACGAGTACTTGTTTAGGTTCTTCATCCCAGTCACTTCCTTCACACGCATTGCTTCCTTCCTCTGTGTACATAATCCTCCTCTATTTTGGAATCCTTCTTTTATTTTCGAGTTTGTGTTGTGAGCGTGTAGTTTTATGATCATACGACCTAGATTCCTCATCACTGTCATTGTCTTCATTTTCCTTGAAGGGACACTTTGACGCATAGTGGCCTAATCCTCCACATTTGAAGCATTTGAAGGGAAACTTGTTTTTGTAATTACCTTGTCCTCTTTTCAACTTCTTTACAAATTTTTATTCTTCATCCTCTGATTCATCACATCATTCTTTGTCATGATCATGCTTATCCTTTCCTATGGCTTTAAAAGCAGCCTCCTTTCTAATGGGAGACTCCTTCTTATTTCTCATCTCATTTGCAGTGTGAATCCCCTGAATCTTATCCTTCGTTAGGTATTTAAGATTAGCTCGATATTCTAACATAGACACCTTCACATTGATTCTTTGAGGAAAAGTCCTCAATATCTTCTACACCACTGATTTGTCGTCTAGTATGACCCCGAGACTCTTGATAGCATTGAATATCTCATTTACTCTTAAGAATTAAGATGTAATGTTCTCTTCATTTTCCATCCCCAGTGATTCAAATTGCCCAGAGTATTTTTGCACTTTTGCGTTCTTCACCTTATCTCCACCCTCATAGATACCTATGAGTTTGTACCAAAATTCCTTGGCTGATGCACAATGCAAAACCTTAATGAATTCATCACCTGTCAAGCCACATAGCAATGCATTTTTGGATTTTGCAGTGCTTTCATACATTATCCTTTGTGCTGGATTAACTGGCACAACTATTGGGACATCATAGCCATTGACAATAGATTTCAAAAAATTTGCTCCCAATGCTTGTAGATAAAATTCCATACAAACCTTCCAGAAAATAAAATTGGTGTCATCAAACCTTGGTTCCCTATTGCTGGAAATGCCTTCCTGCTTATCCATTTTTGCACAATGATCTATCTTCAATATTTTAATCTGTTACTGAAGACACCCACTCTGGTACCAATTGTTGGAATCGATTTAATACTGAGAGGGGGGGTGAATCAATATTAGCGCAGTTATCAACAATTTTTACCTTCTTAAACACATTATCCTTTATTTAAATCTTATATTCATTCATGCATCAATCAATAAAACATTCATCCATTCATGCACCAAGACAAAGAACACATAACATAGGAATTTTGACGTGGAAACCCAATCAGGAGAAAACCATTGAATGCTTCTTTATAAAGAGAAAGAATACATTCAAGGAAGCACCAACTTCCTGTATTTACTAGCACCAATTGGAAGGAGGCACTGAACCCCTGGTCTTACAAGCTTTGACATGAAGGAAGAATCGACTCCCTATGTTTCTCCAACACCAACTTGAAGGAAGCTACAACCCCCTTTCTTCTTACCCCTTCCTTCTACCCAGATATCCAAAATGTGATTCTGACTTATTGAACTTCAACTCCACACACTCGTCTGATCTTCTAAATATAATTCTATTGTGTGCTTCCTTTGTATGGGGTCGATTCTTTGTCACTAAGTTTCATACATCACTTGAGTTCACATTCCTCTAAATTCACACTTCTCTAGATCCTGCTACTGCTTTTTCGTCATGCATCAGATGGACTTCTCAACTTCACACACTTTCATTTTTGCTTATATGCATCAACTACACATCTGTGCATTTTGATGTACCTCAGTTCTGTCTCTGCACTTTTGTCTTTCAACATATGTGACTATTGGAGTGCCGTATGTAATTCTTGTCCTTCAAAACATCACGCACCTGCTCATACTTCAATATTTATTCCTTTCAATACTTGCGCATCAATAACAGATCTACGACATCATACTCCACACCATCAAAACTGCATTTTGTTTCATGTGTTCTCTCATTTCCTCACTAGATCATTCTGTTATGTTCTCGATCCCTTTGATGTGCCGAATATCAAACTGTAACAAACACTTTAAGCTCTAATTCTCTCGCCATAAATCTTACTTCAAATCTCTAACTTGGATCTCTATTTATACAGGTCCTACACGGATTGTATATCCACAAGTTAGTCGTGGCATCCCTTCTTCCATATTTCACGGATTGTGCTTTTTCCACGTGCCATCATCTACGCTATTGATGTGTCATCCTTTTTTTTTCTTGCACCTTCATGGTCCACAACTTAGTGGGGCTTTACACCTTGGTGTTGTATCCTTTGTGCTCTTGATGTACCATCTCTTTGAGGTATGTGTGCATCCTTTCTCTTCTGAACTTGATGAGACGTCTACGACCCTTGTCATACCATCCCTTTTGGGTAATGCACACTTGGTGCATTAACGCTTTACGGTATCTGCACATACTCCAACTTTTACTTGGAGGAAATTTGACCCTTTCCTTGTCATCACTTGTGGGACTTGCACACTTTCTATTTCATCTGAATAGAATAAATTCAACCGCTATACCCTTCTTGGATCTTGCGCACATTCCACTAACTGAAAGCATCTTCTGATTGGCTAAAATTACACACTTTCAGGACTGTCCAACCATTTGTTGTTTGTTATTGCTTTCACACTTCCGAAATTTAACCAAAAAATGCTTGTGCATACTAGAGACTTCTTTCAACATGCTTGCACACTTATGTTATTTTCTCAACCAACTCCTTGGCTTCTTGTGCACATGTACCATTGTCCAACCAATTCTTTAGCTGCTACCTTGAGTGAGTATGACTTGGTGGAATTTATTGTTGCGCTAGTACTTCTTTGAACCAAATATGTATGTTGTATCCATAGACGCACACCTTCATACTGGATGCAACTTCTAGCATGATATACTTCTTCACGATGGCGTCCATGTCCTTCACCATCTTACGTAGACACTTCTTCAAAGTGGTTCCCATATACTTCTTCACACTTTTGTAGGAATGTTGTATCCATTTTGACATCAGTTGATATCAATGACAACCAAATTTCAACACCATCTTCAAATTAAGCATTCATTTCTAATTGATGATGTAACAAACCTAGGATGGCCATATATCATTAAAACAAAGTCTCATTTGATGGAAATTCATGGAAGATGTTAAACACTTTCCTTTGTGGAAATCATTCATCACCTTCTCTACTTATTCATGAGTTAAACATATTCTAAGGATCGGATCCACTCCACGATGGTATAAGGTGACACCTATGATAAGATAATGTTTTGCATGGTGATGAATACATCGTCGGTCCTCATGGCAAAATTAAGAAGGGACCCTTTGAGTTAAGAACTACACCGGGATATTTTTACACCATGTGTCATTCGAGTTGATGAGGAAGACATGTTAATAAAGTAGCAATTTATTTTCAATTGTTTCCTCATACTCTCCTGGGATTTATGACATAATCTTGGGAAATGCTAAGGACTTTTTCAACTTAGATGATGCAAATTCTAAGTCGATCTCCTATAGAATTACAATCAACTTATTATATTTTTCATTGATTTCCTGTTGGGACAATATATGTTGAAATGGGTTGGCATCCTCAATCACTATAGTTCGTCTCAAAATAATGTAATGTTGGAGTCTTTGGATAGCATGAAAAAATGTCAACACTAGCTTCTCAAAATGAAAATACCTCAATCTAGGTTCGACCAAATTATTGCCCAAATAATAAACCACATTCTCTTGAAGGAATTTGTCTTTATAACCAAAAGCATACCAATGGTCAATTCATATGACCAGATATAATAGAAAACCTTACTATAGTCTGGAGGACTTAGTAAATATGTGGAAATTAATGGCACTTTCAATGTGTCAAATGATTGTTGAGTGTAATCATCCCAAATGATAAGGGCCCCTTTCTTCAAAATGAACATGAATCCTTTTGTAATCTCAACATAGTTGGAAATGAAGTGATACAAGAAGTTAGAATTACCTTGGAGGCTATGCATTTGATGCACGTTTCGCGAGGGAGGCAACTAAACTATTTCCTCAACCTTAAATGGATCCACTAGAATCCCATGCTTGGAAACTATAAAACCAATTAATCATTCGAATATGAAACAAAATAGGAAATTATGATTTATGGAGATTCATTAATGTCCTGAAGAAGTTCCATATACATTACATAAGCCTTTGGAACATAAATATCGAATTTCATAGCAAGTGGTGAAGTTTCCTATCATTTCCCCCTATGTGAAGACATGTCCACAAACCTCTGATTTATGGGAGTTGCAGTAGCCTTTAGAAACTGATTAATGATTCATTTGGGTTACCATTGAAGTCCTTTAACTAATCGATGTCTCTGTTCTTAAATTTGGGAGGGTCGTAATACATTTTGGAATCCATTATTGACCTCTACCCTTGGGGGTTTGAACATCGAAATTGCTAGTAAAATTCCCCAATTGCTCCTGAAGTTAAATGAATGTTACGGAAGTATTTTGAGAGTGTAAAACATCTATCAGCCGATTTTTTATGTCTTAATACCTTTCAAATACCTTCAGACCCAATTTGGAAGCATTTGGAGCCATTTGGGAGCATTGGAGTCATAACTAGTCTAAGGGTCGAATTGGCAAAAAATTGCAATTTTTCCAATTTTCCAAATTTATTAAAAAGGGACACTGAAACAAAGGTGCGAAAACTCTTATTTCATCATTCTAGAATGTTAGTAGCCTCTTATTGAAGTTAATAATAGTTTTATTTTTAATTTCCCAATCTATTCCTAGAAGTGTAGGATACCGGTTAGTATCATCGACAATCTATATAACTTCAAAATATACAAAAGTACATAGTCCCTACACTTTGACAGGGATTCCAACCATCCTTCCAAACAGTATAAATTTCTATTGATTGGTGAATCTCAACTGAATAGATGACCACACTATCTTTGACTTTCCCATATTTTCCCATGTCTGCTTAGTCAAAATATTCACATATGAGCCCAAATCTAAAATAACAAATTCCATATCATAGTCACAAATATCTGCATTAAGTCACAGCTCCCGATCAGTCTTTGTTCTCTTTTGAACATGATTCACAGCTCTTTCTTGCCTTAATTATCCCTCAGTTTTTCCAATTAAGTTATGCAATTCCTGTAATGCACTTTCATCCTTAATTATAGCCAAACAACTCTTCAAAAAGCTATGCAGAGCACTTACCTTTCCTAAACTTTTCTTTGGCACATATTGGTCGAAGCAAGGTGGCATGTCATATATAGGACCTTCCTTAAATATTGGTGGCCGAGAGGATGTTGATTTGCCCTTCATAAATTCATCATGAGCTTCAAAGAAAACTCCCTTCTCTTTTTGAACATCAAATTGTGGTCATTTCTGAATTGCTGGTCTCACTCTCGGGTCCCTCTGATTGTTGTAACTTGCCTCGGCATCAACTGTCGTATCTCGTCCTTTGGTTACCACAATAGGCTGATTCAGACGCAGATCAACTAAAATATTCTACACATTCTGGTTCTGATTTTGATTCTACTTCGCTTGGCATTTTTCTATAAGCTAGGGACAACCTTCATTTGTATGGTCTAATGCCCTACAATACGTGTAGGTCAAAGTAGGATTTGGTAATTCCATGGAATAATGTCATGGAGTACCAAAATTATAACATATTACCTGACCTCTTTCTCGGCAAAATCCTCCTCGTCCACTCCCTCTGAATCCACTGCGCAGCTGATTAAACCGTGCATTAATTGTTTAGCTTGATCTTCTCCTTTCATGAGGAAACTGTCTGCATTGCACTCTGTGAGAAACTCGTGTGTTTGATAGTTCTTCTCATCATGTACAAATGAACGAAAAAACTTATACCATATATTTTGAGGGTTATTCACCATTTTTTGTAGAAAATAACATTATTTTCGTCGATATCCTCTAGTCCAATAGATTCTACACCATACACTCGTCCCAGGGTTCAACGGACTAGGATTCCTAGCATTGAAATAATCATGAAAAGTCATACATTAATATTTCGAATGACCCTCTTCCTTGCATCTGGTACATCAAACATCTTCTCTTTTTCCCTTACCTTTCTTGATATCTTGAATCTGAATTGAAAAATTCGCTAGCTACTACTGGATTTCAGCCATACCAGTTCCAGTCTCTCTGACAGATGATGCTTCCAATTCGATAGCCAACACAAGGGCATCCGTATGGGATGTAATTTTCTACTACATTACGGGAAATATGATATGAGATAGTAAAGAAGTTATAAACCACTCCTTGTGGTGAACATCATTCATTAGAAAGATTCTACAGACCATCAAGGTTTTAAACCTCTGGTCGAAGTCCCAAACAGATTCATTTGGTGCTTGTTTAATATCCTTCAGCTCAGTAATATACTATGAATCTGATTTTGGCTTCTTAAATTCAACTTTTAACCCATCCTTAACCTTTGCTAAGCTATTTGCTGGTTTTCTAATAGTAATTTATGAGAACTTCATAAACCATTCCAAGGCGCAACCCCTAAAGGTCGTAATTAACTGCACCAATTTGACGTTGTCATAATGTACTTGTTTGACAGTCCATACTATGTTACATAAGAACCAGTGTTTTTCTGGATCCTCTGACCCATTCCCATTAAAAATAGGTAACTTCATGTCATCCCCAGCCGTTCTGGACCTCTAGGGTTGTTTCTAACTCAATACTAATGGACCAGTACTTGAATCCTTTCCACTTGGTGAAGTACTAATCTAACTATTACCATTACTTTGAATTGCTTGGAAAAAATGTGATTAGTTACTATGTCATACCTCAGTTTCTGGAGATGCACGTGGGGTCGTGGGTATGTCATAGCCTTGGGTATGAGATGGATCTATAGGATCTTCTTCTTCTTCAGAAATGAGCTGGTACTCTTCCTCTTTGTCATAAGAATCTTCGTCGATTTGTGGTACTGGTTCGCAGTCCCTTATCTCAGTCACATTGCAACCCTCTCTCTTTGTCATAGTTCTACTCCTCTTGTTCGATGGAAATATATTCCCACTTCACAGAAACCCACACTCTTTGTCTATCTCACTTTCTTCTACCCTAATCATGTCATCTCATTCCACACATTCGTCCATACCATCCTCTGGTCGACACCCATGCCCACCGCGCATGCATGCTTTACTCATGATATTCCATTTGCATCACTCTTTTTTCACAAAGAAACTTCTTAATCGACGTATTTAAAGATCTCAAGTACTTACCACATAGAACTTCAAAGAATTATCATTCTACTACACTATATGACTTAATAGTGTCAATAGCAAATTCGGTAATATACCCCTCTAATTTTTTGTCCAACCAATAATCCATTGTGAGTGAAATCTTGTTATTCACACCGAGTCAGTCATTGGATCAGTTCAGGCGCCTAAATTCTAGGCTCACCTCCTTGGAAGTTCATTTTTTGCTTAGTCAATCTTTCGAACCATTCATGCAATATCACATGAAACTCCCCAAAGAAAACCTCATGAATATCAGAAAAAACATACTTATCTAACCAAGCTTAATCATCCAATCAAGGATGCTTGTTTTGTTCTTTAGAAAAATATCTCATCTTCTGATCTACCCAATCCTGGATCTCTTGCTTAGTTGGATGCCACATAAGCCACATTCCCCTTCAACACAAACCAGTACCAGCAATGGAACCATTTGTTGGTGTGATTCTACTTCGACAAGGGTCCAAACATACAACACAACACTAACAAACACCACAGATACTAGCCCAAAAGGGTTTTAGCCCTTTCAAAAACACCTGCGAAGCAGGTATGGTCTCACCCAAAGTACCTATGGAGACTGTAGGAATCAGGTTTCTACAGTACGGAAGGGGAATAACTCGACAAACAACTCATTCCTCAAACAACCCATAAATCCGATAGATTTATAACTTCAATAAACCATTCACTTCAACAACATTCATAAGTTAACGAAAAATTATATGACAAGCATTATACTTTACATTCACATATTTCTTCATCTAGGCACAATTATTCATTAATTCATGTAACTCATAAACAAAGTGAACAAACACATAAGACAACACATCACATCACATAGAACACAAGAAGTTAATGTGGAAACCCAAGATGGGAAAAACCACGGAAGTGCTTCTTTTATTATGAGTCACAGCCAATAGATAAGCAGTTCATGTTTTATGACTTACAAATTCTTCCTTCAATTACAACAGACCTAGGCACATAGCCTGCAGATCATGCAACTCAGCTTCTAATAGTAGCTTCGACATGCCAAAACATAGAACAGTTTGCCAATTAAAGACACAATATGGAAGTAACTTCGACAACTTACTATTATCTAACCAACCCCAAATCATCAATGTAAGTGGACAAAATCTAACTAACTGACTCAACTCTGTCCTTTGACATAATCAAAATAATCGTTTTCCTAGTTTCTTGACCACTTTGTAGTTTCTTGACCACTTTGTCGAACCACTTTTACTCTAGTTCTATCCACACCAAAAATTGTCTTACCAAAACTGGTACCCAAAATATACTAGGCGAAACAATTAGCAAAGAATGAAAACATAGGAAAAATAAGTCTCTTGTGCCCTTTCTTTTTACATACAAATGTAAAGAAACGGGAAAAAAAGGAAAACAAGGCAACTGAAGTCCTTTAATTTCAGCTAATGCATACAAACCAAAACACACAAGGGATAAAACAATCATCACAAGCTCTCAAATGTTATACCGTATCTCCTAAATAGTTTCAAAAACCCTAAACATCAATCAATAATGACAAAATTAGGAAGAAATAAAGGTTAAAACCCAAATTTTCAACCCCTGCACTTATGTTAGGACTATAAAGAGCATTCCAAGCTCCTTTTGAATAGGCATGGCACATGAGATATAACATCCACACCTTTGGAACCACTATAGGGTGTGTGGAATACCTGGGTAGGCCTGAAATAGGGCATGAACTAATTAATTGGGTTTTTTATTGTAAGTTCAAGGATGGAGAGTTGTGCTAAGGTCTTAATGGATTGAAAACACCCAATATTAGCTAGGAAAAAAAACCTACAAATTCCCTACAAAGACCAAGTCCCCAATGGAGTTTTCATTTCCATTGTGAATAAAATTTCCTAATGGCTAGGGCTAACCACCAAAAGATTGAAAGTAATACATTTAATCTAATTCTCTCAATATTAATAGAACACATACATTTGGAATGCCATACAAATAAACCAAACAAAAACAATCTTTGGATAGAGATAAGAGAAGAAGTGGAACTTGTTTTCGAATGTTTCCCTTTCATTACTCCCAACCTTGATATTTCACGTGCTCCACGCCAATTTTTTTAGGCTTGCAAAAGAGAAAATGACCTTCCTCAAATATTTACGCCATCAATAAGAACACGAATCAAATAAAATGCATGGACTTAATCATAACTAATCTTGATTAATCTATTGAAAATACTAGTATTCCTTAACCAACAAAGATTTAGTAATCACAATTTAGACATGAAGTTTAAAGGCGAGGGAAAGATCATGAATTTCTATTAGTAGACAATACAAATGAGAGACATGTTACCTCACCATCGCCACAAAACCTTTCGAAATCATTCATTAGGTTCCTTTGCACCCGAACCACTTATGCTCCAAGCTTCCAAACTCTTTAGCTTCCAATGGTGTATAATAAGGGAGAATTCATATAAAGGAGATGACTTCAACAGTTACAAATGAAAGATTACTCAAGGACAAGGGTCATTGAGGGGAAATGGGGTATATAAGCTCGGAAGAGTAGGGAAATTCTTTCAGCATAACTTTAACAGGGTGTGATATCTCCTATTGGTTCACCATATCCTCTTTTAGTGCGTGTTTTGGGATGGCTAATATGCTTACTGTAGTAGTTAGAGGATTTTTAACCAAATCCAACCATCTTAAAATTGCTTTATTCAATTTAATTTCATGATTTTTATATATTTTTATGGATTTTTATTGACCCATACACCTTGTAGAAGGGAAAGGATCATGGCCAGTCACCTTGCAAAAGGGAAAGGAGTGTGTCCACTCACCCTGCATAAGGGAAAGGAGTGTAGGGCCTCATTTTTTCTTGTAGTTTAGGAATTTCAACTAGAAAAGAATGGGATTGACTTCGGAGGGCTATGGACATCATCTAGGCTCGTATTTAGGGATTCTTCCATGATGGTAAGCTCATTTTGAAGATTGTTCTTGGCTACTTATGTGTCTCTTTGGGAGATCATCATCAACAACATGGAAGTGCCAATTTTTGCAATAACAAATGCATGCACTCTAAAATCATTTGATAGACCTATAGAAATTTTAGATGAAGACTTAGCTAGCAATGACAAACAACCTTTACCAGAAACATTATCTTGAAATGAGGAATATTAATTGAAGTAATTGTTGGAAATTTTGATATTCAAGATGGCGTGGTGAATGGTTTAGATGGTGTATTTATGCACTATACACTTGGTGACATTAACATCATTGGATTGATTTTAGAAATATATCAATTAGCAAATGCTAACGTGAAAAAATGAAACAATTGTATAATGAACAAATATTTCAAAATGGACACTTTTAATAAGAATTCCACATAGTGTCTCTGAAAAAAAAAACCCAACTATGATTCGACAATAGTTCCTAGTTCAAGTGGCTTGTGTAAGAACTATACTTATATACCAAGGATTCACAATGGAAAAGTTGGCATTTGATCATATTAACATAAAACAACATGGGTTTATTTACACAACGCTTTAACACATTCAAAACATTTCATGACTTTACCTCCATCAATTGCAAAAATGCAATTTCACAACAAGTGATGAAGTAAAATTTTATATGCAAATACTAGAAACTTGAACACAATGTTAATGCTTTACAAATTTACAAATCATTGGACACAATGTATTATATTCACTAAACAGTATAATCTTTCCACTACATGATGAGATATTATCTTACTATGATCTATTGCATGTAGACATTTTGTGTTTGGAAGAAACTAGTTGTTTTCAAAATTTGAAAATAGTTTTCAATACGTTTCTACAAATGGCCTCCATGGTGTCATGACATTGGCAACAAAAATAAATGATGCTGAAAAATATACAACAAAGTAAATCGAAGCAATTTTGCTTAAATTAAACCTTTGTCAAAATATTATATGTCTAACAAACATTTATGTAGCACCTTCCATAGCTCTTGATGCCTTTTTTCTTTTATTATAACAATAATTGTTATTTGTCCACCTTTCAAAAATATAATTTTTGGTAGGGGATTTCAATGTTGACGTGTTGCTAATAATTACCACACAAAAATGACTCATGCCATGGAATGAAATTATTACCAAATAGTCCAACAATAAATGGAGGAACATTAATGGACCATTTTTTGGGGGTCAAATATACCTTATTTCATACTGTTCAGTTTGATGTACTTGAAACCTACAAAATGAACTTGAAACCTATTGGACTAATCACTATGCCATATGTCTTTCATTCCATAATATATCACTTAAAAAGAAAATAAGCACCTACAACAATAATCACATATGCAATTCCATAGATTGTATATACGACTTACATCGTTAAAATTTATATCAAAGTTGAGTGGCACTTGCACATTTTTTACTTAGGCTATTAAAAAACGTAGAAATAAAAAACATAATAGTTAGCACATTTTGTCATAGTTTCATTATATACACTAGTTTCAATGGATGCAATTTGTGAGTAATGTGTTTTTATCGTACTAAAATTACTATGGCATAGAGCCAAGATACTTTAATTTACACCATAATACTATCGTTCTATTTAGACCATCCTGACCATCCGGTTATGTGAAATTTATATTGTTTCAAATATGACGTATAATAAGATCGATACACGACGATCCACTATTCTGATTTTCAGGGTTGTAAGACCCTCGGGACATGACCAGATCGGATCGTTGACTAAAGGCATGTGTAGCCCTGCTATATCACTCTCGACTATCTATAGGGATTACTATAATACATCAGATACATATGGCTATGCAACATATAAATTAAATACCTAATCAGATTGATAGTAAGATTTTCTTGGGTAAGTTTATTTTTTCATGATAAGTTATGTAAAGTTTTTTTTTTTTTTAATTTTCAATAATATATCTTATGAAAGTTGTTGTTTATTACTTTGATTTTCATAATTACCTTGATTTAAATCTCCCTGGATAAAATAGTGTAAAAATAAAGATCAATAAGATAATGTATTTACTATGTTAAAATTAATTATATATATATATATATATATATATATATATATATATATAAAAGTGTAATGAACTTATTCTCATGTATTTTTAAGAAGGGAAGAACCAGTTTAATCTAAAACTTAGAAACTCAAAATATAACTTTAGCAAAATCTCAAAATTACAAAAGATGTGTTATAGTTGTCATTTTTCCATGTGGTACACAATTTAGTTAGCCTAGATTCCATTTTTCCATGTAGCAAACAATTCAACTGGCCTAGATTGTGGTTTTAGGATAGTCCTCTTAAAAAACAACATTCTAGATGGTATGAGCTTATATCGCCAATAAACTTCAAACCTTATTGCAAACAACCATTTGTAGGCATCAACATGCTATTATTTCTAAAAGGAATAATCTCTCTATCTTGTAACATGTACCTACATCCCCATCTTAATGAAGAGATAATTTATCAAGCATTAAGTTCTTAGACATTCTTCAAAATTATTTTATCTAGTTTGGACACTTCAAATTCTCACTTTAACTTTATCGAGACCTTCAAATTCATTTTTTGACTTTAATGAGACCTTTTAATCTTGGATGGGAAACTTGAAATTCTTCATTTCCTTGTGTTCAAACCTTGCAATTTTGGGCATGACTCTAAATTCTTGAACTTTTTTATGCCTCATTAACATGGAAATTTTATTGACAACTAGATGATTTTTGTGAGCATTTTACAATTAAATAACAAATCAAGTGATCGTAAAATGGAATTCTCATTTAAAGAAAACTTTGTTTTCCATGTTATCTTTCCATGTGATTTTATGCCATAGAGATCTAAAGTTATGCAATTTCTAATTGTTTCCTTCCATATCTCATTTCCATCAATTACTTGAAAAATCCTTTAACACATAATATATGTCTCTATGTATTGTTATGAAAGATCCCCATTACCATTCCTTCTAATTCCTTTAGATTACAACACATTTTCCAATTGAATATATGGAAACCTATGTTCTCATCAAACTTGGCCCACATGGAAGTTAGAAGGAATTTTTCCTATAGTTAATAAGTAGCAATAGAGGAGATCGAATAAGAGCAGTAAACATGTGTAGCAACCATGGTATTGATGCAAATTCTAAATATAATGGTCAATATCATCTCCGTTTTGTGATCCATTTATTAATATTTTTAGCAACCTTTTGCATAACTACACACAAAATATCTTTGTGGGAGGCTTGAAATGCAAAGGGGGTCTCCAAATCCTTGAAGACTTACCTAGACTTCAACCAATACAAGTCTTTTTCATCCAATTCAACTAATATTTCACATTAGCTTTACCTATAAATTGGATTTTATTTTTAATGTGTAAGGTGCTTAAAATTTATAACATGAAGAAAAGACATTTGTAATTTAATATTTTTACATATGTAAAGAAACAAATTGATTAAAAATAGTAGACAACTATTTTTAAAAAGTTATAAATTTTGAATCTACATAGTCATATCTATATGTGTGTAGTTTTATCGACAATGGATTTGTGTGGACTATTTAAAAATAAGGTAAAAAATGGAGATATTGAGAGGCATTTAGAAAAAAAGCATTTTTGATGTTTTGCAACCCAAACCACCAAGTTTGTCATTCAAGAACATAATTCTAAAGCAACCAAGTGAGAAAAAAAGTAATTTAGAATTCTCAATCCCAACATGGAAATTCTGAATTTAAAAAATGTGCAAATGTTATAAAAATGTGTCCACATTCTAAAATGCACACATGCTCCTAGGAATATATATGCATTATTGTGAGTAAAAAATCCCAAAAGTACTACAAATACATGTTCTTTTACTCATAACATTAATACATTGGTTGAATAAGACCAACTCCCAAATGTGACCACTCATGTGTTATATTTCACAATGCATATGTCTCTCTAATATTTGTATCTCCTTAGACCCTAGAAGAAGTATCATGAAATCAATATTGTTTATTATATTCAACAGATAGTATAGTTGGTCAAATATTGCTATCTCATTAGGTTAAGGTGTGGGTCTTGTCAGCAGGGCGACCCGGGTTCAATTTCCCTTAGGGTTGGGGGTTGGTGTGGCCCATGCTGGGTGCGTTCCCCAGGCTATTTTGATGGCTTATATGCCTCTGGTTCATGGTTTCTTAGACCAAAGTCCACTCCCACAAGTCAGGGAGATTCTAGCAAACAAAAAAAAAAGAGATAGTGTAGCTGAACAAACAAATTGAATCAATGCAGAAGAGTATTGGGAATCTTACTACAAGAGGTTTGATTTCAATTCATCAAACCGCTTGATCTAATATTTGTTTTATTATAGATCCTTTCGTGTATCTAAAAATTTATCATTGCTTAAAATCAAGTATAAGAGAAAGTGCAATGATCTTGATCAAGAGGGATAATTCTACCAATCATAGACCTTAGGGGATGGGTAACTCCCATTTCCACATATTATCACTACTAAGAATTTTAAATTCCATTCGCAAGGAAATTGATATATTTAGAACTTGATAACATTAAGAATCTTCCACCTTCTTAAATATCTACTTCCATCTAAGGTTAAATCCCCTAAATGTGTCCTAATTAATACTACTTTGCAAAGCTTAGCTTATGTTGAAATGAGGTTTCCTATTATTCCTGCTCCTTTCCTCCCCATTCATGGAATTGTAGAACATACCCTTTATGCACATTTCCTATGATAGCTTTATTCATGGCCATTAACTAGGCAACACTCTTTTCTTAGGGCCTAAAGCCCTTTTTATCCTCCCCTAGCACAAGTAAGGTTCCCAAGACCCATTCTTATTGCAAAAAACATACTAATATTGCCTATAATTACATTAATGGGCCTTGTCCATGGCCATTGAGCACAAGAAATACTCGTTTAGGGCCTAAGGCCATTGTTTTCATATATTGGTCATGTTATAGGCGCTAACTATCATATGTGTACTGAAAAGAAACATAATGGTACCCATGTCTCACCCCAAGGCTTAATATCCATTAAAAAGGATCAATGTTGTTGTTCAAGTCCTAGTTCATGGCCCTTTAGATTATGGGAGTTTCATTTTGGCCCTAATCTCCCATTTTTTCTCCCTTAGCCATGGTGTAGGCCCAAAGACACATTTCCATGATGAAAAATATACTAATGGTTCTAAATATCCTTGTTAAAGGTTGAACATCCCCTACAAATATCTTATGTGGTTGTTCGAGGACTACTACATGAAACTTGAACTTGAGAAGATTCAAATAGTGTATCATCATCTTATGTTCCTTCGTAATCCATGTTCAAGGCCCTATATGAATTAAGTTGTGGGTAAGATTTCCTAATGGAAATAAGGTACAAGCTAAAGGCCTCAAAGCCCAAATGTGGTGCTCAATAATAGTGAATGGCATCATATCAAGTACTTAGAGGTCAAATATCCATTAGAAATGATATCTGCAATGGTTTGATGACTTGTTCATGGCCATCAAGATTGAGAATATTTTTTTTATGACCTAGAAGGATATCATCACCCCCCGACCATTGTAGGGGTCTTGAGACCCATTCTTATTGTGTAAATCATACTAAAAATACCCATATTCCTTTTTGGATTCCTTGTTCATGGCCATTAAGCACATGGAAACTTTGTTTTGGTCTTGATGCCCTACTTTTCCTCCCATGATCATTGTATAGGCCCTCACTACCATATTGGTTGTGTAGAAACTTCTAGAATGCAAATTTCCCAATCCGAGGCCATAAATCCCTTAGAGAGTATATGTGTGGTTGTTCAAGCCCTTATTCATGGTCCTTGAGATTGAGAATATTTATTTTGTCTCTAAGGCCCTTGTTTTACTCCATTGGAAATGATATAGGTCTCAACATTTGTTAATACTATGCATAACATATTGATGAAACAAATTTTCTCCCAAAGAGGCTCGACATCCCCTATGAAGCTCTTCTGTGGTTATTCGAGGATTATTATATGAATCTTGCTCCTAAGAAGATTCAAATAAGACCTTATCACCTTATAATCCTTCCCTAACCATGTTCAAGGTGCATGTGCATTATGACGTGTGCAAAACTTCCAATGATTGATTCCTCTTAGTTATAGCGATGCCACTATGGTTCATTAACACAATGGTCTTTATTGACTTCTCCAACAATATCTTTGTCTACTACAAATAAAAGTTTTCTAATAATAATTCTAAATCTTACCATTGAAACTTCAATGACCAAACCTTTTGTCCATGAATGAAATTGCGTAGTTAAATAGGATATTTGTTGACTTCCTTAAAGAGTAAATAATTTTTATTTTTGTGAACATGAGACATGTTAAAAATTCTAAAACCTAAATGTAAAATTGGTGGTTTTGTTTTCTTTTAAAAAAAATAGAAATATGAAAGTCTAATTAGATTAGAAATTGTTGCATTATTAAACCTTAAAACTCTTAAATACTAAGTTATGATTAATTTTTTAATTAATTGACATTAAAAATTATATTTTGTCACTAAATAAAATATTTAATACTTATTTTTCTGTAAAACTTAATTAAATACACTTTGGTTAATAATTACTATAATCTATTATTCCATTAATTGTTTTACGTTCTAGTAAATGAATTAAAAAAACAAAACACAACTTTTTCATCATTTATCAATGTTAAAAAACTTTGTGATGCTTTAAGATTATGCTATAAATGCATATTATTGTCGATAAGGTTTGCACGAATATGCATAATAAATAAGATTTTATTTTAATGGCATATTGATAAACTATCATACATCTAATAAAAAAGTGTCTTATTGTCTTTTTAACAATATAGTTTGTTAAAAAACTTTGTGATGCTTTAATATTATGCTATAAATGCATATCATTGTTGATAAGGTTCGTACGAATATGCATAATAAATAAGATTTGTTTTTAAATATGTAAACCAAATTTAGCATATTGAAAAACTAA
Source organism: Larix kaempferi (assembly GCA_027924585.1). NCBI lineage: Eukaryota > Viridiplantae > Streptophyta > Pinopsida > Pinales > Pinaceae > Larix > Larix kaempferi. The sequence goes on from BSBM01001058.1 coordinate 1,133,911, forward strand.
CACACATCTAATAAAGTGTCTTATTATTTTTTTAACAATATTGTTTAATAAATACTTGTTTTTAAAAGATATCAGCTATTTTTAGCTTTAAATTTTTATATATTTTAAATATTTAAAAAAATTAAAAATTAAAATAAAATTATTATTTGTGATCCTCTCACGTTATATTGTTTAAACACTTTATTCACTCTTTACATTTTGGATAGCCCATGCACCTATGAAACGGAAACCATTGTTTGGTTCTGTTTAAAACGAAAAATTGCGACGTTCAATCTAAATTCTAAAGGATCATGTTTTCCGATATTGTTTTTCATGTCTCTCGGTGCTTGGTTTTGGTGTATAGCTGTTATTCCAATGAATAATAGTCCGGCAATCTTAACATAATATTATCACTTACAAAAAAATCCATGGTTTGTTTTAATTCATTCATGTACTAATATATATATATATATATATATATATATAATTTATTTTTATATATTAGAGTAAAATTTATTTTGGAATGAAATTAAGTATTTTTTTGACTTAAATTGTAGCTAATAGGTGTCATAATTTTTTATTTTTTTTAATATGAGTAAATATTAGTACAATTTCTTAACTTGTGGTTGGTAAACACCAATAGATCACAAATTAAGTGTCACTAACAAGTTATATTGTTCTCCATGTTTAGTTGTAATTATATATTGTAGTTATTTGTACCTCAGCTACCAACCTTTAGTTAAATTAATTGTTTGTCATTATTTGTTATCCATACATGAGATACCAGTCATTTTTTATTTTTTTATAATTGTTTATTTTGAATTTTTAACTACACTTATAAAATCAATAAAATTAATATAGACAATACAATTATCCAATCCTGTCAATCTAGAAAAAACATAGCATAGATAACATTTTTACTTTTATAATGAGAATTCGCAATTTTAATAATAATAATAATAAAAATATATTAATATTATTATTATTATAATAAAAACATATGACATATTGTGATGTATTCTTTACAAGAATAGTATATGTGTATACAATATTTTTTTTAATTATTATTATTATTATTATAATAAATATCGAAATAATAATAATAAATGTTATTATTATTATATTTAATTAATATTATTAACAAAACCTTAAGAGCAGGTCGGCCGTCAACTAGCAAGCTATATTAATATTAATAATATGGTTTATATACGCCGATCGACGTATATCTATTGTTTAAATGTGATTGATATTAATAATATGGTGTATATAAACCATATTATTAATATTAATATGGCTTGCTAATTAAAATATAATTAGGATTAGAAAAACGGACACATACGGAGAAAATATGCGAAACCCTTGGTTTTGTGTTAACGGTATCTGTCACGTGTTATTTGACCGATATTTTTCCAACTTTGACACAAATAATGAATAATCTTTGTTACGTATTTCCGTCCACACACCCAACGTAAACCACCAGAATGCGATGATCTTTCATATTCAAACAGATCAACACATATATTTTCTCTGAAGATTTTATTACAAGAGTGGAAAATGGTGTTATTCATGACAAAGATATAGTACAGGCAGATATTCATATCCCGCCCTGCACTGTAAGCAGCTTAAAAATGTCTAAAGATAAAGAAGAAATATATCCATCTTCTCGAATATGGTGTCTCTTTAAATCCCCGTGCACCTGCAAGCAAATATACAGATATGATAAGCTCGAGATGGAACAGAGAACTTATGGCAGCAGCAACCATCTATAAACATTAAAAAAGTTATAATTATAGCAGCAGCAACCATCTACAGTAGCAGGATTAAGCAATACAATTTCTACATAGAGGATTTGGGTATGTAATAATCAATGCTCATCGACATAAATTTTCTCCAGAATCGGATGAAAACGATAGAGAAGAGAATACTTGTAAAGAATATTAATAGCATACATTATCAGTCGAGAACGGTGCTCCACTCTTGCTTTGCAGACTCTAATACGGCGGCGGAGGTGGAGACTTGTAAGAGTAGTGATCATGTGCAGGTGGTGACGGGTAGACGGGTGGTTTGGGGTGGGGAGGAGGGAATGTAGGTACTGCTTTGGGGGGATTAGGACTTACAACATGGGTTGGGGGAGGAGGAGATTTGTATCCGTATGGTTTTTTCTGGCGGGGAAGGAGTTGGTTCTGGTGGTTTGGTCACTGGAGAGGGTTTGTGATGGGGAGGAGGAGGAGTTGGCCATGATTTTCGGGGTGAAGGAGAAGGAAGGGGCTTGTGAACTGGTGGAGGCTTGGCATATGGAGCAGGAGTTGGTTTTGGAGGTGAAATCTCCACCTTGGGAGGAGGTGGAGATTTGTACTTGTATGGAGGAGAAACTGGCACAACCTTAGGAGGAGGTGGAGATTTGAACTTGTATGGCGGAGAAACTGGCACAACCTTAGGAGGAGGTTTGCTATGGACGGGCGGTGGTTTCTCCACTACTGGGGGCTTCGGGACGGGTGTGGATGCAGGGGGCGGCTTATGATGATGGACTGGAGAAGGAACCTGAGATGGAGGAGGAGGAGGAGATTTATAAGGGTATGGCTTTGGAGGCGCAGATTTATAGTATGAAGCAGCTGATGGATTTGCAGCACAAATACAGCCAGCAATCAAAATAAACAATAGCTTGGAAATGAAAGACATCCCTGCCAGTACACCCATCTTTTATTGGGCAGTAGAGAGCTCCAAAATCCGAAGTGGGTTGTATAAGATGGTTATAGATGATTGGTATTTATAGCGGCCAAGAAAGGTTTCTGGGATGAGGATCGTCGGTGAGAAGCTTCCTTATGCAACGCGGTATTTGATATTCTTACAGAGCGGGTTTGCTTGTCGATGGCATTCTTGGACATTGTTATAATATTTAAATGAATTTCAAAGTTAAAATGGTACGTGTCGGAACCATTTCCAGGAATTCTTAAAGTCGTGTGCAGGGGGGTTGGTTTCTTCACGTGAGTTTCTTTTTCAATCACAGTTCCTTTCGGAGTTCTCTGCTTTATCTTTTAACGTTTCCATATGGGACGCATTACCATACCATGAGTCTTTGTATACTTCTTATTGTTATTCATTAACCATTCAGATATTGTCGGCAAATAATTGCATGTGCGACTAGCAAAGCGTCAGAAGCTTTTTAAATATATCGTGACCGAATAATTGCAGGTGACTCTTGGGTAAAACGGTATGGTTCCGTAGTGAGCTTGTTGTCACATTATCCCCAAGTAAGTTGATACCAATAATCCATCCCAGAGACTAGTCCCATTTCCAAAGCGTGGAGGAATCATAAAAATTGTGTTTTAAAACAGTAATGTTCAAAATTGTTTTGTAGGTTAGCATAGCTATGGACATTTTTAAAAGGTATTTATTTGATTGCCGATGTTAAGGTTTTTTTAATACTTGATTAACAGTTAAAATGATGGAGAGATAAGTTTTGCACATTTGCTTAGTTTAAAATTTTAATTAAATATTGGAATCCTTAAAGTGAGACTCCATATTAGATGTATCTAATAATAGGTTCAAATATGTAAAGAGAATCCTTTATTAACGAACAAAAATATCCCATACACTAATTATGTTGTAAATAAAATCTTATACCTTCTCTCAAAAGACTATGTCATAAAAAAAATCTTAAATCTCCCGATTAATTCATGCATTTATCTCTTGTTTTAAGGAACTTTTGAGATACCATGATCTAATGTTTAGATACGATGCTCCAGTATTCGTTCCAATTGTTTTGGTTATAAATGGGACGTTATTTTCTCCAGGGATGGCCAGATCGGATCGTTGACTAAAGGCATGAGTAGCCCTGCTATCTAATGACTGCACTGGAATCATGGAACCGCAAAAGCTGCGGAGTCGGTGCATTAGGCGCCGAATGCCCATCAAAGACAAGGCAAGGCATGTTGACGATTCTGCACATCCGCGTTTTCTTAGATGCGTCACAGTCCTGTGACCTGTCGCCCTAATCGTTATCAAGAGTGATTTGACCTATTTTCTCGGTAAGCATTGGAAAATGGAAAGAGAGTGCTCTGCATGTGCACCTAGACGACCTTAGGTGGAAGTGTTGTGGGATGTTTAATTGAAGAGAGGATGTGGGATTTTTAACGTAGCTTGTTGTTCGAGGTCCCCACTCTCTTCACGTGCAAATCCTAAGCTTGATGTGGGATTTTTTATAATAATAATAATTAAATAATTAAAATATTTATTACGTAAGAATTTTTTAATTAATATTATTATTTTAAACAAAAATAAATATATATTTTAATAATTTATTAAAGTGTATTTATTTTATTTAGATGGACTTTTAGGATAAGGAAATGAGAGGTTCAATGTAAATTTTAGAAATCTCATTTGAAGATAATTTTAGTGAAATCCATATGTTTTATAGTTTCCATTTTTCCATGTTTTTATTTATAGTGTTAGATAATGTGGTTTAAGGATAGTTTTTTAAGAACAAAATTTTAGATGATTATGAGTTTATATGGTGAATTGAGATTTTATGGTTTATTGAGTTTAATAATCTAGAAGGCCAATTATATATCAAACCTATTAAGGAGGAAATGAATAAGCTTTTAGAATTAGATCATGAGCTTAACAAAAGCGCAAAGAGGATAGGTTAATTGTACAATCAAGGCATTTAACTACATAATAGGCTATAAATTGAAACAAATTGCCTCACAGAAGCAAAGAGATTGGGGAAATTAATTGAGAATAAAGAAAGGTTGATTTGGGTCAAAGTTAGCTCTCTTGGCCATAAGTATGGCATACTCAACAAAACCTCACGTTTAAAAGGATTGGGAATATTTATAGGTGAAGATCTCATTCCACAAGACCAAGATGGATTAAGAAAGGAGGTTCAAAAGGTAAAAGAAGCTAGGAAGGAATGAAAATGGGCATTAATTAGAAATAAAAAAGTTGTTATTCGGGATGAAAACCAAAAGATAATATTAAATAGCAACTCGACATGCTTAGATCCTCTCTTAGAACTATCGAATCTTCCCATGGAACAAAGACTCCAAGTTAAGTTGGATCTTGATTGAAATATATATTATTAGTCTTGTTGAAACCTAGGAGCACTAAGAATCTAAGGTTCCTAACATAGAAGGATTTGTCCTATCGTTCTGGAACAGGGGATCCTATCACAAAAGCGTTGGAGGTATAACTTGTTATATTAGGGAAAACATCCTCCCCCATGCTATGATTTATAAGAAAGTCCCTCACAGCCAGTATATTTGGATAGATATTTCAGACATTAATTTGCTAAAAAAGCCTACATACCACTATGTTATTTTTCCCTTATTAATTTTAAATTTTATAGATAAAAACTGTTAAAGGAGAAATGAGTATTTGTATTACTATAAAATGGAGGGGAAGAACTATGGCCAGGATGGACAACTTTCCTGAGCAAATATTATAACAATAATACATATATTCTACATAGACTCTTGAATTCTTTTACCTCTAACTGAAACACTACTTAAAAGATATTCTTCGAATTCTTTCCTACTATTGTCATATACATTGTTGATATACAACCTTCAAAAGAAACACAAAATTAAGATTGATAATTTGATTTACAAAACATTAATACCGATTAAATATACTGCATACAATTCTCCTCATAAAATTATTTTGGCTTCTTGTGAGACTGTGGCTTGTTTTCCTCAAGCTTTTTTCTTACTAAATCTGAGAGAGGCACTTGAAGGTGGATACTCAATAATGCCATTGATACATAAGGTATCGGCCTGAGAGTCTAAGGATTACTAGTTGGGTGCCCAAGATCTAGGGTGACGACTCTCAGATAACCAATAGAAAAACTGGTGAAGGGGGCTGCCTTAAAAAGGTTTACAATGGGAGACCATATTAATAAAATGTGGATGTATCCAAGATTCAATGGGAGGCTTTTGAAATGAGTGAACAGTTAGCCCCAATTTGACACACTCACAGTGACAAACAGAGACAACCCCAATTAAGCTTGATAATTGCATCATTACTAAATTAACACGACCCCCATCCTTCCAGAATTAATAGAATTTACCATAAGACTGAATTTATAATGGTTTCCTTCCATATCTCATTTCTATCCATTAGTAAAATAATCCATAATATGTGTCTCTCTGTATTGTTATGAACAATCCCCATAATCCATTCTTCCTAATTTTGTAGGATTACAACACATTATCTAATGAATCTATGGAAACTTTTGTTCCAATCAAAGTTGATGTGTGGAACTTAGAATGATTTTTTCATATCTTCAATAAGTAGCAATAAAAGACATCCAATAAAAACAATAAACATGTGCAGCAACCATGCTATTGATGCAAATTGTAAATATAATGGTGAAGATTATTTAGGTTTGGTGATCCATTTACCAATATTTTTAGCAACCCTATGTATAACTACATCGAAATATCTTTTTTGGAAGCTTGAAATGCAAAAGGGATCTCCAAAATCTTAAAGAACAACTTAGACTTCAACCACTACCAGACTTATTCATCTAATTCAACTAATCTTTCACATTAACTTTACCCATATATTGGATTTTTTTAAATGTGTAAGGTGATAAAAATTTATAACATGAAAACAAAGTCATATGTGTTTTAATATTTTTATATATGTGAAGGAAAAAATAAATTTAAAAAGTAGAAAATATTATTTTTTAATAAATTATAAATTTGGAATCTACATGGTCAAATATTAAATGTGTAGTTTAATATTTTTATAAATGTGTAATTTAATCGGTGGTGGATTTCTGTAGCCTATTTCAAATTAAAGTAAAAGGTGGAGATATTGAGAAGTATTTAGAAAAAAGTGGTTTCAATGTTTTTGCAATCCAAATAACCAAGTTTATCCTTCAATAATTTAAATTTATATCAACCATATAAAAAAAATGTAATTTGGAATTCTCAATCCCTATATAGAAATTATGAATTTAAGGAATACACACATGTTATAAAAATGTGTCCTCTTCCTAAAGTGCACATCCTCCTAGGAATATATTAGTGTTACTTTGAGTAAACATTCCCAAAAAGTGCCCATCACCAATAGACAAGCCTAAAGATTCTTTAATTTTTAACTAAACCAGCCTAGATCCAAATCCTAGGCTCTATCGAGTGCCGAGAGGGATCAAATCTCCCGAGGTGCTAACCTCTCCTCTAAAATCTCCCTGAGTGCAATACCCGAGAAGAGGTTTGCGCCTCTGGAGATTTGACCCTCTCGACGCTTGATAGAGCCTAGGATTTGGATCTAGCCTAGTTTCAGTCGTGTGCGGTGACACAAAACTAGAGTTTGATCAACATTTTAAGGAACAGGTTAGGTTGAAAACATAGATCCATTTACAAGGATTATCATAATGTAAGTAATAAGTATTAAGGATTGAGTAAATTGTTAAACTGGAAAATAGAGACAATAATTTTGTAAAGATTAAATAAATGAAAATATGGTTCCGATTGTGATCATTCTCAATCTATATTCTTCATCTTTTCTTATCTTCACACCTAGTAGTTTTGACATCTTCTCATATCGATCATATGAGAATGGAGGTTGAAATCGTAGACCTGCCAAATATTTAACTCGAGATATTGTTGTAAATGTCATACCCTACATCTCTTGCTTTCCAATACTAATAGTAGCTTTCTCCAATGTCAATCCTTGTGACTTATGGATTGTTAAACCGCAAGCAAGTTTCAATGGAAGTTGTTTTTTATTACCTCTTTCGATAGGTGTAATAGGAACAACTTGAGAAAACGATTCATCCCATGGTCCCCCCACATAATTATCAAATTTTATTAAAACATACGTGGGTGGTTCCGAAGGCGAACTTCCAGGGTTATATACAATTGGTTGTATAACTCCAAGAGCACCATTGATGAGTCCTGCATCAATCCAGAGGTTTGATGTGAGCATTACCCTTACTCCTATGGCTATAAGTAATTCAAGTTCCAACCCTTCTTCATCTCCTTCCATAGAATAGTTGCTTCTTACAGATGTAGCAATACTGGTCGCAATGGGACAGTTTATGCTTCTTATTAAACGCTTGTTATGACAGTTTACATCATCATTTGTCGCAAACAAATATATTGCCTTATCGAAGGAATTTTTCATTGTAGCATGTAAGAAAGTATATGTACGATTCATCGGTAATTTCCAATCCTCTTTTGTTGGAATTGCATCTCTAATATTCATTAACACATTACGAAAAGATATTTGCTCATTGCTTTGTCCATTCTATCGAAACACGGTATCGAGGGTCACAACTGTTGTGAATGTGTTCCACAATTCTTTTGCAATACCTTCCAATGCATATACAGGCTTATCCATGACAGGTGGCAATTGTCCCAAATCACCGACCAATATAATTGATCGTCCACCAAAAGGTATATTAGCATATTCTGGGAAGGCTTGGCGAAGTCTTGAATCTATTTTGATTAATAGATTTTTTCCAATAAAACTCATTTCATCGATCAAAATATATTTAACATTCCTCAACTCTTCTTGTAAGTTAATTAAAGTCGGTCCTTGTAAAGGATTGATTTCTTTGATTGGTATATGAAGTGTAGAATGAACTGTTCTTGCGGATATGTTGAAAGCTGCCACCCCCGTAGGAGCCAGAAGAAGTACTAGACTTTTCCCTGGATGAGAGAGATTTTCAAGTGTACTTTTAATGGCTCCAATCAAATATGACTTTCTAGTTCCTGCAATTCCTTGGATTATCATGCCTAGTGGATCAACACCCGTTCTATAATGCTTAAGGATAACATCTGTTAACACCCAAATTGACCCCAGGTTGTAAGAAGGGTAATTCAGGGTAACCACTAACCAATATTTGGACTGATGTTACTGACCCAACACAGTCTGAGAGGGCTCTCTCAATAAACTAATGAAGAACTGGAAATAATCAAGGGCGTTAACCATGAAAAAGGAACACCAGAACTCATTCTTTAAGATGTTCTATTAAAACATACCGAGAAGGTCAGATTTATGTAGGACAAAATATACTCATGTAAACCATTAGTTGGAGAAAAACAGGGATATATATTGGGCAATGGAGTCAATTCAAGTATAACATAAACATTATTATAAAATGCTTAGCAGATACATCCACACATAGGCAAGGTAGCAACCAACTAGTAGTCAAATTGTTTTAATTGGCAAAACAGAAGAAAGATGAACACTCCATTGATATTAGGCATACATAGATGAATCCTATACCAACTTTAGCAGAAATATTTTGTGAAATACTTGGTAAGAAATGAACAAGCCATAATTTCTATGAATCTCATTCAGATACTACGCTGAACCAAGTATGGAGGAATATTAACAATATGGATTAAAAAAGGAAAGAAACACATATCACATAGGAAAAAGAGAAAATAGACTACCAGACCGATTACGCAAGAATCTCTGAAAAAATGCATGTAAGCTTCTGACAACTTTATTCAAAAATATATCTCGGGATAACAATAGTGGACAAAATATGTGAAGCTCCAAAAGGTTCTCCACCTCTTCCATTTGAAAATACATGGAACTTATAGTGGCCTGGAATCTCATACTTGATACATTTGAAACATAAATTAGTTACAATATAGGGACACGTCATCATAGTTCAGATGTCACCATCATGAAACAAAAAATACAACAAGATAAGCATAATTGCTTTCTTGCATTTGTCGGTATGCCGTTAAACAATAAAAGATATTTAAAGTATCTGTCTAGTGGCAAAACTTCATTACATAATGGGAAACCCACTGCCATGTCCTGGAAAATCAAAATCCTAAATATATTATAAACTTTCATATCAAAAATAGAATGATATTAAAAAAATGCACAGATCCAAGTTTTAAGAGGTAGCAGCTGCCAATGGAGCGTGATAGGTATATTTCATCTTTCCGTATTTCTCTATAGATACCCAAAGTTCAAATACCGGGATGTCATAACTTGTCATCTCTTTCTCCAGGACCCTTATGTCAAGTTGATCGACAGAAGACATGGGTGGAAGTCCTTCACCAATAGAGATCGATCTATACAACATCTCGAACTCTTCGTCCAACTTGTCCATCAGGATTCTCCTTGAAAGTGGCTAGCCCGGATGTTTGAACTTGGAATGATCCATCCGTCTGCTAATCATCAACTTTTTATGTTCATTTTGGGGAATCAATTTTTTCTTTTCATCCCAAAATGCAGGAAATCCTTTTTCTACTAGTCCTCCAAACTGTCCTTTGAACTCTGTTAACTATTCATTCATTTCATTTACTTTGGCCTCCACAGCTTCGACTAATGCATACTTCCCTAGGATTCATTTTGCTGCTGCAATGGTTGTGACCTTGTCTTTGATGCTCAAATCTATGACATCCTTATCTGTCAAACTATTCAAAAAGTTTATAGCATTATACGCAGTCTCCTTTGGCCTTTTGTGCAGCTTTTCCTTCATGGCAGGGCAGCTCTTAAAGACATCAGTGACTATCTTCTCTTTTGTCCTCATGAGATCTAGATAAGGTCTGGACCTCTTAGCTTCCTGGATAATTAAATCCCAAATCAAATGCTTGCACCCCTGCATAGCTGCTCTCCCTATAATCTGCTGAGAAAACCTGTTGTTAATCGCTACCAATTCCTTATATTTTTCCTGTAAGGCATTTATCCCTTTTTCCCCTTTGTCATTTTCTTCCTTCAATCTTTGATTCTCCTCCTTTAGTTCTCGTATTTCAACCTCCTTTAGGTTGATCTGGGACATGACCTGTATAATGCTGTTAGTACCATCTTTCTCCTTATTCGGGCCTTCGCTTGCCTGCTGTGAACATATATTTGACAAACTGCTCTTCAATTCTTCAATTTGACTCTTCAAACTCATATTTTCTTTCTCCCAGCATCCTGCTTTCTCTGCAAACTTTAGCAATTCAGCTTTATTATTGTTGATCTCCCGAGTTAAATCTTCTTTTTCTTATATTAACTTTGTCTCTTCGGGAGCTTATATCAACTGGGTGTTGGGAATTTTCATTCTCTTTTGCAGGTTCTGGATCAAATTATCTTTCTCTATCAACAGCTTCTTGCTTACTTTTCCTACGCCATCTTGCTCAATTAAATCAAACTGCAGCTTTTTGACATGCTGTTGAAGCACTTTATTCTCTCACCTTTCATGTTTTAACTGGGCCTCCATTTTATTTACAATAACTTCCAAATTAGAGATATTCAAGGCCGCTTCCACTAAGTCATCATATAGACCTTCCCCAATCTGCCTCTGAAATTGAATCCTGTCTAGCAAGGGTATCTTCTTCCAGTTTATTCTTGCTTCTATTATTTTTCCTTTATCGGATATCATTAGATTGAAAGTGTGTGTCTTGATATCCCTGCTCATCATCAAAGACATCTCTATTTTTGACAAATTCCTTACAATGGGCATTAGTTCAAAATGTTTATGTGTAGATGCCTGCTTATTTTTCCCATGATACTTAAACATATCTTCTTGGGATGCAAATTTACTATCTTCATTCCCTCCTGCTACATCTTGGAATTTATATTCTTGGACTTGGATAACTGGGGTTGATAACCCCTCTTTCTGCTCATCTATACTATCTATCAAGACAGCTGATTCTTCTAGTGTTTCAACTCTTAGTCTTTTCTTTTCACTTTCTTCTTCTTCTTCTTCTACTTCAATGATTTCTTGTAATTCTCTCTTCCCGCCTACCTCCAGAGTGTTAAGTAGCTGGTCTGTCTCCATAGGATCATCGGTCACGATCAAAGATTCGACTTGTAAATCTAGGTCATCTTCCTCTTCGGGCTCATATTGCAATAAATTCCGCCCTTCAACAATCCTTCAGCTTCTTGGTGTTCAAATGCCTTGAGACCATTTTTCTTCTTCCTTTCGGCTATGATATGTAGAGGATCATATGTGATTGCTACATCTTTTCTGAACCCCATATTTCTTAGCAATTTCTCCACTTCGCTAACAGCTTCTTTAAACTTTACAATAAAAGGGCCAACTTGCCAAGGGAGCATGATATCAGAAACTTTCTTATATTGCCCAAACTGTTCTTCTTCTGCAATTAGCCTCTGCCGAATGAACTCTAGGGAAAAAACCCTCCAAGTTAAAAATGTTGGCAAAAATTACGGTTCATGTACAAAACCATATACCCTTATCGCTGTGGCATCTTTCAGCAAGAACCAGTTGCCCATGGCTAGTTCATTTTTCAACTGCATCAGAGTTTGCATTTTTGGTAGCTCTCTGGGTAGTTCCTCTTCAAACATAACTTTGTACACAGCAGATAGAATGTAGTTCATGTAATTGAAAACATTATCCTCTAAATTCCTTGTAAAGACTATCTGAGAGAAATGTAACTCGTCTGTGCTGCTATGTAGAATCATCTTAGTCAAATATGCCTGAAACCAAAAAAATATGGTATTTTCAAAACAACTCAACTGTACATGGATTTTTTCTGCCAAAAATTCCTCAAACTTGAGGGATGGTACTAACTCACTTCCCGCCTCCAGGGAACTAACACTAATCCTGAATAACAGGCTCAGTTGTACTTTAGTTATTTATAATTCTGAGTCTAAAACTAAAAATTGTGCTATCAAAGAAAAAACCAACTAGGTGTGGTCATTAAAAAGGTTGACATACAGCGGGTAGGGGGTATCTGTAATCTCTACATCAGGCTTTAAACAAGTGTCAAGGAAAGCTTTACGGATTTCAGGGGAGATCTGTCTATACAAAGTAACGACCGTTTCTTCAGAGAAACTTTCAGGAATTAGGGTTGGTGGCTTGGGCATGGCAAGGGTACTTCAGATGATGGCAACGTCAATACTATAGACGATTTTAGACCTCTTGGCATTCATTATTACTCATTGGGGTTCTGAGTAATTCATTGAACACCATGACATGAACTTCGGGAAAGGCATTATCTATTCTAGGAAAAAGAAGATAAAAAAGGACTGATGGACCCTATGGACATCTATCCCTTGTTCAAGCAGATATTTCAACCTTCTTTTAACCTCTCGTATAGGGAGCCAAAGTTTTGGGTCAAACACATCACTGTCCCTGTCTTCTAGGGTCATTCTGACCTTAGAACTAGTAGAAACTTGTTCGTCTGCCATTCTACGACTATAAAACAGATTGCATGTTGCAAACAAAGGGGTTTTGGAACCCTACCTGTCATGGGAATCCTGAGAGCGACCTTCTCCCTATCGTCCTTTTCGGCTTCTGCACTTCCAAAAGCTTCCAACTTCGATAGGTTCAAGAAAGAAATGTATATTTTACGCATGCCACATTATATATATAAAACTTTTTTGAATAACTTCCGCTCACCTTCACCAGCTATCCCTCTTTCCTGTCCGTCGATTTGCTGGGCACTGTTTCTAGTCCATTGATCCGATCCCTCATTTAACTTTATCTGATTTGACATCTTTTCATCTCCACCGTAGGATCTTCTATTGACTTTAAATATTAGTCATCCATCATATCTAATCATCTTATAAGGATATGGTGGTATCGCTACCCGACCTCTGGTTTTGGGTTACCACTTAATCTTCCTCGTGAGGTGCTTAGGTGATGACACCTGGCAGGTGATATGCACCCTCGCAACCACCTTCTTATCTTATCTGGGATGCTCTTTCACCTTGCAACAATCACTGAGGATCGTTGATCTTGTCCTTAGCGTATCTACGACGGGGATCTTTCCAAGTGTCCAGCTTTTCAACACTCTCGCCAGTGGATCCCATTATGTTATCAACCTTGCATCTCTTATATCCGTCAGCCATATATCTGATCCCTTTTATCGCAAGCCGTTGATATTATACCTTGCTTTTCCGCTGCGATGGTATCGCAAGCCTTCTGGCAGTTTTCACTTACCGCCGAAACGTTCATGCGAGGGCTCCTTTGGCTGCCATCTGTCCTGGTGGTTTTTTTCTTGAGACCACCCTCCTGTGATCTTTTCCGAGAAACTTCATGATGTGAGGGCGATCGGGAGCTGTGGATCTCTTTCGTGCACCCGATCAACGGTTGGGATCTGTCCGAGCTTTAACTTTCACTTTATTTTTCTTTCGGACTATAGATTATTGGCCTTTTTACCCATTTTTTATTATTTGGGTTAGCTCCTTATGTCTAAAGTGCCCAAACCCTTTATTTTTCTCATTATTTCCTTCCCAACTGAGCTGTTTCTTAGCCTTAGCAATCTGGACATGACTATGGAGGGGGTTTTAACTATCTCTTCAAGGAATTCACCAGTTGAGTCAGTCCTTCCCTTTGGCTTTGTGCAAAAATTTATAGGTGCCAACAACATCATATGCTATTCTTTGCTTATCCTCCAAACTATCAATTGAGTAAGACTTCGCATGTTGATTAGTAGAAATCGTTTTCAATTTTCGCATATCAGAGATGAAATGAATTGCACGACTGGAGGTCTCTCCATCTACAAAAGTAGTGTTCCAATCATGCATACGATCAAGATCCTTATGTCCAAGCATCTCAAACTCATTATAATTTATAAATTGACTTGTATATAATCCACATATGATCTCCCATTCATGTTGCCTGGAATCTCTCTATGGAACTGGATGTTCTTCTTCTTCATTGGATTCAACTCTAGCTCTGTAGGCACAGGTTGGCGATCAACATGTCAAGGTACATATTGCAAATTTTTCCAATTATGTACTATTTCATCAGATATGTGGCCTATATCTCTTCGAAAGTCACGAAATGTCTTGTACAAAACCAACTTCGACCAACAGAATTCGACAAACTTCTCATCTTTTCAATCAGGAATAGAATTAAATCTAGGAAACACACGTACAATAGATGCATTAATTCGTGGTAACCATTTTTCGTCTTATTGTTTTGTTGTCATTTCATCCAACTTCCTTTTTCGAAATTCTTTTTGTTCTTCTGCTTTTCGTTTCAAGTCTTCTTCTCGTTCTTTTGTTGTCAATTCATAATATTTTCTTCCTTGATATGTTTTACTACGTTCGATGTTTTGTATTTTCGGGTCTTCGACAATTTGTCTCCCAGCATCTTCCGCTTGCAGGTATTCCATTTCTAGATTAGACTGTATATCAAAAAGGTCAAACATTAACATATATACACTGAAATCTATGCGTTGAAGAAATCCACATCAAAATTTATGCATCAAGGTAATCTACACTTAAATCAATGCATAATAAGTTCAAATCTATGCGTCCACAGAATAACATCTACATTGAAAAATATGCAAAAAAAAACCCTGTACACTGAAATCTATGCGAGTCTAAAACTCACTTTACATAAAGTTCAATATATTTACGAAATCCAATATTTTTAAAAAAAAGAAGGTGATCCGAGAGGATTGAACCCTGGAACTCATGCCCATTATCCCAACACCCTTACCACTATACCACATGTTATTGTTAGTATACAATGTAAAAAACTTATACACATATATGTAAAAATTAATATATATTTTAATTTAAATATAAATTCAATATAAATTTAAATTGAATCTAAATTTAAATTAAATGTTAATTTAAATTTAAAATATAAATCTAATTATAAATTTAATTATACATATAAATTGTAAATTTCAATAAAACTTTACTGTAAAAGTTCACGGTAAATATAAATTATAAATTCTAAAACTGCAAAAAAAACATCACCGTAATTATAAATTTAATTATGTTTACATTGGTGACGGGAGGGAGGATGATGGTGGAGGGCTACAGTGGAGGTGGATGGGAGGGAGTGCTCCAGGGGGACGGAGGGAGGCTGCGGTGGAGGTTTACACGAGGGAAGGGTGCAAGTGGAGGAATGGAAGGGAAAGCGAAGGATGCAATGGAGGGGAGTGTAACATCCCTCAAATTCGACCCCTATTATTATTTTTCTTGTAAATGTAATTATGAATTTTGTAAATGGCCATGGTGAGGAGCTCAAGGCCAAGGCCCCACCAGTGGACCTCAAGCCAGCATTATGTTTATAAGTTTTAATTAAGCCTAGAAGATTAAAGGATGGTAATACGACTAATCGATAAGTAACTAAATTCCCCAAGGAGGAAGGCGGGATGGCTAGAAAGCCATGAAAGTTCTATTTTCAAGTCATAGACATTAGAAGGATAGGAATTTGTAATGTTTCCTTTAATTTCTTTAGAACCCACCTAAGTAAAAATCAAGAATAAATAAATGACTAGATATAAAGATATAATTATGGAGATTACATATATTTTGTATAGTATATATATACATGTATAAATGGTGTGAAAGTTATATAAGTGTCTTATATATATACATATGAAAATTGTTGAATAGATATTCATATATAATATAATCATGCTACTTTAAGAAGTTTATATACAAAGGACATATATATATATATATAAAAGAAGGATAAAATTAATTTATTGGAAATACATGAAAATACATGAAGGCTTATATATATATACTAATATTATGTGTGGAATTATAATATATACAAATAAATATATATATGAAATACTTTTGTTTAACAAATGGTAAGAATTATAAATGGTAAGAATTATACATTTGTGGTGTATGAGTAAAAATTAATTAATATTTGAGATATATGAACAAATTGTTCAAACCATATATATATATATATATACTATGGAATAGAAAGTATATGGCAGAGGTACTATAGAAAGTATGTAGTTATGTATGAACGCTTTGTAACTATCTATCTTAGAGTGAGAGAGTCGACAATATTCTTTTTATATATTAAATACATTTATAAATCATGATTTATAAAGGATCTTAAAAGGTTTACAAGAACTTATGATATTTAAACAAGTAAAAGACTCTTTATGAAATAAAGGCGTTACACTAAGAATTTGTCAGTCGTGGCTCACCGCGATCGGTGGAATGGAAGTTAAAGGGGATGGTAATGGAGCTCCCGTAACAACACGTATGCTCAATGTGGCAGAAAGATTTCAGTTATGCTGGGCGGACTCGTTAAGGTACATCATGGCAATTATAATTTACTCGTAGTGGGGAAGAAGGAGAGTTTGTAAACGACTGTCTGCTTAATTGAACAACCGATTCTGCTACTACGTGAGACACTACGAGAACCCTATCATCGCTATTTGTCCCACCTTTAAGAACATGTAAACTCTTTCTTTCCATCTTCCACAAACCCCTTACCATGGAGCGCAGACACCATTTAAAAAGGAAGAATGAGGGGGTTCTCGGGACGACTTCCCCTACCTTGGAAACCGTAACCAATTCCGGTCAAGAAATCTGGGCGATAGGAACCCATTCGTATGGGAGAGAAGAGAAAAATTCTTGCAGATACATTTTGGGAAATCTGGGGATCTTAGACCTGGAACCCGTAGCAATGGGGGTTGCATACTGATTGAAATCTTTGCTTTAGAAAAGAAAAAACATGGGTATGTAACCACTGAGCATTTATTGAGAGATTTGAGTGGTAGAGCCATCAACATTATACGCAGGAGCATGATATTTCCTTTCGGTGACCACTCTCTCAGGAAGAAACATATCCTATTCATAGGGGTAGATCCATCATCATTGTTGGTTGTACGTCACCTTCTTGAGGTTTCCAGTGTAGACCCAGGTACTTCGCGGTTCGAGGAATCAACAAAACCCCAATTCACCGGCCCTTTTGGCAACAGACTGCATGCAGCCTGAGGTCTCACCCAAGGAGAAGCTGAGGGGGTGGTTGCGAAATCAATTTTCCACAACTGGGTGATGCGATGGGGGGGGAAGGCTAATAGCCAGCGCAACGCCTTGCGGGTTGTGCGGGTAGATAACTGTGCGAACCTTTTGTTTCGTGTCGGGTACTTCGGCGTGCAACTGTACTTGCGCGCTTGCACCTCTAATGACTGTGCGCTACAGGATACCTTTGCGTTACGACAGTAAGCTATCAACAACTTATCCTGCAACAACCTTCAATGACTCGGCACATCAACAAGACTGCGCGTCCTTTCCTGGATGTTAATTCTAACCACTCTACTTAGCATTCTTTATCTTTTCAACTCGTTGAAATGGATATCATTAAGTTGCAAATGATTGAATACACATATGATTACTGCATGCTCCAACGCTGCCCAAACACTCAATATTCGACTATGTGACTAATTAACAGATTCATACATTCCCAGGTTCGTAAGTGTTGAATACTTAACATTCCTCCAAGCATATATCACTTAACATATTATTCCCATTCTTTGTGGTGAATACATACAAAAACAATCATATAACAGAAGACTTCAGCACGCATAATTTAACGTGGTCCAGCCCCCGGATGGAGGTTATGTCCATAAGAACGGTTGTTAATATTACTCTTAATGGGAAGGGTACAACCGCTCTTAGTCTGGGCACTCAGCTGCAGACTCTCTTCTCTCTCTCAAATCGGTCTCTATGCACTCAGCTGCAGAGCCTTTACAATGGATTTTCTAAGCTCAAGATTTTATAATGCCCAAATACTTAACTAGAATGAAAGAGTAACCCTTCCCTTACAATATTGTGCCTTATTTATAGATCATGTTCGTAGATCATGTCTTTACAATCATTAAGGTTGAAACCCTAAGGTTTTCAAAATTGGCGTGGCTAACTGCCACCCTAGCTGTCGTTGCCGATAGCCTGCTCCGCCTGCTCCAGCTGGGCCGCTCGTGACTCACACGCTCTTCTAACAGCCGCAGTCCTCAAAACGGTTACAACTGCATCATGGCCTGTCCCTTTCCACTCCTTCGCCTGCCTATTGCCATCGGCATCTTGGCCTAGCTTCTCAACTGCTTGCTGCCACACGTTCGAACACGTCGCTTTCATCTGCCATCCACCTTTTCCTTACCGAAAATAGGTCATGTCCTCGTCTGGCCTTTACCCATGTTCTAAACCAAAAATAGCTCATGCGTGATTATGTGCATTGTCCTATTATGCAACCGTGCCTTACCCATTACCATCGTGCGAAACACGCAAAACCTCAAAATTGTCTATTGCTTGCCGCCGTGCGCAATGCGCTTTCAACAAAACTGCTTCCTCTTTCTGCCACAACACGCAATGCGCAATTATCAAAATTTCCTTTTCTTCCTTCTGCAGCACGCTATGCACGATTTTCCATACTTGCATATTTTTCCAACCCCCTTGGGCCCCGCCCAAAAGGCCCCTAACACTCACTTGTGGCTCATCCCAAGCCACTTCCTCTTGCAAAACCTGGTGCTACAATTTCTATCGTCCCAAGCTTTAATGTAAATCTTTGCAGATTTCCTGCTAACTCCGCAACTATGTCCTTGGCCTTCCCTTCGAACCCTTGAAGCATCTCCATAGTAGCCTGCAAGACCTTATCCCGAGCCACTTGTTCCTACATAGTGCCTTCTGCCGTCTGAAGTTCTACGAACTTCGTGTCGAATTGCTGCACTAATTCTAGGCCTTCCTTCTCAATAGGCTGCAGGCTATCCGATGTGGCAGCCTCTTTCTCCCTTAGTGTTGCCAACTCTTTATCTAGGTCCTTGACCTCATTAAATCTCTTCACTTTCTCTCTGGCCGGCGCATTCCTCATCTGCACACTTGCAGCATCCACCTGCTGTTGCTGCTTCTGTTCTACTTCTGCCCTTACCTGCTGTAGCGCAGGATCCTCACTCAACCCGGTTACTACTATAGTTAGCCGCTCAAGTAAGTCTTGGCATTTCGTCACTTCCATCAAAATGCCATCCATGGTTTGCCTTGATCTCCCGAGTTGGAGCTGGGCACTGAACTGGTGGAATGACAAGGTGCCTAGCCTCCAGCTTTGTGATTTTGCCTTTATACAAGGTTTCCATTTCCATTTTCTCAGCAGTAAGGGACTCTACCTTGGCCCCAATTTTTTTTATTGTGTCCTCCATATCATCTTCTTCTTCGCATTCTTCTATGTTTGCACACACAGCTGAGATGGTTTCCTTCAGCTTTTGGCCGTTTTCCTTGGATGCGCTCAATTCTTGCTTGGTGTTATCTGATTCCTGCCTTAACTGATTGATGCCTTCAGTTAGCTGTGCACGCTTATCATATGAGGCGAGGCCTCTCTCATGAATTTCTTCTGCAACTCTGATGTGCAAGTTTTTCAAGTCCTCCAGGGGCAAGGCCCCAATGTTCAGGTCGAGGCACCCAGTCTTTAGTGCCTCCTTAACCTTTTCATTTGGGTAAATCAGGTAGCTAGGTTCAAGGCTCAAGACGTGCAGATACTTATTTTCAGTCATAGGTGGTCTTCTTTGTGCACTCGATTCTCCTGACTTCCCGTTAGAGTTTGAACCCGGCTGTCCCAATCCCATATTGGCTACCAATGTCTTGACCTCCTCCATAGCTTGGATTATGGTCAACTGCAGTTGTTCTTGCTTGGCTTCTTTCTCAGCGCGAGTCTCTTCCCATGCTTCTTGTACTTTGGTTGCAATGGTCTTGCAATCATCGGGATGTAGTTGTGGGCCGAGCTCGGGTTTTTTAGCCTTCCTCTTTGTGCATCGGCTCTGTGATTGTGAGGGGCCTTCAGTGGCCTTTCTCTTTGCTACTGATGAGGCGTAATGTTGACTCTGCACGTCATCCTTTTCTTCCTCAATGGGCGTTCCAGCTGGTAGTCCACCCTTCTTTGTTGGTTTTTGTCCCTTGTATTCTTCATCTGTTTCTGTGTTTTCTTCATCGGTGTCTTTTAGATCAATTTTCTCCCGAAGAGGTTCTATGTTCTGCTCGTAGTCTGATGCATCATCGCATGAAGCAGGGACTCTCCATTTGGGCTCCCATCGCTCCATCATTCCCTCGATTGCCTCCTTATCCAGTCGGTAAAAGCCTGGATACCATAAATTGTGCTCTATTTTGTCACCTCTTGGATGAATGAATGTTTGGTGCCTTTTCACTTGAAACCTCATGATGCAGGTGTCTTCATCAGCTAGTGGTTTGGAAATGCGCGGTGTTTCCATAATTGCTTCGCGCAACTGGTGATGGTAAACATAAAACACTTCCTCCGTTTAGCGCTGCCTAGACACCTTTGGGCTCACCCATAGATTGGAAAAGCACGTTCCTCGACCTTGTCCGGCTAAAGTGGTAGCTTCCTGGTAACTTTTTGGCTCCTTCCAGCCTACAAGGGCTATCAACACTAGTAGCCAACTAAAATGGAACGGTGTTCCATCATCTTGTGTATCTTGAACATCTGCCAAAAACTCATTGAATAAGAACTGGCACCAATTGTAAGATTTTTTGCGCAATACATTAGTGGCTGCCCTAATTGCGACCGCAGGTACTTCAGGTGGTCTGCACTTGCACAATAGCTTTCCTACAAGCAACTGGGATGTAAACTGTGTAGCATGGTCATTGATGTCCACCTTTGGGAGCCCCTGTCCCTTGCCCGCTACATCGAACTCTTTTGCTATTTCTGTGCTAAGGGATTTATCGTGCGCCTTCTTTATGATGAGGTTAGCAGGGTCCTCTCCTCGCTTGTTTAGTCCAGTGATCTGATGGACTAGGTCGATACTGATATCGATACGTGTGTCCAACCACAGGAATCCTTCATGCACGCAAGTAAGCAGTGTGCGTGCTACAATGTAAAACTCAACACTCTTAGTAAAGTGCGGCATTTGCAGTAAATTTAATAAGCCTGATAGCCAAATGGCCCTTAGCCATTTTTGAATTTCCATCCTGCCAGTGTCGGTCTGTGCGTCCTTGACCCAATTGATATAGGTATTTGGTCTAAATTGTGGGTAATCTTTTGGCGTTACCAGCGTACTCTCCAGTAAGTCTTGGTCATCCAGCTTGTAGCCTGGTATGCCACACATCAAATTATCCTCAATCTTTACCCTGGTAGAGATAGCGGGTAGCAGGATTTCGTATTTGAAGTTCTTTTCTATGTTGACTGGTGGGTCATCGAGCTTCCTTGGGGGAATGTAGTCGGGCACAGGGTGAAACGACAAGACTTGAGTTGAGGATGTCTACTGTAATGGCACTCCGGAGCCCCCCTGCTCTAAAGATGCTTATTTCCCCTTGCTGCTTCCTGCAGCTTGTCGTGCTGAACTTCTGGATGGACCTGGTTTCGTCGCCATCATTGCTGCAAGAATCCCTGCTTGCTCAAATAACCAGGAAATATTTGCTAACTCAACCGGGTCGCTTGGCTCTTGACTAGTTCAACACTTCGTAAATATGGTTAAGTGGTCGAGTGAGGTCTATTTATAGCCGCTACTGGTTTGCTACATTGCCTTTCGCATTACCCGAGGCTCTTAAAGCCATATTGATTGCCAATTCGTGTGTATTATCTTGGTGCTGTCAACCGATCCTTCTCCTGATGCGAATGTTGTTTCCTTAATTGCCAAAAGGTTTCCTTACAAGCCAGCTTGTCAACTCCATTGAATCCGCATTAATGGCTTAGCCTGCGAGATGGATTTTAGTATGAACTGGTCACTTCCGCCTTTAATAGGTTCCAAGATGTCACATCCGCCTTTAAATTGTGAATTTCCCTAGTGCCGCCAATTTGGTTAACGGCCCACTAACTGACCGACAGATGTCATGGTAACGGTTTCTGTTATAATGTGTTGTCGGTCTAACAGAATATTTGTGACTAAACGTGCACTGGGTGTTATCTTCTGCGCGACTGTCGTTCCGTATTTTCTATGTGATGAGTATCTAGGCTTGCTCTGCGCAACTGCTCTTCTCTTCTTTCTCTTTTTCTTTTTTGTGCGCACAACTTCAGCAGTGTTGCGCGGTACACTTCCCCTGATCATAGAGAACTCTGTGCAGCCAGACTATCGTGGTAAAGCTTTAGTCTGCTACCATTAATCAAACTTGGTAAGGTATCTTCGACTAATGTGGCTAACTGGACTGCGCCACCGTTAGTAACATGCATTACAGTATACGGACAAAGTCAATGCATTTTAAATTTTCCAGGAAATTTCATGAATTTGCTATCATACAGGAGGACCAGATCACCTACCTGAAAGTTCTTGTTCTTGATGTGACGATCATGCCATGCTTTTTCGCACTCTTTTTGGACTTGTTGGTGGAAGCCTGCGACGAAGCGATCTTCCTTTGGCCCAACCAAGTGTAGAGGTCTTTCTTCGAGTGCCGCGCGATCATCCATGCCTGTAAACACTGCTATTCTCAATCTGGGAACAATGTACTCAATCGACATTATTGCTTCTTTCCAGTAGGCCAACCTGAAAGGTGTATGGCTAGTTAGTTTCTTGAAGGTAGTCCTGTATGCCCATAGTACAGATGGAATGTGTAGGTCCCAATCATCCCAATTGACGTTACATATCTTTGTTAGTGCATTCTCCAACACTTTGTTAAATGCTTCAACAGTTCCATTCGCCTATGGATGATAAGGTGTTGTGCGCTGAGGATGAACGTGGAACTCTTCGGGAAAAGCCTCAATGGTCTTATTCAGAAAATGAGTGCCTTGATCTCTCATCAATATCTTTGGGCATCCAAACCTTGTAAGGATATTCTCATATATAAACTCTGCAGTTGTAGCTGTGCTACAGTCTTTGACTGGCTTTGCTTCTGCCCATCTGGTGAGGTAATCGATAGCAGTAATGATATACCTCGCACCAGTTATTTTTCTTGGTGGGTTAATAAAACCCACAAAATTAATGGCCCACTTCTCAAAGGCTTGCAACGTCAACTGTGGATTTAAAGGCATTTCATCTCTGCGTGATGGATTCCCTGTCCTCTGACAGCCATCGCAGCTCTGGCAGTGTTCCTTTGAGTCTTTATGAATTATAGGCCACCATAGCCCTGCATGTAATATCTTCTGCGAAGTAGCTCTTCCTGCATAATGACCTCCTGCGATTGTTGAGTGCGCATCAACTAGTATAAACGGTTTCTCATGCTCTAGCACACATTTGCGCAGTACTTCGTCCAGTCCCAATTTGTATAGTTGACCTGCAATTATAGTAAAGTCTGCTGCGCACACTACCAGCTACTTCTTCTGCTGCATAGTGAACTCTGTGGGTGTGAATCCAATGGTAAAAAAATTAATGATGTCCTGGTAGTACTCATCTGCAACTTGTATGTTGAACAACCGCGCATCAAGCAGATTGTCCTCCAGATTCGTAGGCTCTTCTCCTGACTCGATTCTTGACAGATGATCAAGTCCCAAATTCAATCTTCCTAGCTTAACAACAATCTCAAAATCGTACTCTTGAAAGAGTAGTAACCATCTGCATATGTGCCCCCCTAACACGAGCTTATTAACAAGGTATTTCAACGCAGAATGTCCAGTGAACATGGAGAAGTGTGCACCAAGCAAGTAGTGCTTGAACTTCTGCAGCGCATAGACCATTGTGAGTCCTTCTCTTTCAGTAGTAGTATAGTTCTTCTCAGTGGATGATAAGTTTCTACTGGAAAAGGAAATGGGATGATCAATACCTCCCTCTCTTGGTTGAGCAAGAACAATGCCCAATGTTATACATGAGGCATCCACGTGGACATGAAATGGCTTCTCCCAGTCTGGAAAAACTAGGATCGGCGCAGTGACCATTTTCTCTTTCAATGTGTCAAATCCTTTCTCACAATCCTCATTCCAAATGAATGGTACATCTTTCTTCAACAGTTTTTCCATAGTTGCGGTTATCTGTACATACCCTTTTATGAACTTCCTATAGTAACTGGTATGCCCCAGTGTAGTGCGCAATTGCTTAACTGAATTGGGTGTAGGCAAGTTTACAATGACTGCGATCTTAGCAGGGTCTACCATCAAGCCCTGTTTGCACACAATGTGTCCCAAAAAGACTCCATAGGGAACACAGAAAACACACTTCTTCAAGGTTAATGGAATCTGGTGCTGTTTGCACTTTTCCAACATCATCCTGAGGTTTGCGGCATGGTTCTTTAGTAAACCGAAAATGGTCCAATCATCAAAGTAAACCTCTAAAAACTTATGTATAAAGTCCTTAAATGCTGCGATGACCACTCTAGAGAATATGGCGGGTGCATTCTTCAGACCAAAGGGCATCACTATGTATTGGAACAACCCCCATTCTGTAGCAAAAGTCGTCTTGTGCCTATCTGTGCAATCAATCCTTATCTGATGGTAACCAGAGAATCCATCAGTAAAAGAATAGGCCTCATTCCCTCCAACATTATCTAGCACATCATCTATAAAAGGTGTAGGGAATGGGTTATGCATTGAAGCATCATTCAGTTTTATGAGATCCACACAAATTCTGATCTTGCCCTTTGTTTTCTTGTCCTGGATAACCATCGGGCTTATCCATTCAGATTCTTTGACTGGCTCAATGATCCCTGCATCGAGCATCTTATCGAGTTCTGCCCAAACTCGTTCTTTATGGCGCGGGTTCAGTCTGTATGGTCTTTGTTTCACAGGTTTCATGCTAGGCTTAAGAGGAATTTTCATCACTCCTAAGTCTCCCAAGATACCTTTCATCTCGGTGAACTTGGTTGGGAATAGTTCTTGATGTTCATGCAATATACCTGCGACCTCCTCATCTGTATCTTCGTCCCAATAATATCCAATAGCTGCGAACCTTGGCTCTTCGTTGGTTCCAATGTTTACTTTTCTTGTTTTCACGGGTCCACTCATATCTGGAATTTAAAGTGGAGGTCCTTCTACCTCACGCAATCCCTCCGACTCAGGTATCCATATGTTTCGTGGGTCCTCCTCATCGCTATCTGTTGTATCCTTGGTTTCTCCATCGATGTCATAAAAATCAAGAGCATGCTCTAGCTTCTCTTCCCATTCAGGTTGTAGGCGCACAGGTATGCTACCTGTGCCAAAGAATTCTTCTAGTGTCATGTTTCCTTGTGTACAATATGGACTTAATATTTTTTTCTTAATGACTTGCAGCACGTCATTGATACTTGGATGCTCGTCTTCGAAGCTAAAATCCTACTGGAAGGTTGCAGTTAGGCACGACCAGTCCACTGTGCCTCTGTGCAACTCCAGATCTAGGTACCACTTCTTCAGAATCGGTTCTTGTAGCATGTTCACAAATAGCTGCACCCATTCTGCCTGTTGTCTTTCTGTCCATGCTTCGGAATAGACTCAAATATGGTCTCGTGGATCTGTCTATCCATTATATTTCTCAAAGGATAGGGTAACCTTATCAGCAAACCTGATTTGCATCTTAATTCTACACTGATCCCATGTTGTTAGTATCTTCTTATGCGCAGCCCACCATCTGGTAGGTATGCCACGCAATGCCATGTCTAGAGCTGAGACACGGTATTCATCCGGAATTGCTGTAGTATATTCTTTGATAAAACAATAAACATTAGATAAACCATCAAAGGTAGGGCTTGGAGTTACCTCTTTCCCAATCCAGTGCACGGACTTCGTGATGCGTGCACATTTCCTGGCAGATACTTCATGCAGTCTACTTTGCCAATTTTCTAGTCTTGCATCAGAGTCCGAAATGCAAGAGATATCATAGCGCCAACTAAGTGTGCCATCCGCAGTGGGATTGACATAGTTAGCATCATTAGTGGTCATTTTGTAAATACGGTCCAAGTATTGGGCTCTTGATTTATCTTGAATCGGTTCAACATATCGTTCGCCCTACGAAGGGTCCAATGGTGCGATGACCCTGATATCATTGCCTTCAAATATCATTTTCATAGTTTTTAAATCAATAATGGCAGAGTTAGTCATTTCCCAATCGATACCCATCAGTGCTGGATAAGGATGGTTGTCATCCACTATTCCAATTACTTCAAAATCGGCATAGCTGTGCACTCCATCAATGTCAACAATGGTGTTGGGTAATATTCCCAAAGGTATAACTATCCCTTGATTAGCCATCCTCAACTGTAGAGGTGACCACTGTAACTTGGGTTTACCCATCTGATGCCCTGTCTGCCTGGTCAAGACATTTACTTCGGATCCAAGATCAAGAATGATCTCATCCATCTCATAGTCCCCAATTTGTGCAGTAAGTCTCATTTCCCTTCCTGTTCTTTTAGGACTTCTAATATTGTGGATTGCGCCATTGGAAGCCCCCTTCTCACTGTTTGGCTCATAATGCCTTAGTAGCTTTTCAAATTCCGTAAAAGCATCTGTGCTCTTTAGTAATTTCATGCAGCTGCATAAGAACTGTGCAACAGAGGTCCCTACATCTGTTGCGACATTTGTCTGATCTTGTGCCGTTGGCATATTCTCTCTTTGTGGTACTTCACTGCGCAACTGTGTTCTGTGGGAGCCAGGTGGCGTTGCCTTGAACATGTTCCGCGCTTCCTCAAATGCTCCCTTATTTTTCTGTAAATCTAGACCCGGTGCTTTCCTAGGAGCTTTCCTGATCCATACCGGCTCTCCAGGATTTCGTCTAGGGTCGCGCATTCCGGAGGTCAAAGATTCTGCGCCTCCATCGCTTCCTATATCAGCGCCACTGTGCGTTACCATGTTTACACTTGGATCCACAGTTCTTCTCTCTACTGCAATCAACTGAATATTGAGATTTGGTGGTTCTGTCCTTCTTCTCTTCTACATTTCTACCTCAAGCACAGGGAAGTCTTCAATAACATGCTCAAATGATTTATAGTAATTGGGAGAGTGGGCTGTGAGTGGAGGGATGGTTGGGAAGGCTGCGATGGAGGGATGCAGTGGCGGTGGAGGTGGAGGGCCGCGGTTGAGGACTAGACGGTATGGTTGTGATGGAGGGGAGGGCTGTGGTGGAGGTGGACGAGAGGGAGGGCTACGCATGAGGAGGGGAGGAGGGAAGATGGAGGAGGGAAGCTTGAACTGGAGATGCGTGTGTAGGTGGGGTGGAAGAGTGGAGGAGCATCGGTCCGCAGAAGAGCTGCGTGAGACTGGAGAGATAAAGTGTGAGAGTGGAGAGCTAAATCTAAATTACCTATTGGTACCTAGATCTGATTTTTTGTTTGTTGGTTCCTGCGACAGATTACAACGAAATTAATTTTTTCTATATTTGTTTATGTTGATTTGATTTCCATTATATATTCATTGTTCATGTTGTTCGAAAGTACACGTCGTTGTAATGGTCGACGAAATATCTTAATATATATTACTTTTTATTGTGCCTAGAGGCGCTCTACAACCTAGTATGAGGGAGATCTTATAACATGTGTGTGTGTTTGTCGAGTAACAAAATAATACAAAGTAAACAAAAAAGAATAATACAAAGTAAAAAGTAATAAATATTATGTCAACCATAAACAAAAAAGAATAATACAAAGTAAAAAGTAAATATGAGACTTAAACTAGAGACTTTACTTTTTACTTTTAATACAAAGTAAAAAGTAAATATGAGACTTTAGAGTGTTTGTTGATTAAAAAAAAATACAAAGTAAACAAAAAATAATAATACAAAGTAAAAAGTAATAAATATTATGTCAGCCATAATCAAAGCACTCAAGGAATTATTCAAGGAGAGGTTTGCACCTCTAGAGATTTGATCCCTCTCGACACTTGATAGAGCCTAGGATTTGGATCTTTTCTTTTAACATTTTAACATTTTATTACTTTTTATCATTACTTTTTACATGTTATTACATTTTACTTTTTACATGTTACATGTTACATCTGTTACATGTTATAAGATCTCCCTCATATTCGACAAATGCTACATGTTACATGTTACAAGATCTCCCTTATTACATTTTACTTTTTACATTTTTTATTTTCGATAAACGTTACATGTTATATGTTACATCCAAGATCTCCACTATCCTGGATTGTAGAGTGCCTCTTGGCACAATGACATTAAGGCATTGTGTTTTGTCTTTGAATAAAGCATGTCACTCTATAAAATTTAATTACATATTATTTAGTTAACAATTAAATTTAAATGTTTGAATGTTGAATTGTCTTCCATGTAGGATTTATTATTCTATTAATTATTTTATATTTTAGATAAATGAAGTGCTTTGCATTATATACATTATTTAAAAAAATGATTTTATCCGATCTTGACATGGCACACTTGCTCTTTTTTCCTTTTGGGAAAATAAGCATCCAACCATCTCATAAATAATGTGCTAAAAGACTTTGTAAAGTTTGAAGTTTATGTTACAAATACATATTATAATTATTAAAAAGGATTGAAAGAATAAGTATAATAAATTATACTTATTTTTTTGTTTTTAAAACATTTACATTAAATAATCTAACATTGAAAAACTATGATAGATCGAATCAAATTATAAATTATTTATTTAATTTTAATTTTTAAATGATTTAAAAGATTAAAATTTAAATTATTTAATAAAAGTTTAATCATTGCTATATTTAAAATTATCGAATCTAAAAATTCTATGAATAATTTGAGGCGGAATTTATAATTTTTTAGAGCATGATATTGAAAAAAAAATATGACCTTAATTTTTTAAAATGCAAATTAAGAAAGTTTTTGAAAATGTTAAATACCTTTCTACCATCAAACTATTTTTACATTTAATATATATATATATATATATATAATTTTGAATATAAATTAAAGAATATAGTATTTTTAAGTTTCCAGCTTTATAATGTGTCCACTTATTGGTTAAACACTTTATTCATTCCTCTTTACCTTTTGGACAACCCAATGTACCAATGAAACTATTCATTGTTTGATTTTGTTTCACGGAAAAACGGTTCCATTCATTTTCAATCTTAAAATTGATTTGTACACATTCATAGTAAACGTTGGTTTTAAGGTACATTGACGTGTCCAGCGATTGACGTGTCCAGCGATAATGTGTGGATTTAAAAATTGCGCGAAATGGATGTCATAATTTAACCTTTTTCCATGTGAGTAAATATTAAAGTATGATTGGAATTATAAAAGAGGACACATCTGCGAATTATTATCGGTATCTGTCACGTGTTATTTTACCGATCTCATCGTTGTTACTTATTTCGTTCCTTAAACCAACAGAATCCAAGGACCTTACATTTTCAAACAGAGCGCATATATTTTCTCAGAAGATTTTATTACAAGAGTGGAAAATGGTGTTATTCTTAACAAAGATATAGTACAGGCAGATATTCATATCCAGTCCTGCACTGTAAGCAGCTTTAAAATGTCTATAGCTAAAGGAGAATTATATCCATCTTCTCGAATATGGTGTCTCTTTAAATCCCCGTTGACCTGCAAGCAAATATACACACATGTTAAGCTCGATATGAAACAGAGAACTTCAATGCAGTTAACCTATAAACATTAAGAAAGTTATAATTGTAGCAGCAGCAACCATCTACAGTAGCAGGATTAAGCAATACAATTTCTACAGAGAGGATTTGGGTATGTAATAATCAATGCTCATCGACATAAATTTTCTCCAGCATCAGATCAAAACGATAGAGACAATACTTGTAAAGATCAATAGCATACATTATCAGTCGAGAACGGTGCTCCACAGTTGCTTTGCAGACGCTAATACGGCGGCGGAGGAGGAGACTTGTAAGAGTATTGATCATGTGCACGTGGTGAGGGGTAGACGGGTGGTTTGGGATGGGGAGGAGGGAATGTAGGTACTGCTTTGGGTGGATTAGGACTTACAACATGTGTCGGGGGAGGAGGAGATTTGTATCCGTATGGTTTTTCTGGCGGGGAAGGAGTTGATTTTGGTGGTTTGGTCACTGGAGAAGGTTTGTCATGGGGAGGAAGAGGAGTTGGCCATGATTTTGGTGGTGAAGGAAGAGGAAGGTGCTTGTCAACTGGTGGAGGGTTGGCATATGGACCAGGAGTTGGTTTTGGAGGTGAAATCTCCACCTTGGGAGGAGGTGGAGATTTGTACTTGTATGGCGGAGAAACCGGCACAGCCTTAGGAGGAGGTGGAGATTTGTATTTGTATGGTGGAGAAACTGACACAACCTTAGGAGGAGGTTTGCTATGGACGGGCGGTGGTTTCTCCACTACTGGGGGCTTGGGGACGGTTGCGGGTGCAGGAGGCGGCTTATGATGGACTGGGGAAGGAACATGAGATGGAGAAGGAGGAGATTTATAAGGGTATGGCTTTGGAGGCGCGGGTTTATAGTATGAGGCAGCTGATGGATTTGCAGCACAAATGCAACCAGCAATGAAAAGAAGCAATAGCTTGGAAATGAAAGACATCCCTGCAAGTACACCCATATTTTATTGGGCAGGAGAGAGCTCCAAAATCCGAAGTGTGTTGTATAAGATGGTTATAGATGATTGGCATTTATAGCGGCCAAGAAAGGTTTCTGGGATGAGGATCGTCGGTGAGAAGCTTCCTTATGCAACGCTGTATTTGATATTCTTACAGAGCGGGTCTGCTGGTCGATGGCATTCTTGGACATTGTTTTAAGTTTTTAATTGAATTTCAAAGTTAAGATGGTTCGTGTCGTGTGCACGCATTATCATACCATGAGTCTTTATATGTTTCTTATTGTTATTCATTAACTATTCAAATGTGGTTCAGCAAATAATTGCATGATATAGGTGTGTGATATAAAGTCGTTGTTAAAGGAGGTAATTTATGGTTTTTTTTGTTTTTTTTTTCCAGCGGAAAAATCACCTTCTTGCTATTCCGAAGAATTGAAAGGAAAGTTTGAAATACAATCATTACAATAGGGTTCAACAAGAGCATCATTTCACTTACAAGAATTGAACCTGGATAGGGAGGGCAACAATCTTTCCTCCCAACCACCCAAGCTACAACCAATGGACTACACATTATGGTTTTAAAGTATATATGTTTCTAAACTCTCAAAACAAAAAATCTTAATTCTCCGCGATTAAAATTCGGAGCATTTTTGGATGTTAGGTTATGTTAAGATTTTTTATTTTTTTTTCAATTTTCAAAATTGTTTATTACTTTGATTTTCAAAATTCTTTGTCTTAAATCTCTGGATAAAATGTTCGAAAGTCCATTACTTTTGTACTATCACCTAATATCACACCCAGTCTTCCATGGGCTAGTGAACAGACCGAGACCCTAAAAGCAAGTTAAAATTGAAACCCTAAAGAGCTATCCTCTTGTTAACCTATTCTCATTCTCATCTTATCGGAATTGTTACGCGAGAAGTTCCAGTGTTTGGCTTCGGTCGTTGGATGGTTGTCGTTCTCCCTGACTGGACCGGAATGATGGAACGGAACAGGCTTGGGACTCAGTCGGTGAAGTAGGCCCCAGACGCCCAACGAGGCCAAGGCAATTTGACGATTCTGCACATACACGTTTTCTTACAGGCATCACAGCCTGGTCGCCCTAATCGTTATCAAGCACTTGGGAAACGAGTTATCATCTTATCGGAACTTACAGTGAAAGTTCAAGCTCAAGTGTTTGCTCCTCCTGTCGTTGTACGGTTGTCGGTCTGCCTGACTGTACTGGAATCATGGAACCGAATAAGCTGGGGAGTCGGTGCACTAGGCTCCAGAATCCAGATGCCCATCAAATACAAGGCATGTTGACGACTCTGCACATACGCGTTTTCTTTGATTAATCACAGCCGTGTCGCCATAATCATTATCCAGAGTGGTTTGACCTATTTTCTCGGTATAACATTGGAAAATGGAAAAAAAATGCTCTGCATGTGCACCTCAACGATCTTGAAGTGGAAGTGTTGTGGGATTTTTAATTGAAGCGAGGATGTGGGGATTTTAATGTGGTTCCCACTATCTTGACGGCTTTTTGAATTTAATCATTTTTTCATTCATCCCATGCGTGCTTGGTTTGACATAGATCCACTATCACCTTAAGCATATGTTTTACAATTAATTTTGACATAGATACTTTATATTTATATTAAGTAGAATGTTTCACAAGTAATCTATATAAAGAAGTGAAGAAAAGGTTTTGCTAAAAGTATGTGAGTAGAATTCGAAGCGGTAAAATGAAGATTGATAAGGTAATTTATTTACTACGTTAGAATATTTTATATATAGGTTTATTTACGAATATATATATATATATATATATATAATTTATTAAATTGTATTTGGATGGATTTTTAAAGGGAAAGGAAAAGTTCAAGGTAAAACTTAGAAACTTAAAAAATTATTTTAACAAAATCTTAAAATTATAAAAGATGTGATTATAGTTCTATTTTTCATATGTCAAACTTAGAAATCCAAAGGATTTTCAATATAAATCTTAAAAATCCAAATGATAACTTTAGCAAAATCTCAACATTATAAAAGGTATGGTTTTAATTTTATTTTACATGTAGCAAACAATTTAGTTTTCCTACTCCCAAAGTGTTCAAGATTTTGGTTTTAAGTTAATCTTCAAAAAACCAACATTTTGGATGGTGTAAACTTATATCTCCAATAAAGACTTCAAGGCTTATTTAGCTTAATGTACACAACCATTTGTAGAACATGTTATTGTTTTTTAGAAAGTATAGTTTCTCTATATTGCAACATGTGCCTGCATCTCAATTTTAATGAAAATATAATTTATCAAGCATTTCTTTAAAACTATTTTGTTTGCATAATACACCCAAGATATCTGTGTGGGAGGCTTGAAATGCAAGGGATCTCCAAAGACTTAAAAAATTACATAGACTTTAACCAGTACAAGACCTTTTCATCCAATTCAACTAATATTTCACATTGGCTTTACTTATAAATTGGATCATTTTTTAATATGTAATGGGCTTATATATGTAAAGAAAAAAATAAATTAAAAATAGTAAACCAATATTTAAAAAAAATTATAAATTTCGAATCTACATAGTAACATCTATATTGTGTAGTTTGATTGGTGGTGGATTTGTGTAGCCTATTTAAAAATAAAGTAAAAATGGAGATATTTAGAGGCATTTAGAAAATAAGGGGTTTCGATGTTTCTCAACCCAAAACAAGTTTGTCATTTAAGAACCTAAATCTAAAGAAACCAAGTCAACAAAAAAGTAATTTAGAATTCTCAATCCCAACATGGAAAAAATTGAATTTAAATAATGTGCACATGTTATAAAAATGTGTCCATATTCTAAAGTGCCCACATTCTCTTTGGAATATATATGCATTACTGTGAGTAAAAATTCTCAAAATTATTACAAATACTGGTCCTTCTACTCATAACATTGACACATTGGTTGAGTTTAATATCAACTTCCAAATATAACCCCTCATGTGTTATATTCCATAATGCTTATGTCTCTCTAATATCAATATCTCCTTATACCTTAGAAGAAGTATCATGAAATAAATATTGTTGATAAATTTTTCAAGAGATAGTGTAGATATAGTATAGATGAACAAACAAATTGAACAAATGAAGAAGAGTAATGAGATGCAGAGTGCAAGAAGTTTGATTTCATTTCAACAAATTGTTTGATCTAATATTTTTTTGATTGCCTCCTTTCTTCTATTTGAAAATTTATCATTGCTTAAATAAAGTATAAGAACAAGTGCAATGATCTTGATAAAAAGGGAGAACTCTAGACCAATCATAGAACCTAGGGGAGCGGTAACTCCTATTTCCACATATTATCACTACTAAGAATTTTTAATTTGATTTGCGAGGAAATTGATATAATTGGAACTTGATAACATAAAGAACCTTCCACCTCCTTAAATATTCTAGTGCGATCTAAACTTAAATCGCATAAATGTGTTCGAATGAATACTACTTTGCAAAGATTAGCTTATGTTGAATGTGGTTTTGTATTATTCTTTCTCCTTTCCTCTCTATTCATGGGATTATTGAACATATCATTTATGCCTATTTCCTATGATATCTTTATTCATGGCCATTAACCCGAACAATATTTTCTTTGGGCCTAAATCCCTTGTTTTCCTCCCCTAGCACAAGGGTCCTACAACCCATTTTTAATCCAAAAAAATACTAATATTTCCTATAATTACATTAATAGGCCTTTTCCATGGCCACTAAGCACAAGAAAGATTCGTTTAGGTCCCGTAAGTCCCTTGTTTTCCTATCTCGACCATGGTATAAACCCTAACTATCATATTTGTAGTGAAACAAATCGTAATGGTACCCATATCTTATCCAAAGTCTGAATATCCATTAGAAAATTTCAATGTGGTTATTGAGTCCTAGTTCATGACCCTTGAGATTGTGGAGTTTCATTTTGGGCCTAATATCCTATTTTCTCTGCCCTAGCCATCATGCAGTACCAAAGACACATTTCCATTATGAAAAACATACTAATGGTGCTAAAGATCCTATCCAAAGGTTGAACATCCTTACAAAGATCGTATGTGGTTGTTCAAGGAATACTACATGAAGCTTGAAATTGAGAAGATTCAAATAGGCACTTGGCATCTTATGTTCCTTCGGTAACCACGTTCAAGGTCCCACATGAATTAAATTGTGGCTAAAATGTCCTAATGACACTGAGGTCAAACCTAAAGGCCAAAAAACCCAATTGTGGTGCTCAAAACATGTGAATGACATCATATCATACTTAGAGACTAGAGATTCCTTAGAAATACTATTTATAGCGGTTTGAGACCTTGTTCATGGCCGTCAAGCTTGACAATATTTTTTTTGAATTAAAGCTTTCATTTTCCTCCCCAGACCATGGTAGGGGTCTTGAGACCCATTCTTATTGTGTAAAACATACTAAAAATGGATGTATTCCTAGTCGGATGCCTTATTCATGGCCATTGAGCACATGAAAACATTATTTTTGGACCGATGCCCTATATTTCCTCCCTTGATCATGCTATAGGTCTTGACTACCATATATGTGCTGTGAATTTTTTTCTAATGGAATGTGAATCCCAATCCAAGGCCATAAATCCATTATAGAGTATATATATGTGGTTGTTCAAGCCCTTATTCATGGTCATTAAGATTAAGAATCTTTATTTTGTCCATAATTCCCTTGTTTTACTCCATTGGCAATGTTATAGCTAGTCTCAAAATTTGTTAATATTGTGCAAAACATACTAATGGTGCAAAGCTTTTCCCAAACAGTCATAAGATCCCCTATAAAGGTCTTGTGTGCTTGTTAGAGGACTGTTATGTGAAGTTTTCTCCTGAGAAGATTAAAATAGGGATTTATCACCTTATAATAGTTTTCTAACCATGTTCAAGGCCCCAAGTGCATTATGTCATGCGCAAAAATTCCAATGGCTTGAAGGTCCAAATTGAAGGCATTGAGACCTAATTGTGGTGCTCAAAATTTACAAATGGAACCCACAAACCACACATAGGCCAAAGATCATTTAGAAATTATTTATGTAGTGGTTTGAGTCATTATTAATGGCAATAGAGATTGAGAATATTTTTTTATATGTCCTAAGGCCCTTGTATTACACCTCTGATCATGGTAGGGTCTTAAGAACCATTCTAATTTTGAAAAATATATGAATGGTTCCCAATGGAAAATTTTTAGGGGCAAAATTTAGCTAATTGACTATTTTGGGGTTTGTTTTTCAAAAAATAAATTCGCTATTTAGTCATTTTTAGTCTCTAATATTGCCTATATATATATACATAAAATATGTTTTTTTATCATAATATTTGGCAAAATTTACACATTGCAGTAGGAAAGTGTATGTTTTATATTTAATATACACCTACCTATCTATATACATGTTTTTTTCGATCCAAAATAATCTCCTAGGCTATTATACTTAAGTATATTATTAGAATCCTTAAAAAATACCCTCGTTCCCATACTCCCAATCAAAGGTCTTGTTCA
The DNA here is from genome assembly GCA_027924585.1 of Larix kaempferi. Lineage (NCBI taxonomy): Eukaryota > Viridiplantae > Streptophyta > Pinopsida > Pinales > Pinaceae > Larix > Larix kaempferi. The sequence continues at coordinate 1,170,395 of BSBM01001058.1, forward strand.
TGGCCATTGAGCACAAGAAAGATTTGTATAGGGCCTTAGGCTCTTGTTTTTCACCATTGACCATAGTATAGGCTGTAGCTCCCATATGTATTAAAAAAAAATCATGATGGTTCACATATCCTACGAAGAGCTCATAGATCCCTTGGAAAGGATCCATGTGGTAATTTGAGACCTTGTTAATGGTAATTTATCTTGGGAATTAATTTTGGGCCTAATGCCCTTATTTTATTTGTCCCAAGACCCACTTTTATTGTGAAAAACATATTAATGGCACCAAATATCCCCCATAGAGACCCAAAACATACTAATGGTGCAAAATATCACCTTGGAGACTAGAGATCCCTCAAATAGGATTTGTGTGGTGGGTCAAGGCATTGTTCATGGCCATTGATATGCATAAAATTTGTTTTGGCCCTAAGGCCTTTGTTTTTTTGGGTGAAGGATCACTACAATTTTCCACCCCTTCCATGGTATAGGCCCCAAAACCTATTCTTATTGTACAATACATTCTAATGGTGCCAAAGATAGCCCACAAAGGACCAAAATAGAGTAAGGGAACCAACAACCCCTCTAGAGGCTAGAGATCCTTTAAAGAGGATAACTATGATGGTTTGAGGCCTTGTTCATGGACATCACAATCAAGAATGTTTGGTGAATATTTGTTTAGGGCCCAAGTCCTTTTTTTTCTCCCTTTTCCATGGTTGGGGCCCTTATAGACATTCTTATTATGCCAAAGATACTAATGTTTACTAGTTATATGTATCGTTCATGGCCATGAAATTCTATGTATGATATTTCTAGATCTATCCAAGGAAACAATATATTCGTCTTCCTTTCGAGGCCAAAAAAAATGATTGATTCTTTTTAGTTGTAGTAGTGCCACTATAGTTCATTAATACAATGCTACTATGGTCTCTATTGACTTCTCCAACAATAATTTTGTCTACTACAAGTAAAGTTATTCTAATAATAATTATAGATCTTACTATTGGAACTTCAACAACTAAACCCATTATAGGTGAATGAAAATTCTATATTTTCCACTAGGGGTTGGTAAATTTTTCTTGACTACTTTCTTTTGCTTTTATGCAACCAACCTACTTCAATGACACAATATATATTGGCTCATACTATTGGTATAAAGATTGCTATTGGCTCATGCTATAGGTATAAAGATTGCTATTGGCTCATGCTATTGGTATAAATATTTCCAAAGCATGAAACTGAATGGAGGCTAAAGTAACCCAAAGTCCCACTTGCTATATGTTTTTTCATAGTCTCAAAGTATATTAAGATATTGACTATGTGGAAATGCCTTCCAATATTCAAATTATCATATTGTCAACTACTTTTGCTCTTGTTTTTTTTAAATTACAAACTTAAATTTAATTGCTCATTTCAATAGCCAGGACTCAACTAGTACTCATATTCACCAATGCCACTAGATGTAAATGGCTACACTACTATTGGTTGCCTCTCTATACACTCTTAATGTTACATTTTTTTTGCACATGTTTCCTTCATGGCTTAAGAGATGTCATGGTCACATGTTTTCAATGTGATAAGAAGAGTTTTGTGGTTGATGCTATTCATAAAACACAAAATTATTGTTCGCCATCAAGACTTACTAGTACCTAAGTACATATACTTGTTAAAATTCATGTATAAAGAGAGTTGATTTTTTTATCCTTACTTTGTGTAGATGTTTAATGTCAACATTTAAATAAGTATATAATGATGAAGTTATAATTTTCATATGCAAAAAACATTGACTGAAATGTATATTCCAAGCTCAAATAGTTATTATTAAAAGTATGATAAACATTAAGCAAAATTAACATTTTTCCATTTGCAAATTGCTCAAACGTTGGTAATGGTGGATAAGAAGTTGGAAGACAATGAACTCAAATTCAGTCGTGGTAACGGTGGATAAGAATTTGAATCTAGCAATGAATTTTTTTCCTACACAAGAGCATGCCTGCGTTCTTGGTAAGGTATCCCATAAGGGATGAACTCTTTGGTGTGACATTGTATGTAGTTGCATAGACTAAAGATTCCCATGATCTCAATCCATTGAAATATGCACTTTTAAGCAGCACATCATCTTCTAATCTCCAGTTCCACTTCTTCCATTCATTCTCATTGGTGTTTTTCCTCTTTGTTACTTCTTTGGTGAAGGGATTTGCAGATGCCCTAAATCTATTTCATTGACTCAAGATCATGGGGTTTTCACTTCCATCGATGGCATACATTTCCTACTCATTGTAGTTGTTGTTAAGTACATGGAAGTATCTAAATCGGCACCTGTGTTCATTTAATTTATAATTTCATCTCTAAATAACAGTACTAACAATACCATAGTCTTCCTTCATGACACAATGCAAAATGATAAGTCAAATTGTATCAATGAAATAATGATTAATTATTTACCTTGGCATTCGTTGCATGAGACCTTCGCCAAAATGTTTGAATGCAACCGTCACCCGCATAATTCTCTCATCAAGGGAGCTGTCACTATGACCCAATAGCATCACCTACAATACGAAAAGACTTATCTTATCATTGTAAATCTATAGGAAAACAAATAATTAGCACATGGTGTGTGACTGAAATATCTAAGCTCACTTGGTTTTGGTGAGTGAAATAATTGTTCGAAATGGTGATATTGGTGAAGGAATGGACTACACTAATGGCACCATCTGTGCAGCTAGACAGAAATGTAAATATAACATACGCATAAAATTTAGAAGACATCCGCATAAGCATTACAAATAATCACAAACATGAATATAGAAGGGCTAAAACAAAATCTGTTACTAAGCCATCTGAATATGCATAGTATATAAAATTTGACGCTTCATATAGAAAAAGCTATCAAAGATTAATTCTTCGATGAAGCATAATATTTTTGTGCAACCTACATGAATCATTGGCAAAGAATTATGAAACCCTGATTCCTTTTTGTATGTGGGAAAACATTTGGAAGATATACAAGTCAACTATTCAATCAAGTGTTATTATTGGTCAAGCTCCAGATCTCACAAGGGAACAGCATGGAGGTCACACAAAATAGCCCTAAATAAAAGCTATTAGACCAGTCTCATATCGCAAGTTGACTTCTCCAGGTACAAGTTGATAAGCAGGTCAATTCACCTCAAGTAACATTTCTAATCGATTAACCTTCAATTGACCCAGAGGATTAAAGCACATATTGTCAACTATCTCCTGATATGTAGACAAATGGCTATTTTGAGAGAAGTCGACCATCTAGATAATCCAATATGCATGGATTCAATAGGTCGATAGTTCCATATGAAAGTGTTAGGGTACACGATGGTCGAATCCAAAAAAGCAATAGCTCCATGACTCATCATAATCTTGAACCCAAGAAAATTCCATAGCATCCCATTAGACCACAAGTTCTTAATGGAACTCAGTTACTCTGCAAAATCCTAATCATGAACTTCAAAGCTCTGATACCATATTGGGATTACAAGTGTACTGCAGAAGAGAGAACAATGATTTCAAGAGAGCAGTGGTGGTGTCTAAAGACACTATTACAACACTAAAGTACAATGAGCAAGCTCCATAAGAACACAACGATCCCATGATAGAGTGATCCATAAGGATCATCTATAAATAGGTTTGGGTAGGGTCCCAAACTAACAACAATGGGACCACATAGGTCATAAATGTCCATAAAATGTGGATCTCAAATCCAAAGTGGACACACTTTAGTCGAGGGTTGTCTCCCTTCTTTCGACAAGGTGAGGTTACCAATGAACCTACTATTTCAACATTGGCTTTGTGCAATGTCACTTTAATGCTCGCTTGTATGTCAAAACGTCTTGTATCTTTTTTTAAACAAAATACCTCTAGGTTCAAGTCCATATCAACACATTAAGTAAAATCAAATCTTCTTTAGGATTCAAGGCCATATCAACATGTCAAATAAAACAATCATTTCTCCCAATTATTCAAGTAGATTTAATTGACCAACTACTATTGCATATCACTAATTTAAGATTACCATATCTTTTTCTCGAAAATTATAATTTTCCAAAGCTATGTAAACACAGCATGATATAATGTTTAATATTGGAAATTTTTTAGCTGGGCACAGATAAACAGGTCAAGTAACTTGATTATAACCTCTTTGAAATCAAGTAGAGTGTTTGAACATGTTGACCCTCTTAACTTTCTCATAGGTTGTTTGAAGTATGATCGATATCTAAGCTTTTATGTTTGGTTGGTTGATTAGGCAATGAAATTTGGGTGGAGCATAATTGTCAGCTCAATAGTGGAATTTTTTGGAGCAGTTGTTGGTAGTGTTAGAGGTGCTGGTGGTGGTGGGATCTTTGTTCCTATGCTCAATCTGATCTTTGGATTTGATGTCAAGTCCTCAACAACCATATCCAAGTGTAAGAAGACAAGTTTTTGAATTTATTTTAACCTAGAAAATAAGGGAAAGTGATTTCGTAAGGATTCCAATTTGCATGGTAAGATTTAAATGTTTCCTCATGACTATATATAAGCTATAGTTTGAAGTGTATAGTATTTTGTGTAATTTTTAAAACTGATATTTTTCAAAAACATTATTGGTTGCAGGAGCGTGATGTCGTCGTCAATTCTCCCTTCCCAAGAGGGGGCAGCTAAGGTGTAAATTACTCTGAAAATGTTCCTTCGGTGGACTTCATTACCACTCATTGACATTATAATTGGATTTCCCCATTCATATTATATGATTTTAGAGGTAGGGGTGTGTGCAAGAAGATGAGGGTCACTTTAGATGCAATCCTACTTTTTCAAAACTCGTTTCTGATACATAAAAACATAACGCGTTTCTGATACTTAGCACTTGGCATGGTAAAACCCGAGCCTGACATGTCACTAGACATGTAGGATAGTTAACCATAATGCGTACGCATTATAGAACTAAAAAATGTGTACGCCTTATGTAGTTACAAAACATGTACGCGTTATTGAAATCTAAAATCAATTTAAAAACACAGTCCCGACCACCCCCGACCACCCGTGACGCTCTTCACGCATCAGAAATGTGAATTAGAGGTTGGACGAGGATGGTTTGTGTGCCCTGGATTATCAGTGGAGCTTGATTTAGTTGGAGGGGAGGCAAATTCACTGGTGGATTGTCATCTAATTAGGTAATTCATTCACCCATACCATTTTTTTGTCATTTCTTAACCTAAATTACTATTTTTTTATTGTTTAAAACAACCTAGTTTTGTAATATTTATAAAATTGGGAATAACCAAATCTCTAATTAAATTCACATCTCCCTCAACCAAGATGAGTGAATAATTAAGATCAATCCCTTTTCAAAAACTCAAAAATTCCTAATCCAACCAAAAATTGAAAAAAATAGAACTCCTCCCTTTCTACAATGTATCCATCCACATGAAACCCAAATTTCCAACCCTCAAAGGCCATTTCCCATGATACTAATTAAATAATTTTCCTTGGTAATGGCCATAACAAGATGAAATGCATGCACAAGCGTGAATAGAAAAAATGCAAAAAAAATTAGTAACTTGGTTTTTCAAAATTTCATCACAATCATTTGTCCATGAACATAATCAAAATTTCATTAGAAGTGTATGTAGCTATACATTGCCTCTTAGTTAAGCACCCTTGACTAAATGCCAAAACACATTAACAAAGTGTCTCTCGGGCCTGCCCTATCCACACCCTCGATCAATCTACTCAACGCTTAGGGACCGTCGATTCAACTCAAAGACTTCATATAGAAAATCACTATGTTTTTTATTTAATTTTTTGAAGTTGCCATACAATGTAGAGATCGATTTTGTAGAGAGAAATTGTCTCTATTTTGAGAAGTTGACATTGTTGTTATTGTCATTCTAGTCATAATCTCTAGTTGATTATTCAACATCTTAATCATTGATAGTCATCTCAAGTACATATGTAATCATATTGGCAAGACAAACTCATACATATCCATTTCATTCCATGCCACTTTGTCCTCCCCTCCAACCACAAGACGTAATATGTTGAAATCAATAAATTTAATGTTAGCTTATGAAGTTGATGGAAATATTGTTTTATGCAAGGGACGTAAAGACCAAAACATGTCAAAATAACACTCCTAAATTCTAAGAAGTTTAAACCCAAGTTTGCATGGAAAAGTCACCAATGAGGGTTAAGAAGTGCCTTAACTTCTAGAAAGAAGTTGAACGAAACTTACTTTTTAATTGTTAAATGTTTAATTTTAAGTTTTAAATGTATGTAAGTGAATGCCATTAAATTGCTTACTTGAGTTTGATTTAATACATTTTCAATTTTGAAGAGACATCATTATATACCATGTATATGTTTCTAATGATTTTCGTATTGATGTTTTTATTGCATTTGCGGCTATGGACACAAATGCCAAGATACTAATTGAGCTTGCCCACTTGAGGGGCATTAGTGCAGCTTTTAGTGGTGGTAATAGGATTTGTTGCTCGCTTGCATCAACCTTGGATGCAATTGTTGACACCATTTCACAGTCTAGCAATGTACTATATGATATTACATCATATAGAGAAAGAAAAAGACAACAATATGTTGATGGGATAGACTACAATGCAATAAAAAGGTTGAAAATATCCAAAGAGCTCATATTTGCATTGTTTAGGGACCCTCGAACGGGAGAAATCCCAAATGCAAACAGGCCTCATATCTCCATTGAGTGGTGCATGTTTCAACCATTTGTTGATAACTGGATGGATAGATGGTACATGGTTTTTGATATGCCACCACATAACAACAGGGAAATTCCCTTATATTTCCTTCGAAAGATGTATGCAGAGTTTGTGTTACATAAACACGTAAACTATTTTGACATCTTGCAGTTTCAGGGGATCGGTGGGGGGATTCCCCAAAACCAACCCAATGCGAGGCTTTGAGACCAGGATCGCCCTATCCCTGCACCTCACAGGTAGTTGCCTAGGCCAGATGTCCCACCTACACATCATATTATTCCATAGACACGTGATGCATTTTTGAGTTTGGCACGGGCGGTTGATCGCCATGGCACTATGGTTCAGCATATGGGTGAGGAAGGGACATCTATCCCTGGTGTGGTACATACACCAGCTCGTCACCATGCAGGACCATCCACTAGTGCAGGACCATCGACACATCCCCATCCTAGTACTAATCCTCACGAGTGCACATCATGTGGTCATCGCTGTTATGGTCTTGCCTCAGATGTTGCCTTCAGTGGGTTTTTGAGAGAGGTATGTAGATGGTTAATTGTAATAAATTCTTCATTTATTTTCATCTTTGTACACATATATATAGTTTGAGCTAATATACTAATTTTGTGAACTTGCAGTTGATTCTTTATGCCGACAGCGACACCCCAGAGGCCGATGTTCTAGACTCTACAGGGGGGCATGACGCTACCCATTTGGCAGGCCCATCTTATATAGAACCTCTTTCCATATCTCACACCAAGGTAAACATTTTAAAATTTCAGTTTTTTAATACTTGTTAATTTGTTAATTTCCACATACTTTACATTTTAGTTCACTAATGCTATCTACGGTCTAATATTTACAATTATTAAACTTGCAGATGGCAGATCCTTCATTGGGGCAAGGTAATGTGGAGGTAGCACCCATGGTCATACCATCCAATGAAACATCTGGGCTCCAGGTAAACAATTAAAAATGACATTTTTTAAATACATGTTTGTTTGTTGAATCATGCATGTCTAACTACATGAACACTTGCTGACTGTAGGCACCATCTGAGACATCTGGACCATTGCCTGGATTTGTATCTCCCGCTAGGCCATTCGTGAACAAGGGTCATTTGTATGTGAGGCGTTCTACTCCTAGAAAGACTCCAGCTGCCCATGACCATGGGTTTACTCATACCATGGTAATGTATATCCTTCGATGATATTTTTTGTTTAACTTGAATTCCAATCCATAAATCGTTTTTGTTAATGTTTGAATTGCATTTTTACTGCATCAGGAACCTGAGTTGTCTACTCAAAACCTCGCATCGATGGTTGATGCAACAGTCAGTGCCGCATCTGCAATGGCAACTAATCAGACACAGGTGTGTAACTATTTCAACATTATCTTTACTTAGTTTATTATTGTTGTCTATTGTTTATTCATGCATTTCTAACTATTTCAACATTTTTTTATTGTAGCCACCACCAGCAGGAGAAGTTCCTGGCCCTCCTGGTTCGACCATCCTAGATGTTCAACCAATGGCTCCATCTGCTACACAAGCAACGCAATCTCCTTTGTCAGTTGAGGTGAGATGTCCTTCAGTGACCAAGTGTTTCATGCACTTTCCATGCACTAGTTGATAATTGTTGAGCTAATGTATTAGTGTACATAGTTAGTTGAATTTAACAATTGATATTTAATTTGCAGGATCCAGAGACGCACACTGATCCTAGAGATGTGCCTAGAGGATCAACGTCAGGAAAGAACAAGAGGAAGCTTGAGTTTTGATGTGTCTTATGGGATATATGTACATTTGGATACATGTACATGTGGCTTTGATAGTTTTGGATAGTTTTGGACACATGTGCTTTTGGATACTTTTGGATACATATGTACTTTTCGATACATTCACTTTTGGAGACATGTACATTGACTTTATTGGGCATGTACTTTTGGAGACATGCACTTTTGGATATATATGTACTTTTGGATACATGTACTTTTGGAGACATGCACATTCACATTTCACTTATAAATGAATGATACATTTCGCTTTGTATTTGTTCTTCGGTTTCCACGTGTTCTTGTGTCAATCTAATGTGTTGATTTGTGTGCATTATCTATTACTCATGAATGCGCTATGTCAAAAGAACAAACTATTATATTTAAAGGTTTCAACGAACTCACTACATGCGTGCACTAATTAGTATCTGATTAAAATTTGTGATTTTGGATGATCATTACAAGTTATGTCAAATTTCTTGCTCATGTAATTTAATCAAACTAAGTGCAATACAATGTTTTTCAAGGTTTCAATGCACTCACTCATGCACACTAATTGGATAGGTGTAATTAAAATTTGTGAGTTTGGATGATTAAATTACACGTTAAGTCAATGTTCAAGTGTAATTTAATAAAACTAACTGCAATACATGCTACACATTTCATCAACGCCCAATATTTGATTGTACAATTAGATTCAACACTACATATGAGTAACTACATACAAGTGCTCAAAGCAACATTGGTGAAAGGAACAAACGTTACCTCGGGATTCAAGAAATAAAGTGCCTTCTAATGTTGGTTGGGAAGGATATGCTTGGATATCCTTATGGCTCGGAGGTCATCTTCATGTAGATAAGTACTCTTGTTGTCATGTGTCATTAAGGTTTTTTCATGTGGTAAAACCCTTCAGGGTTAGGGTTTGTTCATGGTTTCATTGTACTTGATTTCTAAACATATAATTATACTAAGAAAGGTTGCTAGGTTTTCTTCCCCATGAAGGTTTCCCAGGATAAAATGTTGTGTCTCTTGTCCTTGAACAACATCTTCATGCAAATTGCGGCTCGACATATCCTAGAAACCAGACGTCGAACTGATGAACCGTTGACTCCGTTGGTCTCCTGGCGTGCGATTACCTCTAGGGGGCCCTCTCCCTCATCTCCCCATGGCCTAGTGGCTTCATTGTGCATTCATTTCGTAAAATAGGGTTTTGCTTAGTTTCATTGCATGCAATCTCGCATTGGTGCGTCAAATCTGCAAAACCCTCTCCCGAACCAGTGTTGGCAATGTTCCCACGTCGGTATTTCCCACACACACCCGCAGGATCCAATGTCACACAATCTTGTTGCTCCGTTTGCTTTTTGGCTCCCGGGCGGAAATTCACCAAGTGTCCCTGAACAACATTTTCATGTGACTTGCAACTCGACATAACTCGAAAAATGGACGTTGGACCGACAAACCATTGACTCCATTGGTCTCCTGGCGTGCGATTACCTCTAGGGGGCCCTCTCCCTCGTCTCCCCATTGTCGAGTGGCTTCATTGTGCATTCATTTCGTAAACTAGAGTTTTGCTCAGTTTCATTGCATGCAATCTCGCATTGTTGGGTCAACTCTACAAAACCCTCCACCGAGCCAGTGTTGGCAGTGTTCCCACATCGGCATTGCCCACACACACTAACAGGAGCCAACGGCACGCAATCTTGCTGCTCCGTTTTCTTTTTGGCTCCCGGATAGAAATTCACCAAGTGTCCCTGAATGGCATTTTCATGTGACTTGCAACTCGACATAACTCGAAAACCGGAGGTCGGATCGACAAACCATCAAATCCATTGGTCTCCTAGCGTGCGATTACCTCTAGGCGGCCCTCTCCCTCATCTCCCCATGGCCCAGTGGCTTCATTGTGCATTCATTTCGTAAACTAGGGTTTTGCTCAGTTTCATTGCATGCAATCTCGCATTGGTGGGTCAACTCTACAAAACCCTCCCCCGAGCCAGTGTTGGCAGTGTTCTCATGTCGGTATTGCCCACACACACCTGTAAGAGCCAATGACATGCAATCTTGCTGCTCCGTTTTCTTTTTGGCTCTCGGACAAAAATTCACCAAGTGTCCCTGAACGACATTTTCATGCGACTTGCAACTCGACATAACTCAGAAACCAGATGTCGAACCGACGAACCGTCGACTCCGTTGGTCTCCTGGAGTGCAATTACCTCTAGGGGGCCCTCTCCCTCATCTCCCCATGGCCCAGTGGCTTGATTGTGCATTCATTTCACAAAGTAGGGTTTTGCTCAGTTTCATTGCATGTAATCTTGCATTGGTAGGTCAACTCTGCAAAACCCTCCCTTGTGTTGAGATATTGTAACTTCAAAGAATATTATATTTGTACTTTATTATTCCAGAGATGTTTCATTCCTCCATGAAGATATTATTGTATATCCGGAGGTGTTTATTCCTCCATCGGAATGTGGTAACTTGGGTTATTAGACTTCCCTAGTGGGGGTCAGCCCTGTATGTGTTATGTGTGTCTAAAGGTTGTTAGACCACCCTAGAGGGGTCGGCCCAATCAGTTGTAGTGGGGTGTTTAACCCAGTGGTAAAGTTGGGGCCGACCTAGTTAATATAAAGTACAAGTCGGAGATGTGTATAAATAGAGGAGGTGTGCTCCCCATTTGACACACTTCCCTCACTCAAAATGCAGCGCACTTGTGGAGGAGAGGTCTGCTATGGTGGAGGAGGAGATAATGTCTTTGGTTTGCATCTTTGTATATTACTGGTCATCTATATTGACGAAGCTTTGCCAGTTTTTCTACCCCATGAGGGTTTCCTAGGATAAATCTGTGTCTCTTGTGTTTATGCTGTGCTTCTTGTTTCTTCAATGATCCTGTATATGCTAGTACTGTGAAATGGAATGTAATGCTGATATTTTCTATCTTAGCATATTGAATCTTAGCATGGTATCAAAGCTAACCTAAAGGAAGGCAATGTATGGCACTTATGACACTTGCTGCACTTGCGACAATTTCAAGGTTTGGATTTTCTATAGAAAAAACCAGTCATTGTGGAACTTTCGCTATAAATCCATTTGGTGAAGGTTCAGGATTGGAAAAGTTTACAAGTCATAGATAACATCATCATGTACCTTGTGTCCAAAGGGCACCCTTAGATTCATTGTACTTTGTGAGTTATGATCAGTACAAGTTAGGGTTTTGGCCTCTTCCAGATCTCAGTCAAAATCAGGTGACCTAGGGATAGGAAGCTCCGAAAGGTCATAACTTGGGATAGGAAGCTCCAAATGAAATTTCATAAAAAGTGACAGGTATTACACAGTTTTCACTATCTCAGACAATGTTTTCAGAGGCCGAAGTTGAACCAATGACACGTGGCACACCGTACAAGTTCACTCTCCTGTTTTATCCCATAAACAGGTCACGTTGCGACACTTGGAATAACTCTCTCTCAGAAAATCAAATTCAGGTCAGACCTATCGGGATGGAAAGATGACAGGTCAAGCTACCACATAAAAAAATTTCAGACCCTTTGGATCGAAAAGTTTGGAGTTACAGCAGAAACAATCAGGTACACATTTCTGTCAAAACAGAATTATTTTTTAGCACATTCATTCATGGCTTCCAGAATTTAGGGTTTCGGAGAAAGTTGGAATCTCTGTAATCGGAGACCATAGCTGGATGATACTCATCAAAATATAAATTTAGAGACCAATATCAGAATTGTCGATTGGGCAGAAGGGTGGGCTCCATTAAACTCTAGTTCGGGATCCTATCCAGAAGATCCAGAAGTTTCAAAGGCAATTTTTGAGGGGTCAAATTTTGGAGATTTCAAAATTGAAGTATGCAATTTTGATCAGCTTAACGAGAAACATCTATCCATCCATTCAAAAGTGTGAAAGTCAAAGATTAAATCTTTAGGGTTTCTCTAACAAACCCTAATCGAGCTCCAGATCCAGTTTCAGGGGGAGTTGAGGCTAAGGCCTTATATAAGAAGACTACAAGAAATCTTGACAGGTATGACTTAAGGAGATATAGGTATATCTTGAAATCTGATTCTTGATTAAGTTCATAATATGTTTGTCTTCATATTATTTATTAGTACAATCTTGATTAATGTTAGAATTGTCTTATCACCCCAGTAACAGTATGAATGCATGTGAATGATATAAGACATTCAATGATTAGGGCTATATGATTGTACTAATGCGCTGTGGTGTTGTATGAGGTTGATGTTGTCTGCTAACAAGATACAGGTACATCACGGAAGACAAATCAAGTTCCATGACCATGACAACATGAAGACAAAGACTCATCCATAATCTTTGTTCTACTTATGAGTTATGTATGACTTTGTTATATTATGCTTAACCTATGAGATATGCAGGTTCTAGCACAGGGTCTCTAAGTCATTGAAGAGAACAAAGAAGATATTGTTTAGGTATGTTAGACATAACTAAATAGGTATACTAATCCAGGTATGTTTTCCTATGTCAACTTAGAATCTTAACTTGTGTTAGGATCCCTTATATAAGTATACTTGGTATGATTGGTTATGCTTATTCATAAAGCTAGTAATCAAGGGTTTATGCATATTATGTCTCTTATCTTGATTGATGATTTAACTAACTAGAAGAGTCCTATGATCAAACAAGAATATGCATGAGTAAAATAAGACTTTCCTGAAACCTTGAATACTAATGTTTATTATCTATGATCATGACTATACATATTCAAGATTATTTAGAATTATAATGTTTTAATAATATTGAGAATATACTAATGTTTGTGTATGAGATCATGAGGATGACACTAGTGCACACTTGAGCATGCACAGTGGTACAGAATGAATAGAAGTTCAAAAGATAGATAGAAGATCAAGTGAGAGACAACCACACAAACATAAAAGATAAGTATTTGAGTTGTTATTTGAAATAGTAAATGATATTGCTTGTAATAGTTGTATACATATTTGTATTCCTAGAATATATCATGCTGAGTGTAAACATTCATATAGCATTGAACAGTATACTACTAATATGCATATGATTGGTAAATTGGACAAACATTCCATTGTTGCTTGTCTAGAATGAAACCTCTTTGCCGACATGCTGAGAACTGTGCACACTCTCGATAGTATGTTCTCGTAGAGATGGAAGGCATCTAGATAGCCACTGTATGCATACAGGATATGGAAAAGTGTTGTGCCAAAGTATTGGTCAAGATAGTTGCATAACTATGTAAATGATATCTGTATTCATAATAGGTTATCATATCAATATGATTTGATGATTATGAAGTATTACTAATCATGTACTTAATTTTGATTTGTAGGAAAGATCATGAAGAATGATGAACACTGAACAAGCGATGGATGTTCAACAAAAGGATTTACAAATCAAACACACTATAGAAGGCTCGTGGCTAGAAGATTCTCTTAGAAAGAGGAAGAGAATCATGATGAGATGTTTGCTCCAAGTGGCTAGATAAGACCATTATCTTAATAATGTAATTGAAGAAGGTTCTGTATGGGTACCCAAGATCGATAGTCAATTGATGAGCTTAATGATCACCATGGGTGATGTGGATCTCAACCTTTGCTACAAGGTTGAATATGGTTTCTATACACAGATGAAATGGATGCGAGAAGGAACTCACCACAGAGTTCGAATGATATTGAGGCTCATATCAGTAGACCCATCTGACGAGAGATGGCACAAATAGATGGCTGCAGAAATGAAAATGAAAGATCTCAGATTGATGCATTACTTCCTAGGTCTAGAAGTATGGCAAGACTCAGAAGGAATCTTTCTCAACCAGGGAAAGTATGCCGAGAAATATTAAAAGGACTTGATGTGTTGGAATGGCCACTCTCATGGATTCCAACTTGAAGCTATTAGTGGATGACTCATCAAAGTTAGTGTATATAACTATGTACAGACAAATTATTGGGTCATTGATGTATCTAATGAATACTAGGTCAGATATTTCTTTGTTGTGAACACCTTGAGTCAGTATCTAGTGGAAACTAGATGTGTTCACCTGATAGTTGCAAAGCATGTGATGAGGTATCTAAAGGGTACAATAGACTTTGATCTATGTTATCTTGAAGATCATGACTTCAGATGACTACACAAATGTTGATTGAGCAAAAAGTATATCAGATAGGAAGAACACATCGGGAGGATATTATTGTATAAGATCTACCATGATCTCATGGTTTAGCAGGAAGTAGTCTAGTGTGGCCCTCAACATAGCTGAAGCGGAATATATATATATATATAGTTTCTTTCTCTGCTAGTTGTGAAGCGGTATGGATGTTTGTCTTAGAGGTGGACTCAACTGTGATCCTATGTGACAAACAAAGTTGTATCAAGATGGCAGAGAATCCAGTGTTCCATGATAAGTCAAAGCACATAGAGATCTGACATTTCTATATACAAGATATGGTGCAGAAAGGAACTATAAAGTTTGAATTTGTAACAAGTTGCCAATGTACAAATCAAACCTCTACCTCAAGTAAAGTTTGAGTACTTCCGAGACAAGCTTGGTGTAGTTCAGAAGGAACCTCCTCGAAAGGGGGAGTGATGTGGTCACTTATGATGATATTGCTTGCATCGACAGTGAGGTCGATGATGTGGATACCTATATTGGTGATGCTGACAGAGAGGTTGGTGGATGGTCCTTAGACAGGATCTAAGTTGACGAGGGGATTGTATCATCCTTGAACACATGTTCTAAATTGATCCGTAGACCTATGTCTTCGAGAATGAAGTCCTTAGTGGACAGGTGGGATTGTATCATCCTTGAACATATGTTCTAAAAGATTCCGTAGACGTATGGTCTCTGAGAATGAAGTCCTTGATGGACAGGAGTGATGATTAAGTCATCCTTGGACATAGTCCTAAATGTACAGGAAGAGGATTAAGTCATCCTTGGACATAGTCCTAAATGTACGGAAAAGAGGATTAAGTCATCCTTGGACATAGTCCTAAATGTACGTGAAGAGGATTAAGTCATCCTTGGACATAGTCCTAAATGTACGAGGTGAGGATTAAGTCATCTTTGGACATAGTCCTAAATGTACGGAAAGAGGATTAAGTCATCCTTGGACATAGTCCTAAATGTACGGGAAAGAGGATTAAGTCATCCTTGGACATATTCCTAAATGTACGGGAAGAGGATTAAGTCATCCTTGGACATAGTCCTAAATGTACGGGAAAGAGGATTAAGTCATCCTTGGACATATTCCTAAATGTACGGGAAGAGGATTAAGTCATCCTTGGACATAGTCCTAAATGTACAGGAAGAGGAGTAAGTCATCCTTGGACATAGTCCTAAATGTACGGGGTGAGGATTAAGTCATCCTTGGACATAGTCCTAAATGTATGGGGTGAGGATTAAGTCATCCTTGGACATAGTCCTAAATGTACGGTGGGGATTAAATCATCCTTGGATAGTAAATCCAGTAATTCCAAAAGGAAGGATAGTCCTAAATGAATGGTGTGGATTAAATCATCCTTGGACATGGTCCTAAATGAATGGTGTGGATTAAATCATCCTTGGACAGTAAATCCAGTAATTCCGAAAGGAAGGATAGTCTTAAACATGATTGTGATTCCGAAAGGAAGGATCATGTGTATTGTAGAGTATGTTGCTTGACTGATGAGGATTCTTGTATTGATGAGGATACTGGTATTGATATTGAAGAGGATACTTGTATTGATATTGATGATATGTATACTTGTATTGATATTGATGATATGTATACTTGTATTGATGAGGATACTTGTATTGATGATGTGTATACTTGTATTGGTGTGGATACTAATACTGATGATCGTGTGATGACAATGCTGCTGATCGTGACGGTCTAGATGACGATGCTGATTATCGTGTGATGACGATGCTGCTGATTATGATGGTCTAGATGATGATGATGATGATGCTGATGATCGTGTGATGATGATGTTGCTGATCGTGATGATCTAGATGATGATGCTGATGATTGTGAGGATCCAGGTGTTGATGTTACTGTAGCTATTCAAGTGCTGCAAAAGATAAAGACTCAGTACTGAAGATGTTGATGTTCCAGTATTGAAGATGTTCCAGTAATTGCTTGAGTTACTGATGATGTTGAGAAAGCTTTCAATGATTTATAGATGTATCATGTATGATGTTTATGACTCCTTGCTTGTGCAGATGCTATTATAATATCCTTCTCGTTAAGGGGGAGTGTTGAGATATTGTAACTTCAAAGAATATTATATTTGTACTTTATTATTTCGGAGATGTTTCATTCCTCCGTGAAGATCTTATTGTATATCCGGAGATGTTTATTCCTCCGTCGGAATGTGGTAACTTGGGTTATTAGACTTCCCTAGTGGGGGTCGGCCCTGTATGTGTTATGTGTGTCAAAGGGTTGTTAGACCACCCTAGAGGGGTCGGCCCAGTTAGTTGTAGTGGGGTGTTTAACCCAGTGGTAAAGTTGGGGCTGACCTAGTTAATATAAAGTACAAGTCGGCGATGTGTATAAATAGAGGAGGTGTGCTCCTCATTTGACACACTTCCCTCACTCAGAATGTAGCGCACTTGTAGAGGAGAGGTCTGCTATGGTGGAGGAGGAGATCATGTCTTTGGTTTGCATATTTGTATATTGCTGGTCATCTATATTGGGGAAGCTTTGCTACGTTTTCTACCACATGAGGGTTTCCCAGGATAAATCTGTGTCTCTTGTGTTTATGCTATGCTTGTTGTTTCTTCAGTGATCCTGTATATGCTATTATTGTGAAATGGAATGTAATGCTGATATTTTCTGTCTTAGCATATTGAATCTTAACACCCTGAGCCAGTGTTGGCAGTGTTCCCATGTCGGCATTACCCACACACACCCACAGGAGCCAACAACATGCAATCTTGCTGCTTCGTTTGCTTTTTTGCTCCCATGCAGAAATTCACCAAGTGTCCCTTAACGACATTTTCATGTGATTTGAAACTCGACATAACTCTGAAACTGGATGTCGGACCAACTTTGAAACTGGATGTCGGACCAATGAACCGTCGACTTCGTTGGTCTCTTGGTGTGTGATTACCTCTAGGGGGCCCTCTCCGTCTCCCCATGGCGTAGTGGCTTCATTGTGAATTCATTTCATAAACTAGGGTTTTGCTCAGTTTCATTGCATGCAATCTCGCATTGGTGGGTCAACTCTACAAAACCCTCCCCCAAGCCAGTGTTGGCAGTGTTCCCACGTCGACATTGCCTACACACACCCGAAGGAGCCAATGACATGTAATCTTGTTGCTCCATTTGCTTTTTGGCTCCCGGGCGGAAATTCACCAAGTGTCCTTGAACAACATTTTCATGCGACTTGCAACTCGACATAACTCGGAAACCGGACATCGAACCAACGAATCGTCGACTCCGTTGGTCTCCTGGCGTGCAATTACCTCTAGGGGTCCTCTCCCTCATCTCCCCATGGCCCAGTGGCTTCATTGTGCATTCATTTCGTAAACTAGGGTTTTGCTCAGTTTCATTGCATGCAATCTCGCATTGGTGGGTTAACTCTACAAAACCCTCCCCTGAGCCAGTGTTGGAAGTGTTCCCATGTCAGCATTGCCCACACACACCCATAGGAGTGAACAACATGCAATCTTGCTGCTCCATTTGCTTTTTGGCTCTCGGACGGAAATTCACCAAGTGTCCCTGAACGGCATTTTCATGCGACTTGTAGCCCGACAAGAATGCCTTCCCATATACTATGTATAAAAGCATCCAGCATCTTCGAATTTTTTTTCAAATATTGGATCCACTGCAGCAGAAGAAATGCATTCTCCTTTGTCAAAGCATGGGAAACACCAGAAAGATTGGCATTCGGAGGAAATAGATCTGGAGTATCTACTACATCAAGGTGTCTTCGAAAGAATGAAACTAAATCATTAACTGAATACATCAAAGCTCCTGCACAAGATGGTAGTGTAAGGTGACCTTCAGAAAGGGTTGAAAATCCCATGGTAGTCCAGGGATTCCTTCCCATTAACTTGGCCCAATTACTCGTGGATGCAGGCTGTAGAAACTTCAGAGAGCCTTGTACCCTAATGATTTTCCCACCTTCATCTACTAGGGGAATATTCTTGCAAAGACTGGTAAGCTCCTCGGACCAGACGTAGTTATTTGCAGATGAATAGTGCAAAAAATGTGCAGCGGTGATAACAAGTTTACTGTCTGTTAAGTCTGATACTACATCCACGATCCGCTAAGCAAACTTTGAGATAGAAGGCTCTATAATTTTAGGATAGTGATTCAACCACTCATACAGTTTCTCACCATTTTGTCAGCCACAATATGTATGACTCCTTTGACGAAAGATAAATTCTGGTGTGGATGACAGCATTTGATACACTAGCCAAATCTATGTTGTTGGAAGAACTTACATATTTCAACAAACGAGTGTTTTGCAGGTGACTTGAAAATCCCTTCCAATTTTCAGCAATAAAACAAAGAAGTTCAATGTACATATTTTCAGGAGAGCTTGTCAACTAATCAGACAACCGAATACAGGGAGATAACCATGCCCAAAAAATTCAAGCTATCATAAAACTCTTGTTTATCAAGATAAGGATGGACTATGTGTACATTACGAGAATATAGATGAATGAAGTCGCTTTGATGAACTTGTTCTCTTGCTCTCTCCATAATGTGTTTAAAAGCAGGGAGTATTGTCTGAGCTTTTGTTGGTTTACATAAACGTTTATTCCAAAGCTGACGTCACATAAAACCACTTCGTCAACTTTCAATTGGGTCTGAATGGCATTTCTAACTTGGTTTACATACCAGCAGGTGTCCTTGAAGGCCTTTTGGATGTGAGACGGAACGAGCCATAGAATGACGACCGTGGCTCGGGTCGATGAACCATTGAATCCATTGGATTCAGGATGTCTGGATAGTCCTAGGGGTGTCCCTCGACTCCGGTCCAGTGGCCTAGGTGCCACCTTGCAGGTCCATCTTGGAAACTAGGGTTTTGCTCAGTGTGGGAGTGTGCAATTTTTGTACACGGGGGTCAACTTTGGAAAATCATCCACCGGGCAGGTAAGGCTAGTGTTCCTAGTGCGAACCTTCCTAGACACACCTGTAGGACTCCCCGGAACCCGGTTTTGTTGCACGGTTGGAGTTCTATGCCCTCGGTAGGTATCCAGCAGGTGTCCCTGAAGGCCTTTTGGATGCGAGATGGAACGAGCCATATAATGATGACCATGGCTCAGATCGACGAACCGTCGACTCCGTTGGATTCAAGACATCCAGATAGTGCTAGGGGTGCCCCTCTCCTCTTGTTCGGTGGCCCAGGTGTCACCTTGCAGGTCCATCTTGGAAACTAGGGTTTTGCTCAGTGTGGGAGTGTGCAATTTTTGCACACGAGGGTCAACTTTGGAAAATCATCCACCGGGTGGGTATGGCTAGTGTTCCCAGCCCAAACCTGGCTAGACACACCTACAAGACTCCTCGGAACCTATTTTTGTTGCATGGTTGGAGTTCTATGCCCCCAGCAAGTATCCAACAGGTGTCCCTGAAGGCCTTTTGGATGCGAGACAGAACGAGCCATAGAATGACGATCGTCGCTCAGATCAACAAACCATCGACTCCATTGGATTCAGGATGTCCAGATAGTGCTACGAGTGCCCCTCACCTCCAGTCCAGTGGCCCAAGTGCCACCTTGCATGTCCATCTTGGAAACTAGGGTTTTGCTCAATGTGGGAGTGTGCAATTTTTGCACACGGCGGTCAACTTTGGAAAATCATCCACCGGGCGGGTATGGCTAGTGTTCCTAGCCCGAACCTGCCTAGACACACCTATAGGACTCCCCGGAACTCAATTTTGTTGCACGGTTGGAGTTCTATGCCCCCGGCAGGTATCCAGCAGGTGTCCCTAAAGGCCTTTTGGATGCAAGACGGAACGAGCCATAGAATGACGACCATGGCTCCGATCAAGGAACCGTCGATTCCATTGGATTCATGACGTCCGGATAGTGCTAGGGGTGCCCCTCACCTCTGGTTTCGTGGCCTAGCTATCACCTTGCAGGTCCATCTTGGAAACTAGGGTTTTGCAGGTCCATGATGAAGATTTTCATGATGACGATGATGGTGATGATGATGAAGATGTTGATGATGATGGCTTGGTCTAAGGTGGTGCTCTCAAATAGCTAATTCATTATGAAATATTTAACAAGACATGAATTAAATTTAATATAAGTGTATTGTTTAATATAGTGAGCATGAATTGAATTAATTTTGTTGGGTGAAGCCAATAACAAACATGATGAACATAATATAATTTTAGGGTTTACTGATCATATGTAAAAAATGGCATATTCATAAACTTGACATACAAGAGAAATTTTGGCATATTTATAAACAATGTAAACGTAAATTTGGCATATCAAGAACAAAAAATTGACATATTCATATGAAACATACATGTGAAAATTGAGCATATATCAATATTCAATTACAAATAGTATTAAAAGTATGTAACATACCTCATCATGCTAGATACCACCTATTATCATACAACCAAGCCCTCCGGATAATCTCTTATACCTGGATGTATTTCGGCTAGGCATTGTTCATACCTAGAGGTTTGTGCCAATGATTAAGTTGGTAAAGTGATACACACTTGCACCTGGTTTGTAATCCCTATAAACATATCCATCCTTCTTTCTTGCATTGATGTCCCATGTCAAGTATTCACCTTTAACAACCATAGAACCAGTTGGGAAGTGGTTGTTTTCATCGTCAGTCATGGACATAATGAGGGTTTGCTTTCCATCTATGCAGCGTGCCAACCAATAATCACCACCCCATTCACTATCTTTTGAGGCAACAACTGCGTATATGTGCCCTGCATAATATGATTGTAGGTATATGATCAAAATATTTTTCATGCAATACAAGGCCATTAATGTGCATTTGAAGACTACGTAAATAAACAAAAATGTGTTAAGGAAATGCATCATACCAGGTTGTACAAGGTCCGAGACATGATCAAAATCTCTAGAAATAGATGATGGGTCTTCTTCCAACGGAGTTAACTCAACAATTGCATGATGATCAAGTGGAAGTGATATGTGATCCCATCCATCAACCCAATCCAATGATTCACACCCATTCCAGTCACCATCACAACAAGGTGGGAAAAAAAAAGCGAGTTTTCTGGTCCAAATTTCAAATACTGGGTTATCAGAGCTTCGAACTGAATGAAAGCCACGAGTCCCAGGCACAGTATTGCATTCCCATGCATGTGAATGATCTATGTCTACCACCTCCCAAAACAATCTCTCCACATGTCTCTTTATTATGGATTCTACTCGCATAGTTGATTCCTCTCCCATTACTGACGTGCACCACCTGACTGTAGATTGAGCATTTAGAATAGTAGATTCTATAGTACTTTCAATTCCTCTCTTCGTAGGGCTGTTTTGACACATGCTCTAGCTCCATCATGATCTCCTTTACCATGCCCAGTCTCAAAATAGTTCCACATATGTGGCACTTTGTATTTTTTATGCAATGAACACAACCACTGAAATATGCATGCATTTTTTAACTGACCAGCACACCCATCAGACCAAATCCAGTGTCGATCCATCTGTATGTTCCTTCCCTTCAAGTGATCACAGAGCATGGTGAAGCAATGACATACATAGTGGAAGTCGTGGCACCTATCATCACTTATGTAGAAGTGATATTCCTTCAGAATTTCTCTTTGCTCTTCAGTGCTATTTGGGCCATGCCTATATGTGATATGGACCATCAAGGAAACCTGCTCAGAGTGATAATACTGACTTTGGATCTCATTTTGAGGTTGCAGAGTGTAGTTCTCGGCAAAATCAACAACTAAAAGTATAGTACCAAGGGGAAACGTATCTCTACATATTCTAAACTTCTCATCCTGCCATCGTGCCACGTGGACATGCTGAACATATTGATGTGTCTTTTCAATAAATTCCTTGATGAAGTCACTAGCTTGTACCTGGTGACACAAAATGATCTCAATGTCAGTTTTTTTTTGTAAGTAAGGATTGAAATGTAACCGTTACAACATAATTTTATAGATATAAATGCATACCTGAGATGTCACCAATTGTATTTTTTTGCTTTCTTTCCTTGGGACTATTTCATAGTTGATATATTTGAAACATTTCATGTTTGTAACCATTTTCCCAAATTCACTGTCTCCATTCTTGTGCATACATTGGCTCAATAATGCCATTCCAACACAGTTGGAGCATGTTCCATCCAAACAAGATTTTGCATAGTATGCTTTCCCTTCGGGCCTATTGCACATGATGCTATGAATGAATTCTCTTGATGAAGCCAGTGGTATTGTCATGGAGCAATCCTACACATGGTTACTATGCAACACACGATGAATGTACAAAAATGTTTCATAGCAATATTCATATTCTACATGGTATCTACAACGACAAGTGTTACGAAGAGTATTTATTCTAACATACCATGGCTTACATTTCTCAAAAGATCTTTTCCCCAAGTTCAATTGTCTTTGCTTAATCCTAAATTTCTCATAAAGTTCTATCTGTGTTATATCAAGAAGATGCTTAATATGTGGTTCACGATCCTTTGAACCCCTTCTCAGTTTTAGTACATCCTTTCGGTTTGAAGAAGGCCTTGTGTGATCATGACAAAAGCTGTGCACTAGTCCCTTTACTGCATCAACTAGCTTCATGTCACGACATGGTAACCGACCAACAAAGGCCCAAAAATCTGTCTGATCAGTTGTGTCAAGATGTTCTCTTCTAATAGAATACCTACGGAGGGTTTTTACATTCAAATTAACTAGTTCGGATGTAGGCCTGAGAATATGAAGGACCGTGGTGTTCTTATTTGCAATTGCTTGTGACAACACATGACGAGCAGCATTGCGGTCCTTTGAATGTGTGTTCTTACCAATTTTACCAAATG
Source organism: Larix kaempferi (assembly GCA_027924585.1). Classification (NCBI taxonomy): domain Eukaryota; kingdom Viridiplantae; phylum Streptophyta; class Pinopsida; order Pinales; family Pinaceae; genus Larix; species Larix kaempferi. The sequence goes on from BSBM01001058.1 coordinate 1,193,870, forward strand.
CATCTACTAGGATTTTAACTATATGAAAACTTGGTTCAGAATTCTTTATCATCTTTATCCCTAACGTTTTCCTAACAACATTCATGCTCCTAGATTTTAACAATGATAAAAATAATCTACATTTATCTCCATCACATTTAGAAACAAAATATTTATCAAGTATCTGTTGAGTTTGATAAGCAATACTACGTTTAGATAGCGTACCTTCAATGGAATTGATGATACTTTCATCAACTTGTATGCGCTTCGAAGTTCTTCGACGTGTGCTTGCTAATGGAGGTAAGGGGGTTGGAATTCTACCATGTAGCGCATCACCAAGATACTCTGGCATTTCAGTAGTAGCTTGGTGTCCTTCATTCTCTTCCTGGTAGTTGGATGGTGGAAGTCCAACATCCTCATTGATGGTCTATGGAAGTCCAACATCCTCATCGATGGTCTGGATAACATTCTCTTCTTCAGCAGTAGGAAAAATGTCCAACGCCTCTCTGACTTCATCGCTTGTATAACCACATCCGGATAGCAAATTTTGTGTTTCGTCATGAGCTTCATCTTGAGATGGTAACTTATCACTTTGACTTGAAGTGGGAATTGAAACATCCCCTAATGAGCACCTACGTTTTGATTATTGATTACTTCCATGAGGTGCTTGTTCAACAACTATTGTGGAAATTGAAGGTCCTTCTTGTCGTGGATTAATAGGATGAACCGTGGTATCCTATATAATTGGATTTGGATTAGTTTCCAAAGAAAGCCTCCGATTCATCATGTGTATTCTTTTCTTTTCTTTCTCTTCTTCAATGACTTCTTGAGGTCTCTTCTTCCTTGCTGATTTTCTTACTTGGTTACGTGCATTCCCCATCACCACAATGATCAATTCAATATAGTTTGTTTTTATTGCTCCTCAATTACAAGCTCTTCAATAATAAGCAAATGGAAATTAAATCATAAATTGTTTGGGCTCTTTGATTCTCTTGTACACTTGTGTATATCCACCATCACCATGAAAAGGTCTTGAAGCTTGATATATTATCTTGTGTGCTCCTCAAATATAGGCAAAATGAATCTTTCAAAGACCTTATCTTTGGTGTTATTCAATTGGAGATTCTTCAAGCTTGCTGATTATCTTCTTCAAATATGGCCATATAAGCCAACATCACACTGAGCAACCATGAAAGATGTCCTCAATGCTGCACCTGCATAAAAAAAATAATGATGGAGATGGTGTAGAGTATGAGAATTTCCAATGGCGGGCTCGTGTTGTTCGAAAAATCGCAGGAGTGTTGTTTTGGCTTGGACAGAGTGAAGTTGCTCTCAAACAGGGACAGTCCACTGTATATAGAGTTACAAAATGCGTGCACGATATGAAGTGTAAAAACGCGTACGCGATATTGTTAAGCACAATAAATAGGTTAGGTGCACGACTAGGGAAACGAATAAAATCAAAAGAAAACAAATATTTTATATGGTTACATACAAAACAAATGTTTTTAGTGTGGGGACAAATGTTTTGTATGGTTTAATACCCCCTAGCTCTCTCCCAATAATCCCTAGATAGCCCCTATCTCTTTCTAAATATCTATCCCTCATTCTCCCTACATCCCTCCATACATGTTTCTTTCATGTTTCTTTCTCTCCCTTACTCCAGCCATGTCCCTACCACCCCACTCTCCATCTCTCCACCTTCTCTTTATCTTCGTCATTATCCCTCCCTATAGCACTCTCTCCCTTCTTCTCCCTTAATCACTAACCCTCTATGCCTTTAGCCCTCCCCCCTGCCCTCTTTGTCTTACCTTGTTCTTAGAGCCCCTCCCCCATAAAGGCCTTTAGACCCTCTTCTAAACATTAATCCCTAAGTGCATAAGTGCACAAGATGATGATGAGGAGGAGGGTGATGCCAATGAAGATGATCATGATGCAGATGAAGATGATAAAGATGATGATGAGGAGGAGGGTGATGACAATGAAGATGATCATGATGCAGATGAAGATGATCAAGATGATGATGTTGATGAAGATGATGGTGATGATGATGAAAATGTTGATGATGATGGTGATGGTGATGTTCGGATGATGATGATGATGATGATGATGATGATGATGATGATCGTGACATGGTGGAGATGTTGATCTGATGAGGAAGATGATGATGATGATGATGGTGATGATGATGAAGATGTTGATGATGATGATGATGGTGATGAAGATGATGATGATGATGAAGATGATGATGATGGAGATGTTGTGTTGATGGGGAACCTAGATATGACAATGATGATGAAGATGGTGATAGTGATGGTGATGGTGATGGTGATGATGATGAAGATTTTGATGATGATGTTGATGGTGATGATGATGAAGATGTTGACGATGATGGTGATGGTGATGTTTAGATGATGATCATGATGATGTTCAGAAGATCGTGATGGTGATGATGGTGATGATGATGGAGAAGATGACGATGATGGATATGTTGATGAGGAACCTACAGATGCCAATGATGATGATGATGATGGTGATGAAGATGATGATGATGGAGATGTTGATGAGGAACCTACAGATGCCAATGATGATGGTGATGACGATGAAGATGTTGATGATGATGGTGCTGGTAATGATGATGAAGATGTTGATGATGATGGTGATGGTGATGTTCGGATGATGATGATGATGATGATGATGGTGACATGATGGAGATGTTGATCTGATGAGGAAGATGATGATGATGATGGTGATGATGATGAAGATGTTGTTGATGATGATGATGGTGATGAAGATGATGATGATGAAGAAGATGATGATGATGGAGATGTTGTGTTGATGGGGAACCTAGAGATGACAATGATGATGAAGATGGTGATGGTGATGGTGATGGTAATGGTGATGACGATGAAGATTTTGATGATGATGCTGATGGTGATGATGATGAAGATGTTGATGATAATGGTGATGGTGATGTTTAGATGATGATCATGATGATGTTTAGAAGCTCATGATGGTGATGATGGTGATGATGATGGAGAAGATGACGATGATGGATATGTTGACGAGGAACGTACAGATGCCAATGATGATGATGATGATGGTGATGAAGATGATGATGATAGAGATGTTGATGAGGAACCTACAGATGCCAATGATGATGGTGATGACGATGAAGATGTTGATGATGATGGTGCTAGTAATGATGATGAAGATGTTGATGATGATGGTGATGGTGATGTTCGGATGATGATGATGATGATGATGATGATGATGATTATGATGATGAAGATGATGGTGACATGATGGAGATGTTGATCTAATGAGGAAGAAGATGATGATGATGATGGTGATGATGATGAAGATGTTGATGATGATGACGATGGTGATGAAGATGATGATGATGAAGAAGATGATGATGATGGAGATGTTGTGTTGATGGAGAACCTAGAGATGACAATGATGATGAAGATGATGATGGTGACGGTGATGATGATGAAGATTTTGATGATGATGTTGATGGTGATGATGATGAAGATGTTGACGATGATGGTGATGGTGTTGTTTAGATGATGATCATGATGATGTTCAGAAGATCATGATGGTGATGATGATGGAGAAGATGACGATGATGGATATGTTGATGAGCAACCTACAAATGCCAATGATGATGATGGATATTTTGATGAGGAACCTACATATGCCAATGATGATGGTGATGACAATGAAGATGTTGATGATGATGGTGCTAGTAATGATGATGAAGATGTTGATGATGATGGTGATGGTGATGTTCGGATGATGATGATGATGATGATGATGATGAAGATGATGATGAAGATGATGGTGACATGATGGAGATGTTGATTTGATGAGGAAGATGATGATGATGATGGTGGTGATGATGAAGATGTTGATGATGATGATGATGGTGATGAAGATGATGATGATGAAGAAGATGATGATGATGGAGATGTTGTGTTGATGGGGAACTTGGAGATGACAATGATGATGAAGATGGTGATGGTGATGACGATGAATATTTTGATGATGATGCCGATGGTGATGATGATGAAGATGTTGACGATGATGGTGATGGTGATGTTTAGATGATGATCATGATGATGTTCAGAAGATCATGATGGTGATGATGGTGATGATGATGGAGAAGATGACGATGATGGATATGTTGATGAGAAACCTACAGATGCCAATGATGATGATGATGATGGAGATGTTGATAAGGAACCTACAGATGCCAGTGATGATGGTGATGACGATAGAGATGTTGATGATGATGGTGTTGGTAATGATGATGAAGATGTTGATGATGATGGTGATGGTGATGTTCGGATGATGATGATGATGATGATGAAGATGATGGTGACATGATGGAGAGGTTGATCTGATGAGGAAGATGATGATGATGATGATGGTGATGATGATGAAGATGTTGATGATGATGGTGATGAAGATGATGATGATGAATAAGATGACGATGATGGAGATGTTGTGTTGATGGGGAACCTAGAGATGACAATGATGATGAATATGGTGATGGTGATGGTGATGGTGATGGTGATGACGATGAAGATTTTGATGATGATGGTGATGGTGATGATGATGAAGATGTTGACGATGATGGTGATGGTGATGTTTAGATGATGATCATGATGATGTTCAGAAGATCATGATTGTGATGATGGTTATAATGATGGAGAAGATGATGATGATGGATATGTTGATGAGGAACCTATAGATGCCAATGATGATGAGGATGATGGTGATGAAGATGATGATGATGGAGATGTTGATGAGGAACCTACAGATGCCAATGATGATGGTGATAATGATGGAGATGTTGATGAGGAAGGGGGAGATGACAATGATGATGAAGATGTTTATGGTCTTGAAGATGATGATGATGATGATGGTGATGATGATGGAGATGGTGATGATGATGAAGATGTTGATGATGATGGTGATGGTGATGTTTAGATGATGATCATGATGATGTTTAGAAGATGATAATGATGATGATGGAGATGTTGATTTGATGAGGAATATGATTATGATGATGATGGTGATGATGATGAAGATGTTGATGATGACGATGATGGTCATGAAGATGATGATGATGAAGAATATGATGATGATGGAGAACCTAGAGAGGAAAATGATGATGAAGATGTTGATGATGATGATGATGATGGTGATGATGATGAAGACGTTGATGATGATGGTGCCGATGATGAAGATGATGATGATGATGATGATGATGATGATGATGATGATGGAGATGTTGATGAGGAAGGGGGAGATGACAATGATGATGAAGATGTTTATGGTGATGAAGATGTTCATGATGATGGTGATGGTGATGATGATGATGATGAAGATGGTGATGGTGATGAAAATGATGACGAGGAGGGTATCCACCTTGTGTATATATTCACAAATATCCAAGTCCCTATAGAACTCTCTCCCTTCGTTCACCCTTAATCACAAACCTTATGTGCCTTTATCCCTCCCCCCTTCCCTCTCTATCTCACCTTATATCCCTCCCTCCCTATCTCTTTCTCTAGATCTATCCCTGGTTATGTCCCTCACTCCCTTTACCTCCCTCCCTCTATGTCGCTTTCTCTCCCTTACAGCATCTTCGTCCCTACCACCCCACTGATTCCTCCTTCCCTATCACACACACACACACACACAACCTCCCACTTTCTTTGTTGCTCACAACTCCCTCTAGTCTCTCTCTCCCCAACCATCAATCTCTCTCACTCTCTCTCTCTCTCAAACACACACACACACACACACACACATTATGTCCCTTTCCATTCTCAAACCCATCCCCCCTCCATCCATATCTATCTCCACGTTTCTCCCTCCATCCCTCACCCTACCTTCTCTCCCTCCCTCTCTCATCACCTGTCTCTCTCTCTCACCTTCTATCCCTCCCTCATGTTATCTTTCCCTCAACCTATCCCAATCTCTCCATCACTCCCTCTCTGTCACACCCTTTATGTCCCTTCCCCCTCCTCTCATAAATCTCTCTCTCTCTCTCTCTCTCTCTCTCTCTCTCTCTCTCCATCGCCACCACTCCCTGCATGTATCCCACCAACACTTTCTGTCCCTCCCTTCCTATCTCTTTATTTCGTTCTATCCCCATCTATCTCTCATTCCCTCTAAATCCATTCCTCCCCATTTTCCCTCTCCCTCCCTCGCTCTATGTCTCCCCCCCTTGTATTCTTTATTTCTCTCTCACATCCCCCTTGCATCCATCCATTCCCCCTTGTCACTCAAGTCTCACTTTCAACTTATAACCCTATACCTCTTCATAACCTATTCTACTCCTAATAGTGCTCTCAAGCTCCACTTCCCTTCACCCCCTGTAGCCCATCATGTTCTCATTCCCTTCATCTCTCCCCACTCAAGCTTCCAACATCCTTCTAAGCCCTTGACCCTTTCCCACCCCTATTAAATATTAACCATAGATTCCATTGACCCTTCCCCACCCCTTCTCAAATATTAAACAAAAATTCCCTTGAGTCTTCCACACCCCCTCTTTCTCAAGTATTAAACATGTATTTTATGATTTACATAACGCAAGCACGTTTTGGAACTATATAACGCATACACGTTTTGTAGTTATATAACGCGTGTGCGTTATGTAGTTATATAATGTGAGCGCGTTATGTAGATCTAAAAGCGCGGCAATATTTTTGAATTTAAACAAAACGTGCTCGTGTTTTGTAGAGCCTAAACCAAGCCGAGTCACTTGCTTGCATGTCAACAATAATCCTATGTGTATGTTTTGGAGTTTGCTTCGGTAATTCCAAACCTGTGCTATGTTAATGAAAAACCAAAGCTAATTGGGTATTTCTTCCAGTTTCTACAGAAGCCTATGCTTAGCCACTCATTACAATATGCTACACACAATCATTTTTGACGAAATCTTAGACACAAATAACATTTTTTCTGCAGATTCCAAATATGTAACTTTTATTTTGAAATATTAATTTTTCCTATTTTCTTTCAATTTCTTTTCTGTCCTACCTCCTTAACTCATGAAACACACTGTTATTGTTTCTTTCATAACTTTTTCAATTCTCGATCATTTAAAAAAAAAATTATATGGTGCACAAGAGGACACTAACCTCCACGTTCTATGAAAAACAATATTGTGAAAAAAAAATACATTATGTTCTATGAAAAACCCATTTCAATATTTTTGCATTAATACTTCAAAAGCTGCTCCCACAAAAGAGGTACTATTTTCGAGGTTTGATCACTTAGACAATTATAAAATTACTAATTTAATTTTCTAAAAATAATGGCGCACAGGTGCTATGTGTTCTCTACATGCATGCCGATTTTTGTAGCTTGATTCCATCATTTAGGCCCTCAAAGGCTGCAACCACAAAAACATATGCCTTATCAGTTGTCTGAAAAATAAAAAGTGTCTGTTAGGAAAAATGAAACTTGACATAGCTGTGCAAATTTTCAATACATAAAAGTTATATATTCAGAAACGTGATTCAATTTCCTACATTTCATCTTTTTTACTCAATGCAAGATATTTTGCGTAAGTAGCTCAAAAATCCAAGTAAGTTGAGGGATGCCTGATTTTTCAGTTTTCTATTGCATCTAACGTGCCAAAAGTGACCCTCATTAGCTTGCACTGACTCGTAGGCTATTAGTATCCTTAGGAAAGGTGTATTCTTATTTTATATGATGAAGAATACCTGTTCCGAATCTGAGATGGAGAGTTGCACCTGTGGCTTGCCGAACACTTCAATTTATTGCTGCACCCTCCAACACCAACGCTCTGTAAAGACGTTGTTCTCTGAAACCCAAACCAGGCCTTCCTCTTCTACACTCCAATGTTGTTACTGTTGGAGAATGTAAAGGATCTAAATTTATATTTAAACTAGAATGGATTGGACTTGTTTATGGAGTATTAGCAATCTCATCAAGCAATCAATCAATAAATCGATCACTAACTGGTGCCTGTTATCGGACAATCCACTCGAGCGGACACGAGCCGGATCTCCCTAGCTCAATGTGAGTCTAGAACAAATAGAATAGACTACAAACACATTTCCTAGATGTACTTAAGGACCAAGTACCAGATGTCTTACCTTTTTACTACGCAATCCTTTCTCCCGAATGTTGATCCACGTCCCACGATCGTCAGATCCAAGCTGCAAGACTTGTCAAGACAAAGAAACAAGAGAAACTAGTAAAAGACATCTATACAATAACCGATCTAAGTAAACAGTTAAGCAGGTAAACTACACAATATCATTGCACATAAGAACAGTATTGGTGGAAAGCAATTGTATTATTGCAAATAGAGGAGTACATGATAGAGATATAGAACTACAACTAAAGACTTAACGCAGTAGCCCTTCTCTGACCAAGCCAGTTGCCATGTCCTTCCAAGGAAGTATGGGCTCTCCAATAGGTGAATGGAGGTGTCTTAAGAGAGATTTCACCAACATGTAGATACCATAGTCTTCCTCCCTTTGGGATAGGAGTGAGCCTCACTTATATAGGACTAAGTGGATGGGGTATGTATATGATAGGTTGAGAGATGGTAAGAGAGAGATGGAGGATCCTCCCAAAGAGTTAGGGGTCGAGTACGAGCTCCCCTAGAGGTCAGGGATAAGCCCCTAAATGGGTAAGTTTCAAGAAGGATCTCGAATAGGCTATTTTTGCCCATTAACAGACCTTGTCGCACCTTGTAGTGGAGCAAGATGCGACGTCGCATGTTGCTAGTGTGCAACCTGCAATGACGTCTCAAAAGATTGCAGAATTGAGTGCAAATCCTCCCAGATGAAAATACTTAGTCCAGGTGACTTCAGGGATGTATACACTGAATCTAATGATGGGTAGATTTTAGGTGTAACAGTGCCACTTAACTGACTGGGATTCTTTGTAGTGGTTTTTATGCTTGTAATCAACTTGTGTTTCCATGAGTGATTGATGGAGTGAATTGTGTTTGTAATCATTAGCATTTCAGTAGGCAATTTGCGAATTTACAGAGTTGATATTTTGTCAATAGAGATTGTGATCAGTGGGGCAGATTGTTGTTCCCAGCAGTGGAGAAATTGGTTGGTTGCAATAGTAAGTAATTCACAAAAAAAAATTGATTGATGAATGGCCATAAATGGTTTTTTATATTGATCTGAGGGAGTGTGGTTTATCAGCAAAAACTAGTTATAATGGCCGTTGAAATGAGTTTTAGGGTGGTTTTATCATTAGCTGGTGTTATCATTGATTTTGATTAGGCCAAGTGGTCACTTGAAAGATACGGTCACCCGTGGTAAATGCTAGAGATAATGGTTAGATATCCACTCCTTTTTAATATATGTAATTACACCTCAAATATTACTCCTCACAACAGAAATACTTGGTATTTTTATTCATCTTTATGGCATACCCACCAGCAGTGGCATATGAAGTGGCTTAGGTAGTGGCAGTAGCGGTCTTCCTTGTTTCTTCCTTATGATTTCCAAGTTCTGTTGTTATTTTAGTGTTTAGAAGATCCTTCTTGAAATGGATCAAATGTGCCATCATTTTAGATTTGGGATATCATAATCAACATCTTGAATTTTGGATTCTATTTTTTATTGATCTGCATATTTCAGGAGCACAGTAATGACCTAAACATTGCTCATCCATCTCTTGATGCACTTACGCTGAGGGATGGGATGCATTTCTAGCTTTCTTTAAAAATATATTTGAGCACAATAATGACTTGAACATTGCCCATCCATCTCTTGATGTGCACTTGAGATGAGGACTGAGTTGCCTTTCTGGTTTTGGTTAAAAATATATTGTGTGGCAGTCGATGTCCAATTTACGAATGTATTTTGTTTGGCATTTACGCTAGTTGTATGTTTGTCAGTATTTGTTGGTTATTAAAAATATTGATGTTTCCTTTCAAAACAATGCTTTTGCCTAGACAACTACAGTAAGTGTATTTTGGTATAATACCTTGGACACCTTTCTTCTTTGCATAGAGTAGCTGTAGCTGGTTATGGCTCTCATACGATTTAATGCTCAACAAACTGATTATTATTTTTGAAATTGGATTTGTCTTCTTGCTTACAACTTACTGGTATTCATTTTCTGGCTTTAGCATTAAACTTTATAACGTTTGTCTTCTTGCTTACAGCTTACTGGTATTCATTTTCTGGCTTTTGCATTAAACTTTATAACGATGGATTATGATACCGAAAGGCATCATACTTCACAAAATTACGAGGTTCATAGAAAGGTATTCATTCTACATACCCATCCCAAATCCATTTTAGGAATAAATTTTTTCAGGGTATGTTTTTCGTTGATTGCTGTCTATACCCAGAGCTGCAAATAGACCAGGTGGCAATGTCAGGACCCACAATACAACAAGACTGTTAGCTAAGAAGTATATTCAATCACTTACATACACTACTGTATATGACATAGATAATTCCCAGGCAACTATAACCGCTCCATGTGAATAATAAATATAAACGTCTAGGGACTCAGTGCACCACTTCAAGCCAGAACAAGGGTACCTACTAAGTGCAGAGAACTCTGACCCTCACCAGCTTTAAAAAAAATACTTTGGCCTGATGCTACTTACCCGGTCCAATGTGTGTGGGATAAATATTTGCAAACAACTCACAAAAGTCTCAAATCATAATAACAAAAAATATCAACTGTAAATCAAAGGTCTTTGGTTGGGCCATGTCTATCACACAAATAGGCACAGGTCATGGAAATTCAAAATTGTAAAGAAGGGCAGTGTGGTGGAAATCATTATATATATAATTTAATGGATTCAACTTTCTAAAAGCTCAATGATTTGTTGTAAAGAAAACTTGCACATATCATTATGTATATTTTTGGATGATTTACCTCAAAAGGAAATCACTTAAGAAACATAGAAATTCAATGGATTTAATAAGAACATGATACCTTTGAATGAAATTTCAGCAATTGATCTAGAGCCCTATACTGCTTCAACTACTAGATGCACGCTCAAGGAAATACAAGGATTCCCTGTAAATTAATGTTAGTCTTCACAGTCTGTTTTACTATGCCTTGAAAAAAATCCTACAGACATCAAAAGAGAGTACAAATTCATTGAAATCTTAGAATTCTATATACTTATTCACAGAAAAGCTCCAGCCATCCAAAGGATGTGAAGTGCTTTACAACCTCATTCAAGGAACATGTTTATTACTTCATGCATCTTCATGTTACACTCCTACCAACCGAGTGTAACATTAAGACACGCCATTTCCAATCTCGAATACCTTTTTTGATTTAGTAACAACAGATGTAGTTAGGGAAACAATGATAGCAATTTTTGTGTTGCTATAATCACCCAAATAGATCCAAAACATTTTATAGCCTTGCCTGCTTTTTCCAGTCAAGTCTTCACTATATTTTAGGGTTCCTTTTTTCTCAAGCACATTCCATGTATACATCATGTATAACATCATTCAGACATGAACCAGAACCGAGAAATTAATTAATAATCATGGTTGGCTAGTTTGGGGATGAATTCAGTTCCAAGACTCCAAGTGGCAAAGCAAATCCTTAGCCAACTTGAGCAAGAGCATTCCTAATCTTTATGGTGATTTACCAGTGGGATGAGGGATCGTAATCTTGCCATGCTTGATTCAGTAGTAGTTTGTCTATTTTGGTTCGGGAGACACCTGACTTTCTAATTCAGGTGAAGCTTAGCCAATGTTTTGAGCAGCCATTTTAACAATGTTGTTCAAGAGCTTACAATGGTCATTTCATTGCCTCAAGCTGTCAGCAACATGGAAGCTCAAGTTCAATGTCTGAATGATGTAATACAAGATATAAACACAAAAACACAATGAGCCAACTTACTCAAAATTTGAGTGAGACAACTCCATTCTTTTCATCTTCCATTGCCTACCATGTAGCTCTAACCATGTTACCAACTAGATGTGACTCTTCCCAAACCTAGGGAATATACTACATGAACCAAGAAAATCACCAGTCTCCTGTACAACAATGAGCCTGCAACAACATTTCTGTAAATTAACACCCCATGGGAAACCAAGAATGGAGCCCTTTCAATACAAAATCATGTTCACTAAATACATCTAGTTTGCAAATTGCAAATCTCGAGAAAGATTAGTCACCTTGCTATCCATCATCATAGATAATTACAAAAGTTCATCTCTAAGAGGATAATTTCAAAGTGGTTTTGGTGCAATATGAGGAAGCAATTTGTTCTTGATCATAAACTACAAATCATAAATAGTTAATAGAGAAAATTCATTTCTGAGAAAGACACAAAATTGTGGCATTTCATATTGCCTTAATTCTAAGAAGAAAGCATTGTCCCTTTATCAGGTCTACAATATAAATTCAAAATTGTCTATGAGCTATGACCATATTCAAAAACAGTTATATGCTATTCCTAACTAAGAAATCATTAAGTCAAAAATCAAAAGGCATGTTGCCTACATTTTCATCTTTTTAACATTATTCCTATAGTGGAATTTACTCAATCAAATTGGTCAAACAACTGAAATAGGGTACCAGATTTGTACTCCCCCATGAATAATTTACCAATCACCATTGATTACATTTCCCAATGGTGTTAATTTGCATATCCTACTGAAAAGGGTAATATGACCTAACATAATAAAAACAAGCTCCCTCTCCCTTTGGAAAAAATCACCTAGAATCATTGACCCAAGGACTGCCTTGATAAAAACCATAAATATAATAAAATTGAACTTTCAACCTGAAAACTGACATCAGACATTTGAGCTCAATAAAAAAATTGAATAAATACATAGTGATATATTTATCTTAATATTATGTCATCACCAGAAGGAAGGGGCTTATCACAGTAAGGAGTAAAACCAAGAGAGAAATAGCTAATAGTAAATGCGACTTGCTCACTATTAAAATTAGTTTCATGATTCAAAGTAAGCATAAAAAATACTAGATTCTAAGAAAATGCCTCAGCTTTATGCACAAGAACCAGAACGCAAAATATTTCCAAAAAACATTGCAACCAAACACCATATGGTGTGTTTTGACAAAGATTGTACTCACAAGTTACATCATCACCTCATGAGCCTTCATATAACTAAACAGTAAGGAGTTCCATGCCAGCAAGTGCCCAGTTCAAATGCCCCTAGGTGTGGGGCACTATTCTATGTTGATAGCTTTATTAGGGATGGCATCTATAAATGTGGAAAAGCAATACCTGGGTTTACAAGGTTTTCCTTGAAAGAGAGAAAGAAAAAGAAAGTAAACAGTAAGTGAAAACCCCAGTGTTTCCTCAAATGCCTCACGACAATACACTTATAAGTGCATCCCCTCAGGAAATCTTGCATCATTTATAAATCCTTTCTACAAAGTCATAATGTTTGACCCTTAGCCACAACATGCAACCCCACTAAACTTGCCCGACCTTACATTGAAATTGTTGTCAAAGTAGACACTTAAGGCAAAGCCACCGATACAATAAAAAAAATCACATATTGATCTCTCATCAGCTTTAAAGAAATAGAAATTTTGAGAAAAGCTCATTCCTTCCTGAAAAACTCCTACCATCTTTATGAATTTATACTCAATTTAGTCTTAGAATATCCCCCATACATTATTAGAACCTATTCACATATAAAACATTACTCAATGTGCGACAACAAGCTGCCTTTCATTTCTGAAGTTAGCCCATAAAGCAAAAAGACAAGGAGTCTTTGATACAGTTGATCCAAATTCCCCTGCAATCCTTTCAGAGGTCCCCCTAGGCTTCTTTTACACCAAGGCTTATTAGAAGTAAAAATATCTCAACCTTTAACCGTGGGAGGAAAAACAACAGCAACTCGTTACCCAAGGTAGCTCCTATAGCACGGGGATCTCTCAAGTTGAATTACGTAAATAAAAAATTTCCCCTTAAATTGCCTTCCATATAGAATCTATTAATTATTTTATGTTTTAGATATTGAATTGCTTTACATTATATACACTATTAAAAAAAGTCATTTGATCATATCTCTATTTTTTTCCTTTTTGGAAAATAAACATCCAACCATTTCATAAATAATGTGCTAAGAGAATTTGTAATGTTTGAAATTTATGCTATAAATAAAAATTATTATTATTATTAAAAAGGTTTTCAAATAAGTATAATAAATTCGACCTATTTTTCGTTTTTAAAATATTTACATTAAATAATCTAATATGTTGTTGAAAAACTATGATAGATGTGTAATCAAATTATAAAATATTTATTTATATAAAAATTTCAAACAGAGCGCATATATTTTCTCAGAAGTTTTATTGCTAAGAGTGGAAAATGGTGTTATTCTTAACAAAGATATAGTACAGGTAGATATTCATATCCAGCCTTGTACTGTAAGCAGCTTTAAAATGTCTATAGCTAAAGGAGAATTCTATCCATCTTCTCGAATATGGCGTCTCTTTAAATCCCCGTTCACCTGCAAACAAATATACACATGATAAGCTCAATATGAAACAGAGAACTTCATTGCAGTTAATCTATAAACATTAAGAAAGTTATAAATATAGCAGCAGCAACCATCTACAGTAGCAGGATTAAGCAATACAATTTCTACATAGAGGATTTGGGTATGTAATAATCAATGCTCATCGACATAAATTTTCTCCAGAATCAGATGAAAACGATAGAGAAGACAATACATGTAAAGAATATTAATAGCATACATTATCAGTCGAGAACGGTGCTCCACAGTTGCTTTGCAGACTCTAATACGGCGGCGGAGGAGGAGACTTGTAAGAGTACTGATCATGTGCAGGTGGTGAGGGGTAGACGGGGGCTTTGGGATGGGGAGGAGGGAATGTAGGTACTGCTTTTGGGGGATTAGGACTTACAACATGGGTCGGGGGACGAGGAGATTTGTATCCGTATGGTTTTTCTGGCGGGGAAGGAGTTGATTTTGGTGGTTTGGTCACTGGAGAAGGTTTGTGATGGGGAGAATGAGGAGTTGGCCATGATTTTGGTGGTGAAGGAGGAGGAAGGGGCTTGTGAACTGGGGGAGGCTTGGCATATGGAGCAGGAGTTGGTTTTGGAGGTGAAATCTCCACCTTTGGAGGAGGTGGAGATTTGTACTTGTATGGAGGAGAAACTGGCACAACCGTAGGAGGATGTGGAGATTTGTACTTGTATGGTGGAGAAACTGGCACAACCTTAGGAGGAGGTTTGCTATGGACGGGCGGTGGTTTCTCCACTACTGGGGGCGTAGGGACGGGTGCGGGTGCAGGAGGCGACTTATGATGGACTGGGGAAGGAACATGAGATGGAGGAGGAGGAGATTATAAGGGTATGGCTTTGGAGGCAGGGATTTATAGTATGAGGCAGCTGATGGATTTGCAGCACAAATGCAGCCAGCAATGAAAACAAGCAATAGCTTGGAAATGAAAGACATCCCTGCAAGTACACCCATCTTTTATTGGGCAGGAGAGAGCTCCAAAATCCGAAGTGGGTTGTATAAGATGGTTATAGATGATTGGTATTTATAGCGGCCAAGAAAGGTTTCTGGAAAAGGGATCGTCGGTGAGAAGCTTCCTTATGCAACGCGGTATTTGATATTCTTACAGAGAGGGTCTGCTTGTCGATGGCATTCTTGGACATTGTTTTCATTTCTAAATGAATTTAAAAGTTAAAATGGTTCGTGTCGGAACCATTTCCAGGAATTCTTAAAGTCGTGTACAGGGGTTGGTTTCTTCACGTGAGTTTCTTTTCAATCACAGTCCCTTTCCGAGTTTTCTGCTTTATTTTTTAACGTTTCCATATGCGACGCATTATCATACCATGAGTTTCTTTTCAATCACAGTCCCTTTCCGAGTTTTCTGCTTTATTTTTTAACGTTTGCATATGCGACGCATTATCATACCATGAGTCTTTATATGTTTCTTATTGTTATTCATTTACTATTCAGATGTGGTTCGGCAAATAATTGCATGTGCGGCTAGCAGATCGTCAGAAGATTTTTAAATATATATTGCAACCAAATAATTGCAGATGACTCTGGGTTAGTTCGAAACGGTGAGGTTCCATAGTGAGCCAGTTGTTCCATTATCCCCTTGTAAGTTGATAAGAATAATCCATGACAGAGACTATTCCCATTTCCAAGGTGTGACGATATCACACGCATTGTTTAAAAACCAATGTTCAAATATATTAGTTAGTTTAGAAGAGTGAAGGACATTTTCAAAAGCCATTTACCTGAGCACGTTTTACCCCAATATGTCAAAGCAACTCTCTTGAGACTATCGGTCTTCTTGTTATTATTATTTTTAATATATATAGGTGTTTGTGATTTAAAATCGTTGTTAAAGGAGGTAATTTATTGTGTTACAGTATAAAAGATTTAAATTTTGGAAACTCTCAAAGACAGAAAATCTTAATTCTCCGCGATTAACATTCGGAGCATTTTTTTGATGTTAGGTTATGTTAAAGTTTTTTTTTTTTTCAATTTTCCAAATTGTTTATTACTTTGATTTTCAAAATTCTTTGTCTTAAATCTCTGGATAAAATGTTCGAAAGTCCATTACTTTTGTACTATCACCTAATATCACACCCAGTCTTCCATTGGCTAGTGAACAGACCGAAACCCTAAAAGCAAGTTAAAATTGAAACCCTAAAGAGCTATCCTCTTGTTAACCTATTCTCATTCCCATCTTATCGGAATTGTTACGCGAGAAGTTCCAAGTGTTTGGCTTCGGTCGTTGGATGGTTGACTGGAACGGAACAGGCTTGGGAGTCGGTGAAGTAGGCGCCAAATGCCCAACAAGGCCAAGGCATCTTGACGATTTTGTACATACACGTTTTCTTACAGGCATCACAGCCTGGTCGCCCCCTGACTGTACTGGAATCATGGAACCGAATAAGGTGGGGAGTCGGTGCAGTAGGCTCCAGATGCCCATCAAAGACATGGCATGTTGACGACTTTGCACATACGCGTTTTCGCAGATTTATCACAGCCGTGTCGCCATAATCGTTATCCAGAGTGGTTTGACCTATTTTCTCGGTATAACATTGGAAAATGGAAAATGAGTGCTCTGCATGTGCACCTCGACGATCTTGAAGTGCAAGTGTTGTGGAATTTTTAATTGAAGCGAGGATGTGGGGATTTTAATGTGGTTCCCACCATCTTCACGGCCTTGTGAATTTAATCATTTTTTCATTCATCCCATGCGTGCATGGTTTGACATAGATCCACTATCACCCTAAGCATATGTTTCACAATTAATTTTGACATAGATACTTTATATTAAGTAGAATGTTTCACAAGTAATCTATATAAAAAAGTGAAGAAAATATAAAGAAGTGAAGAAAAGTTTTGCAAAAGTATGAGTAGAATTCGAAGAGGTAAAATGAAGATTGATAAGGTAATTTATTTACTACGGTTTGAAAATATATATATATATATATATATAATTTATTAAATTGTGTTGAATTTATTTGGATGGATTTTTAAAGGGAAAGTATTTATTTTAACAAAATCTCAAAATTATAAAAGATACGATTATATTTTATTTTTCATGTGGCAAACTTAGAAATCCAAAGGATTTTCAATATAAATCTTAAAAAATTAAATGATAACTCTAACAAAATCTCAACATTATAAAAGGTATGGTATTAAAATTCTATTTTACATGTGGCAAACAATTTAGTTTTCCTACTCCCAAATTGTTCAAGTTTGTGGTTTTAAGCTAATTCTTAAAAAAACAAACATTTTGGATAGTATAAACTTATATCTCCAATAAAGACTTCATAACTTATTTAGCTTAATGTACACAACCATTTGTAGAACATGCTATTGTTTTAGAAGGTATAGTCGCTCTATATTGCAACATGTGCCTACATCTCAATCTTAATGAAAAGATAATTTATCAAGCATTTCTTCAAAACTATTTTGTTTGCAATTATACACCCAAGATATCTGTGTGCTAGGCTTGAAATGTAAGGGGATCTCCAAAGACTTAAAAACTTACCTAGACTTCAACCAGTACAAGACCTTTTCATCCAATTCAGGGTTGGTGCAAGGTAATGATACCCAATTATGACACGTTAGTTGCAAGGACATTCTGGAAAAACAGAAATATTATCATTAAAATGAATTATTAGAGGTACCTACAAAACTTTTTTGGATTAGGTGTGAACAGATGAAACGTAGAAAAAGGGATGACCTTCCGGAATATATAACTTTTATTTATGGAAAAGTGGTGTAACCACCCCAAAATGTCATTATTCAAAGATTGGTATGTTATTTTTTTTCTCAAACATAATGCACATGTTTTTGTTGAGGCACCCATTTGCTATGTAAATTTTCAATTTACATGAAAAAAAAATGTAGAGGCGTAGGCAACAAAAGAATCTTGTGCAGGGCTATTTTTCCAAAATTTTAAAAGTCAATTTTATATTTTTTTCAAATTACCGAAGTCAGTGAAGCCCTAAAACGACATGGACAAGTGTTGAGCCACCATATCATGGTCTAAAAATAATCAAAATACTTTTTTTTTTAGGTTGTAGGTATTTTCGTGCTCTTGTGAGGGTTCTCTTCTGTTTTCGAAATAGGTAGGCCAATCAAAAGTTATAGGCCAAATA